>JAOTNS010003904.1:0-27500 GCA_028476615.1 Culter alburnus
AATACAGAGCAAAAAATGCTTTTATTAAATATCAGGCAAATTTGCTGAACATAAGTTTAACTTCTTAGACATCGTATTACAAAAAACAAACACTAAGGAACAAATAATATTTTCTGCTAATGTAAAGAAATACATCTCAAAATGGCAACAAGAGGTTTTATTCCGTTCCTTCTTCCTGCGCCGGCTCGTACTGCAGCTGTGGATGAAGTTAGAGAGAGTCATTCTGACAAATCACACAGTTCACACACAAGTCATTTCATGAGTGATTCACTATGAGCTGCGAGGAAGTGCCTGTGAAACACTCAAACGATTCCAGTGAACACAAGCTGTGGGTTCAGCTTCTTGTCTAGTTGTAAGGGCTGTGAATTTGGTCAATGTGTAATAATCTCACCCTGTTTCTCAGCTCCTTGTTTTCTGCCACGAGCTGTTCATATTTCTTCTGTAAATTGTTCAGTTCCAGGCGCAGACTTTCAGAATCATCTTCCTCCGGTCCAGCAACTCCCAATTGATGCTTGATAAAGCTGAAGGGTTTTTAGTTAAGGCAGTTTAACCCTAACGTCCCACATTTACACCGATGTGAGGACCGGATGATGTAAGTGACCACACACAATTACACAGTGCATCAGTCTTATTACAGTCTCAATAAAAACACTTTTTTACATATTTGACATTTAATTCAATGTCTTTATATCGCCACAAGCTTGGGCGTAACGGTCAGAAGTTAATTGAATATATTAATTATTCATTAAAAATTGTATTCACAAATGAAAATCTTAATTAGGACAGATGTGCAAAATAAATTGTGCAGCATGAAAAAAACAGGAAGGTGGCATTTATCAGCTGAATATAAGTTGCAACATGTTGCTTCGTTTAACCTAACGAGATCTAGTTTTGCTTTACATTAGTCTAGCCAGAACGAGCTGTGGCGAGGACAGTGTCGTGATGTTAGTCAGTTTCAGACACGAGAAAGGATACTCCAAGGCATTGTTGGGTTTCTCCGTTTCCTCGTACAGAGCCACCAAGACTGAAACAGAAGATCACATAAGCTACATGCTGAACATGATTAATATTCATTTGATGTGATTTTACCATTGGTGAGACTGTCGAGGACTCCGGCCTTCTCCAGATATCTCCTGAACTGCTCTCGCTTCGACTCGGGGGCCTGCAAATCATGACAAAAGAGAAAAAGACAAAAACAATATAGCTGTCAAAGTAAACTAGATACTATCATTTCCACTTCAGAACAAAGTGTGTAACTTTCCTCAACCTCATGGTAAATCTGTGGAGTAACACCTCGCCATAGTTTGAGGAGGATTTACTGCTTTTAAAGTGTCTAAATGTCATTTCGTTAGATATCGAGTGTCTTGTATTTGAGGACGAAATGTTTAGTGTTTGTTGGTGTTAGTTATTGTTGCTAGTTAATGTGATTCTCTTCAGCTGTGTGAACTTGAGCAGAACAGACTTCATACATGCTCTAAATCCACCAAAACACCAGCTGACACACACACACACACACACACACACACACACTTTATCTAACACAACGGCAGTCACACATTTATACTGTAAGTTAAAGTTTACGTTCTTCCACTGCGTCCATGAAAGATACACTGAGATTAAAGCTAAACAGCCCAAAAGCTTTCTGTTTCAGTTAAACAGCATCTTTACATCGATAAACCTCGAGTTTAGTTACTCACTCTGTAATGCGCCATCATGAATGACAGTCACGAAATGTTTGACTCGCCAAACGCCTCGGACTGACGACTCTTCCGTGCGCATGCGCTAAGCAGGCGGAAGCCACGGAACACAACACACACTGTCGCCCTGGCAACGCTTAAAGGGACCGCCATCGAGTTCAGTGGTTCACTACAGTCGCGCTCCTGGAGAGAGAAAATCCTCCAAACTATGGAATTAATTTTAAGGGACGTTTAACCTCTGAGCTGAGAGGTGCCTGTGTTAAGGGTTGGTTAGTAGTAATGTATTAATAACTGACATGATTTAACAGTCATAGCCGATTAGGAAATGAGCCTTTTTGGTTATATTATCATATTGTCATATGTTATCAATATAGTCATTTTTTGAGGTCTTTCATTCATTATTATTTGTTTTGTTTGTTTGTTTGTTTTTGGTTATATACTTGCTGGGTAGGTTCATTAACACAGACTCAAAAATATTCATTTTCATTTGTGCATTTTATTTCATTTGAAAACTAATTGATCTCGAATGTGGTTAAGTAATTGCAATAGATCTAAAATCGAACTATTATTTTCATGATTCATATTTTTGCCTTGTTTTTGTTGTCAAAATAAAAAAAAAAAAACTTAATGAACAAACATTTTCATCAGTAATGTTGTTAATGATATTAACACTGTTGGTGAGTAGGTTATTAGATTTAAAATTACATAGTTGATTAATTCACCACAGCACTAATGGCCCATGACCATTTAAAGACTTATAAAAATGTACTAAATAAATCATGTAATATTTTTGTATAAATTAATATATTGTATACTGGAACTCAAGACACAAACATCACTAAAACTCAACAGGTCAGTTTGGACATGTTTACATGCTCTTTTCAAAACTGTTAAACTTAAGTTCAAAAACTAACACAACACAAAAAATAATGTGCAACATTTCTACAGTAATACCATAATAAAATATATATTCTAATTCTAAAAAAGCAAATACTATCAGAGCAATTATATGTAGCTGAACACCTGTGTTAGTCTTCAATTCATTATCCAATCAAAAGGGGAAAATATAAGAATAATTTTGTACTGTAACGTAAACAACGGATCATGTAACAAACTGCAGTGAATTATAGATATAGTGTCATTCTTGTTTTGTAAAGAAATTTTACAAAAGAAAACTCTGTATAATAGTTCTGTTTTTTGTTTTGTTTTATGAGTGACAAAGTGTGTTTGTTGGTGAAAAGGAGGAATGAGCTGATCTGAGACATGAATGAAGGGTTTTGGTATGTGAAATTAACTGCTGTGAAACTGAAAGTTAGGGTTAGGAGAACTGTGTGAAGAGTTTTGAAATAATGACCTAAGTATCGAGAAATGTGTTGTTGTAGTGAAATGGCTGATTGTTTAATAGTGTGAGCAGTTCGACAAGCCAATCAGAAAAGGCGTGAGGGTTTTCATAAGTCCAGCTTTATCCTGCTGCTTGGCCCATGGTATGTCTTTTCTTTCACATTTTGTTACCTTTATTTGGACGATGACTTTCTTTTTATTGTTTACTAACATTTTCTCCCACTGCTGTTTTATAGAGTGACAAAGAATCTACCTCATGGAAGTCAATCCATGATCTTTTGGGTTCAAGCAGGCGACTGTCACAATCTCCTTTCACCAGTCCAGTCACCTCTATGCATTACATTTCCCATGATCCTCCATGGTCACCACCTGCTCACTATGCTCAATCATCACACCTGTTTACAATCAGCCTCATCAATACTGCTGTAAAAGCCTACACCAAAGGACTCTGTCTGGTCTTGTCGTATCTACCATATGCTACTGATGACCTAGCTGTGATTCGTCTTCTCCTGTCTTCAGGTTCTGGTTCTCCTTCATCGTGTTCAGTATCTTCATCTGCAAAGACAAAGAAAAGATTTCCAAAAGATTGAGCTTGTTAACATATTGATTGGCTGTTTGGATAGTTTTAATTTTTTTTTTTTTTTTTTTACAAATTTGCATCTTAATGTCTTAATTGTTAATTGTTCACATGTTGATCTTTTATTAGGGCTGAAGATGCTCACAAACCAGAAAAGAGGAGACTACTATGGTGTTGTCGACTTGGTCTGTGTGGAGAAAACGGGAGTTAGGCGTTCACCTGCTTTATTGGGCGATGCAGATCTTCTTAGATGGAGAATGACAGCGCCGACATCAGATGAACCATCGACACTGTGGCATTACAGAAAACTGTAATACTGAAGCATATGCATACGTTCTTTACTTTTCCAAAAACATTGACATTGCTATTGTTTTATCAGTAAATGTCAGCACTTTATCACTGATTGAGGACCAGCTACTGTGCAGCTGCAGAGAAATTACTTTAAGAATTCAGAAATAAACAATACAAACCACAGAAGATCAGCAGTTCAAATTACAAATTTCATTAAATGTTTATTTTTAAGTCTTTTTTTTTTTTTTTTTTTTAATGTGTTGAACTGATTTTAATGCATAAAATGAGCAACATGCAGTGGAAGATTGTGGGGGTTTTTTGTATGTCATTACATAAATCATTTTGACAGTTTTTTAATCCTTATCTATTTTGTGCAATTAGGTCATTATATTTTATATATATAATATAAAAATGTCTTTTAGTGTTTATATGAAATGTATGACAGAGCTGATTATTAAGCTAGTTTATATTTTATAAAGAATTCACTCATTATGTAAATAAAAAGTGAAAATATTTTTGAGTTGATTTAATGAAAAATAAAAGGGGAAAAAAAAAATCTGCCATTTGCTTTATCCTAAGTGCCATATTCATTATAATATATATATTTTTATCATTTCATGTTTTCTCTGGGAATTGAACCCACGACTGGCTTTATCATCATGTTTTACTATTTGAGCAACAAGAATCCTTTCCTGTTGAATATCGCTGTTCTTAAATAGATTGTGTCAGAAATTTGTATAAAAAATATATCTGACTTAAGGTGACCTCCAATCACCTTTATCAGGTTGGCCTTGGCCTTTCCAAGAAGTCACTATCACTGCTTCAACCACCGTGGTCTCAGTCTTTGGATCTTCTATGATTACTAACCCTAACTCCAAGTTTCTCTTTGCATGGATGTTTATTAGCAGCCAGCAGAAAGTCACTTCAGACGCTGCAAAGAGACTCCAAAAATTACACATTTAAGTGTTAAGAAAAGTGTGTCACTTTCCAAATCTAGACAACTAAATCATGAGACAAACTAGTTTTAGTTTAGTTTAGTAGTTTAGTAATCTTAGCATTTCAGGTTGCAACATATAACTTTTAAGAATATTAAAACAGGAATTCATCAAACTAATAATTTCAATATTCTTTACATATTCTCATTCCCACTGTTTTAAAGAAAATACTGAATTCTCAAAATCTCCAGTCATTCACTCAAATAAAAAATTGTATTTTTAAAAAATCATTCCAAGCCCATAAGACTTTCACAAAAGATGTCTGCAGCCTCAGTCACGGTTCTCTGTAACTGCAGATAATGAAATATGCCTAACATCTACTTTTGTGTTGCACTGAAGAAAGTCATCAAGGTTTAGATTATTTATTGTAAACTAAATTGTGTCCAGAGCAAATCTTAAAAAGGGTAAAAAGATTAGTTTAGAAGAACTAAATGCATTTATTCATTGAGCATATGCTTTTATCCAAAGTGACTCACAAATGTGGAACATCACAAGCAATGTGTCAAAATTCAACAATATCATAGTACACAATGGCAGGTTTAAGGTGGATTATTACACAAGCTTTTTTAAATACATAGGAGTCATATTAAGTGCCTTTGTTTATGATGGTGAATTAGTTTAGGTGTTTGCAGAAATGGCCTGTCTTTAGCTGGTTCTTGAAAGATGTGATGACCTCAGCAGATCAGTTGGAGTTTGGCAGCTCATTCCATCAGAGAGAAACAGAGAGAGTGAAGACCAACCAGATGATTATTTCTGACCAGATGTGAAGAGAGGGAAACTAGGAGTCCTGGAATGACTCAAATAAAAGAAAATGGTCAGCAGTGTAAATGTATTACTTGTGTAAGAGTTTCAGTATCAATATAGTTGGCAAATTACAACATTTAGTGACAAATCTTACACAACACACAAGAGCTAATGTTCCAAGGCACTGAAATCAGTCAATAAATATTGATGAGCTCATATCAACAGACCAGAAAGGGGTTTGAAGGGTTTCTGATTAAGATTCTAATTATCAATCTTAGCTGATCACAAGATTTATTGATGCTTTCGGTGTTAGTTTCAATCACAATGTATTGTGGACAGCCTAATACATGGTCAAAAGTTAATAATTAAGAAATAAATTAAGAAAACAAGTGTTAAGAAAGTCCCAACCTACTTTTCATATAAATCCTGGTAGAGAAAGCATATGACAGATGCAGCAGGTGAAAAATCGGGAAATGCAGGTAAACTTGTGCGTCATCACATCAACCCGACTGAATGAAAAACAGACCAAACATAGATTAAAAAAAAAATCCTTCCTTTTTACATTAAACAGGTCATGGATCTTTTTAAATTTAAAAGTAAACCTTACAGTCAAAGTTGAGTTGGCTACTTTGGACAATTCAATAAAAACAGCCCAAACAAACAGAAAACCACCACAGAAAAACCAGGACAGCTTCTAGAATTAACTTTTATATTTTTGCTGTGGTGCATCATGGGAGGTGGGAGACACCAAGTGTAGAAAATAAAGGGGGTTGTTTGGTTTAAAATGAAACACTTGTTTTTAATGTGCAGATATGTATAAATGGATGTTAAATAATAATTTGTGGATTAGTGCATATAACAAAAAGCTTATTATTATACTGAGATTTGGTTGTTTGGTGAATTTAATTCCTGGTTGTTTGCATGTCTGTCAATGGTTGTGGCCATGAGTGTAAATACCCACAAGCTGAACAGGATTGTCAGTCTGTGATGGAAGTTGAAGAGTGAGGAAACTGCTGTAGTTTGGTGTTAGTGAGAGTGGAAGAGCTGTTTTTTTTTTTTTTCCTGGTTTCACAGACGAGGCTTAGTCTCAGTCTCAGACTGCGATGTGTGTTTGTGCTGTTTTAAATGAAAGCAATTGTCACTGACACATCTTAATATGTCAGCGTTATTGTTTTGTTACGAGATGCAACAAGCTAATGCTTTTTTTTTCCTTTTTTCTAAGGCACATTTATAAAAGCTACTTAAATGTCACAATTTAACTAAGGCTTAAAACTGTCTTAATCTAATCCCTGTCTGTGAAACCAGACCTGAATGTTATTTTTCACATGTTTAATTTGCTTTGTAAAGTTACCTTGCCTGTATTAGTATTTTAATGAAAATATAGAACATTCCTATTGAGTTTAGGTGTAATAAACCAATCGGAAGCTTTTTTGGAGATGGCAGCAGAGAATGCACTGTTTATGGTGTGAAACTGATGTAAAGAGAGTCCAGAGACTGAAAAGAAACTGTCTAGTTTTGGCATCTGCTATATGTATCTATTCTCATTCTTGCATTTCTTTTTTTTTGTTGTTGCAGCTTTTGTTTTTTCAGTTTTATTTTTTCAGATGCTTCATTGTCATTGGAAATGGGTGAGTAGCACTTAAACCATGAAGGTTTTGTATGGAAAACATAGATCATTTCAGATTTTAATAATTTGCACTGAAATTTAACTGTTTCCAGTGCGACTATTTGGTGTGCCAATGGGTTAACATGCTTTTGTTTTGTTGTACAACTGAACTTTGGAATAATTTGCATTTGTAGATTAATTCATTGTGTATGTGTATATATATATTTCAGTTCACATTTATTTGTATAGCGCTTTTCACGATACATATCATTTCAAAGCAGCTTTACAGAGAATGCATGTCAACATCACAATTTAAGAATGCAGTTAGCAAATAATGTAGTAATTTAGGCAATTAATTTACAATCACTGTTAGCAGTTTAACTGAAGGTAGAAGCAATGAGCTCCTGGAAAAATGAATTACATTAACAATAATTAGGATATAGAAATTGGGCAATGTGCATGTTGATCCAGATGATTGCGTCTTCTGAATCCTTGCAGGAGTTGGCGCCGTCTCTTCATAGGTGTTGGTCATCTGAGGTCTTCTTAAGAGGCTGGATCCAAACTGAAGCTGATGTCCTTTCTAGTCAGTGTGGTCCCGAGGTAAAACAAGCAAATGGAGATTATATATATATATATATATATATATATAATATAATATAGCAGCTGGACATATATATGACAAATTGTTTGTGATAAAATGGTGAGTTTGGAGATGACTTATTTGAAACATTTGAGATTGCACAAGTCATTTAAAGGGACAGTTCACCCACAAATGAAAATTGTACTTTCTCAAGTTGTTCCAAACCTGTATGAATTTCTTTCTTCTGTTGAACACAAAAGATATTTTGAAGAATTTCAGTAACCAAACAGTTGATGGACCCCATTGAATTCCATAGTATGGAAAATGGGGCTCAACTGTTTGGTTACCAACATTATTCAGAATATCATCTTTTGTGTTCATCAGAAGAAATGGCTGGACATTTTACACCTTTTTACAATATTACTGTTACTCCAAGACAGGCTAAGTTACGAATGGTTTAGAATCATTGTGTGGAGATGCTTTACCTGGGCAAGAACACAGACTGGGCTCTTCCCTCTTCCACATCACCCCCAGCCACACCATATACTCCTTTCACAACCCTCATTAAATTACGATTAGAGGAACAGGTTTGCTTATCTATTACTTGGAAATGTACTTTGGTGCAGTAACTACTTAAAGCTTCATTAAATTACTAACACTAATTAAATGTCATTTGTAATCATCCTCTGGCTCATGTTACAGCATTCCCAGCTCTTATAGACCTGTTTGACTGAACAGATTATTATTGCAACAAAGATGGACCTTATTTACAAATGTATGTAAATCACATTTCTGTTACTATAGGCATATTGGCAACAGGGTAAAAATCACTTAATTCACTTTTTGTTCCAGTGAGATCCTGACATGCCAAAGTAACCTCATCTGGGCAGCTGTTGATTTTCCAGGAGAAGTCTTCCAGGTGTGAAGACCAACTGTGTTTCTTGCATTTTTCTTTTGCTTGTTCTTTTACTGGGTCGAGCCATATTGCCCAAAAACCTTATTGTGAAGTGTTATCATACTTCAGTGCAACTTGTAATCAACTATGTAAAGTGATAGATAATGCTAGAGCGTCGTGTCATTTGCCTACAGGTGTAAATCCGCTTCTATTTGAGATCTGATATCAGATAGATGGGGCGTCCTGATTTTTGTGATTTGGAAATCATGCAGTGTGCACATTAGAGAACTTTAGGGATGGTTGATCATAGGTTTGTATTGAGCTGGTGTATTTTTGCTGTTTAAGTGCTGTACTTTTGTTTACAGTGTTGGACTGTCTTATTTGATCACTTGTGGACCTAAAATGAGCAACCGCACAGTTTCAGTCTGTCCTCCGAAGCACCCTGTATGTGTGGAGATGGCTGGAGCAAGGATTTTTGTGCACCTGTCTACTTTTAATGTCCTGTTAACCAACACTTTGCATATCACCTCTTATTGTTTTACAGCTGTCTGGCAGTTCCAAAGTCCCCAAACCGGTAATTCTAGCCAATAGTCATACCTTACTCATCTTTGCATTGAATGAGACCTGGATTTGATCAAAGTGACACCTCCCTCTACCAACTTCACCAAACCTTGGAGGGGTTTGAGATTGGATGTGCTTGCTGCTTATTCTTGCAAATACTCTTCTGTGCAATAATTCTTTTGAATTCATGGTTACTAATACTAACTGAATTTTGTGACAATGTGCCCCAGGTGAGCGGTGTGTTCTCTTATTCTCTCTTCAGAATGGAAGTCCTCATGTTGACTCTATCATCCACCTTAAGGCTCAGAATTTCAAGCTCTTCTAACTTTGTTCGACCTTTAATGGCAGCTCTTACATCAGGTCACAGCTGTCATTTATATACCCAACCTTCATAATTGTCATTACTCAAAACAGTGATTTAAAGGAACTGTTTGTCTAGTTTCAGTCACTTTCTGATGATGCCAAGGGAACATTTTCCAGGAGAATAAACAGCTGTCCAGATGAGGAATCCTCCTTGAATTGAAGATTAAATTGTTCATGTTGGTCTCTTTACTGGTTCAACTGCTTTAGGGTGACTAGCAGCATTCAACCAGTTTCTGCAAGAAACACTAATAGAAGCAAAAGTGCTTGAAATGAGAATAAAGTTGCCTGTTTTTCACTGTATTTCATGTTTTTCTTTTTATTGTAAATGTTAACTTTTTCATACACTTCTCTACAAGAATCACTGCGCCCTTCCAGCATTAGCACTAGTGAAGTTCAGCCTGTTGTGTGAAGCCATCTTTGTTTAGAGACCTAATGTGTGAAGACTAGGGGTCTACCAGTTCACTGATCAAGGCTGCAGAGAAGGCAATTTCTTTTATTTTTCTTTTCTTTTTTTTAAATTTTATTTATTTTATTTTTCATTCAGCACTGCTTTTTGATGTGCTCTCTTCTCACATGCAGGAAACTATGCAGTCCAATTAGTTTTTTTTCCCTCTTTCCTGCAGTACCCCTGCCCCTCACTTTTTCATTTTCTGTTTACAGCTGTCTGGCTATTCCAGAGTTCCAATGCTGACTTTATTCCAGATGTAGCTACACTCCACTTCTCTTGGGTTTGAATGAGACCAGGATTTGACCAGAGGACACTGTGACGCCAACAAAAACTGGGAGGGGAGATGGAGCAGGTTTCCTTCTCAAATACTACAGGGGGACCCTGAAGTTGGTTTTAGTCAAATAATGCACCAGAGGTATATTTAACAATGTGCATGCAATTAATAAATCAGTGTTAAGCTGTTAAAGTAGTTCGTTTTTTTTTTTTTTTTTTTTTTTTAAATTGAATTAGTTTCTTGTTAATGTGGATGTAAGCTCTTGTAATTTGTAAGTTTGGCTCCACATTCTTAATTTTGTGCGCCTCCTGCATTTTGCAGTTCAACCTTGTAATATGTTCCATATGTTCCCTTTTCCTTTTTATGCTCCTTGTATTTATGCCTTTGTCCTATTTGTTTGGCAGTCAATTGTAGTTCTTCTCACAATGGCATCAATAGTATCTTTATTTCCCTTTGTACTTAAGCTTTTCTTTGTTTATGCCACTTTATTTAGCCATTAGGCTTTAAGTGCAAATGCAAAGAAGCACAAGACTTAAAGCTGTATGAATAATTTGCATTAGTACAACACCCCATGAAATTCTTGTTTGTATTTGTCTTCACCTCTTGTATTCCTGTTTAAGACTGGTTTGTCTTTTTTTTTTTTTTTTTTTTTAATTATTTTATGGCTCTTTGTGCAAATTTTGGTTTGCCTGATGTTGTCATTTCAGTTTAACCTGGTTGAATTCCGCCATGGAATGGCCACTGTGGTTATTGGGTGGGTTGGTGCTCTAGACTCCTGAAGGTCCATGCAAAGGGCGAAGTGGTCAACAGTTTAATCCTATTTGAAATCCGTTTCTTTGCGTTTTTTGAAAATGTTCCAAACGTTTTGGTGGAGAATTGGTCATTTTCAGGCGCTTAGATCAGCCAAAGCAAGTTATACTATTTAGAAGCAGAAACAGAGTCTTACTTGCTGGTGCATATCTAAAGCTCGGGTCAATATTAGTGACGTGACTTTGGGCACTGTGCCCACTTGTGCATTTATGCTTTAGAAGATATATATAGTATATATATATACCTATTCCTTGCACTAATAACCTTTTAATTTGTTCTGTACGTCTGCATTATAGCATGTGTATGGCCCCTTTTTATTTACTGTAAGTTATGAAAGGTTATAAACCATTTATTTAGGGCTTGGTTGTAATTTTAAAGTTTGTGGTTATGCACCGGATTTTGTTTTTCCCCCTTTCTTTAACTCATGATGTTTAAGCTTAATGCTCCATTCCTTATCACTAAACTGTCTGTTAGTTGTACATGGGCCCTGAGGACCTTTGGGTGTGGTTTTTTTGTTTTAAAAGTATATACAGGGAAAAGTGGGTCATAGAAGAATTGACGGAAGACCTTTTAATGTATGGCTTCCCCCCTTTCTTGGAAACAGGATGGGGGTGGGGACTCAGGTCGCAGGCATGCACAAAAGGGACAAAGTCAGCCTTGCCGGCAACCCACGTGACAGAAGAACCGGGGGGGCTGCTGGCTTCTGTCACGCCGTCAGCTCGCCTGGATGGCCACACGTGGCACTCAGCTCCCGGAGTCCACAGCGGGGGCCTCTTGCAGGGAGATGGCTTGCTCCCTGGTGGGTGAGGTGGGTGGGGTGGGAGATGATCTGGTGAAAGGCGGGTCAGGAACAGTGGGAGGGAGAACCGGCTCGGGGTCACATTTGTGGGTGTGGTGGGGGGTGATTTTTAACATGGGGGGATGTTGGAAGTATGGAATGTCAGGGGAGCTGAAATGTTGGTGGGGGTGGGTGGGTGTGGCCTCTTAGGAGGAAACGGGATTGGAAAAGTGGCTGTCAAATGTCAGACAGAGAAGCCGTGGCCTACATCATGACCCTGGTGGAAAACTCGGTTTTAAGGGCCCTGATGGGGGGCGCGCACCGGACGCAATGCGGACCTTGAGGACCTACACAACGCGGGTGGGCGAGGAAGAAGAAAAGAGAAAGGAAGGGAAAAAAAGATAACAAAAAAAAGACCCTGAAAAAAGGGGGGGGAAGGAGAAAAAACACAAGAAAACACAGGAAAAAAAAAAAAAGAAAAAAAGGGCAGCAGTCGGGAGAAGGAGGGAAGCGGACAGGACAAACGGGGGCAAGGAGACTGAGACGAAATACAACAAAAAGAAAGGGTGCCAGACAAAGAAAAGAGGGAAAAACCTGAGTGGTAAAGGAACACAAGGGGGATAGAGAGGGCGAGAAGGTGTAATAAGTGTAGGTGGAAGACAGCGCAGGGAGAGGATAGAGCGTGAGAAGGACAAAACCACATGAAGGAGAGAGGTGTGTACAGAAAACAGAACACTAGGGGAAACAACAAGGCGACAACACTGACAAAGACGACTGGGACGCTGGTGGGGTTTTGTGTGTGGGGGGCCCCCCCCCCCCACTTCGCCTGTGTCAATACCCTTCTCGCGCCAAGAGGCGTCCGAGCCCCGGGCGGCCCGAACCCCCACATAGGACTGGCTGCTGTGTCAACGAGCGCCGGGGGATTCCAGAGAACCACGGATCCCTGAAAAGGCCTTCCGTAAAGGAAGGACCAGGGACAGGACACCACCACCAAAACGGAGGTTGGACAGCCGTCCGTCGCGCCGTTCAAGCGACGGGAACTAGGGTTGCAACAACGTGTTTCCTGAGGAACCAACGGGAATGGCCTGCTCGGAGGCAGCGTTTGGATTTTCCAGCGGAGGGCCGGGCGGCGCACGGCACGGGCGCACGGCAGGGGGAGATCCAAACCACAGCGGAGCATCAAGAGGGCACCCAAACTTGTGGTAAGGCAAAGATCACCTAAGTTATTTACAGGCTGTTAAGGGGGAGGGGTGGCTCCATGGGGGGCAGCAACTGTGGCCCAAACGGAATGATAGCCGGTGCGGATGTGCTGTCTCAAGATCCCGTCGTGGACCTTGGGGTTTTTGGTATTGAGGTAGTTATCGTACTGTTGGTTGGGTAGGTAAGGTGTAGCTTTTTTTAATTCATCTGTCGCTTTACCATCGAGCTTTGGTTTGTGTCCTGGGGTCCTGACGGGCATTTTGTACTTTCTTTCTTTCTGTGAATGTGCCATTTGTCTTCTACCTTTTTTTTTTTTTTTTTTTTTTTTGCCTTACGTGCCATGTGTGCTATGTGCCCTTGAATCAGTTTTCGTGAGTCGCGTGACCTAAACGATTTTTGTCTGCTGTTAATAGCTCTTCTAATCCCGCCCCCTTTTCTTAGTACACTCTTGTCTCATTAGTTCCCGACTTCCTGGCTTCTTTTCCTTTCTCTTTTTCACGTCCTTGGTGGGTCACCCCCCCCCCCCCCAGCTCCTTTATTTTTCTTTCTCCTGTTGTTTACTTCCTGTATATATTTTTTTTCTACCTTGCCCCTTGCTAATTTTATTGCTTATCCCCCTTGTTGCCCCAGCACTTGTGCCTTTTTCCTTCGCAGTTAATATCCAAGCCACTTGCGCTCAATATCTCGGGGCGACGCTGCACCTCCGGCGATTGCGCAAGATGCGTTTTCGCAAGGACCCATAAACACGTCAGATGAATTGATACATTATGTGCGTTTGTCACATACAAGATATTTACTTTTGTCAAGCCAGCATATGTATCGCTTATATTACAAATGCCGTACATTTCAGCACTGGTGAACTATGTTTAATGTGTCTGAGACTTGGAAGATATACCATATCTTGTAGTCACTTTTGGGTGAAGGTGGTGAAATGTCTCGCTTAATCGTTCAACTGTCGCTTGGAGTTGGGCTGTCCCGTATATTTGGCCTTAGGCCGGTGAAAAAATAAATCGACTCCTTTTGTACTGGGGTTTTTGTATTATGTGGTGAACTTTTGCCCTAGTCTTATGCAAGATTATCATGGTGCAATGGTATGTGGGAGGGACGGGGGTGGGTTTTTTGTTGGTTTTGCCAACATGGCGTCCCTTTGTCCCCGTGGACGAGGGTGGATGCGCTGTACACCGAGGGTGCCTTGGAAGTGTAAAGGGAGGAGATCACGGTGGGTGCCCCGTCTAGCACACGAATGGAAGGGACCCGGCACGCGGGTATCTCCTCGTTCCCTAGGCTGCTTCGGGCCCGCGGAAGAGCGTGTGTGGGTGCGAGAAGAGAAGTGGGAACAACAGGGGGAAGGGAACTGTAGGGAGGGTGGGGAGAGGCCGTGGGGGGAGCGAGGCGTTCATGGGGAAGGAGCGGGAGACGGTGAACAGGTGCAAGGCGGGGAATGGCCGTACCCGGTCTGGGGGTCCCGCCCCAAATAACCAGGGAGAGGGGAGGGGGGGGGGGGGTGCAGGGGTCGGTATATAATGTACGAAACCAGAAAATAGTGGCCGGGTTGGGTGGTATCAAGGCGATTTAAGGGATGGGGGAGCTATGCCTCAGTGGGGGCTGGGGGAGAGAGGCAAGGGTGACCGGTGGGCAGCACGAGAATGCCGACGAAAGACCATAGGGCGAGCTAGCGCCTGAGCACCAGGGTTAAAGGGACGTAGAGTGGGGGCGGACCCTGCAGCTACGGGATCTACTTTGAAACGCCGGGTATTGCCAACAGGTGCCTTGGCTGGATCATCCCCTGCTTTGACTGTGCTGCCCCTGTGGACTCCACGTAGCCGGGTGACACTAGGCACGGGACGGGGGCCAGTTATCTCAACTTCACAAAGCACACCCAAAGTGACAAGGGAGACCAATCATCACCCTGGTTGTGGAAACACACGTCCGACGGGCGGATGGCTTGACGCCCTGTCCTTGTCCAGCCTGGGGTGCCTTTCTCGTGTGTCCGGCGTCTTGTTGAAGCATCTCGGTTGCAACACATTGGGTTTGCCAGTGTTCACCTGTGGCCTCGTGGGTAGCAACAAGGCCCCCTGCCCTCTCCGGGAGGCCGGGGGCCTCGCTCCCGGTGACTTTTCACACACCATGAAGAAACAAAAAGGCCAAAATAAAAGGGGGAAACAAACCCAAGCAGGTTAAAAAAAAAAAAAAAAAAAAAAACAAAAAAACAACAAAAACACAAAACACAAGGGAAAAAAAAAACGGGGAAAACAGCACAAAAAAAAAAACAAGTAGGAAGAAAAGCTCCCTGAATATGTTTGGATTATCGCTGCGGGTGTATTCTTGGTGGCCTTGCTTTTCTTCTTGGTGTTGTTGAGAATAATACGTAAAGCTTTAACTATTGTCTTTGATTCAAACATTTTGGAGGGCTAGGGGGTCGGAGGCTAGGGGTCGGAGGGCTAGGGGTAGGAGAGGGTCGGAGGCCTAGGTAGGGGTAGGGTTGTTAGGTTATGGTTAGGGTTTAGGTTTATATATAGTTTAAATGCGAATTTGCACCCCCTATTGGGTGGGGTTGCACTTCGTTTCTGTAGGTCCTAGGAGGCTGAAATTCGCTATATATACTATTTAGAGGGCGCCCGATCGTTTGCGCTTGGTTTGGTAGCTCTAGCGCCACCAGGGCCGAGATATGGTATTGCACCACCAGTTGTTTTGCACCTAGAGATCTGAAATCCGGTATATACTATTTAGAGGACGCCCAGTCGATTGCACTTGGTTTCGTCTCTCTAGCTCCCCCGGCGCCGAGATATGGCATTGCACCCCCTATATTTCCCTATGTTTTCTAATATTTTTTATTATCATTGTGAGGGTTGAGTTTACCGTTTATCAGGGGTGCAGGGAGTTTCAGGGGTGCTTCCAGGTTGAGTTTACACAGGGAGGTTGGTATCAGGCAGAGGGTTGAGTTTCTGTATACAGCTGATCAGCCCCAGGTTGAGTTTCTGTATTTTATACTTTTTATTTTTTGGGGTGGAGGGAGATGGGGACCTGGTGGGTGGAAATGTTACTTGTATGGGTGGGACGTTGACTTTTTTTGGATGGGACTTGTATGGGTGGGAGTTATATTTGGTTGTAACTTTTGATTTATATAGATGGGACTTTGACTTTTTTTGGGTGGGACTTTGACTTAGTTTGGGTGGGATTTGCATTGGTTGGGACTTATATGGGTGTGACTTTTGACTTTTATGGGTGAGACTTTGACTTTTTTTTGGGTGGGACTTGTATAGGTGGGACTTATATGAGTGTGACTTTTGACTTATATGGGTGGGACTTTTATGGTTGAGACTTTGACTTTTTTTTGGGTGGGACTTGCATTGGTTGGGACTTAGGTGGGTGTGACCTTTGACATAAAGGAGGTGGGACTTTGACTTTTTTGGGTGGGTTAGGGTGAGATGGAGGAGTTTGGTTAGGTTTTGGGTGTTTTTTAGGGTTAGGGTTAGGGTTAGAGTTAGGTTTATGTAAAGTCCAATAATCGAGCTCCAGAGGAGCCCGAATATGGTTGTGCACTGTCCATTCCATCAACTGGCCGCTCCACACGCACAAGAAACCGAGAATCAGGAATGCCCGCATCGATAGCCCACCGTCCACTCTCCGGTCCACCATACAAAACAAAATGATCATGTATATTTACAGATATAAGAAGGAGAAAAGAAAGAGGATAGTCTCCACCTCTGAAAAAGATCCTATATAGATGTAAATTAATATTTGTGAAGAAAAAATAGAAAGAGGATAGTTATATTACAGTAACTCCTTGAGGAGTTGACTGTACTTCACTCCATTTGTATTTTTAAAGAAGGTGGTCTGCTAGTTAGTCACAAGTTATTAAACCCCCATGAACCGTTTTTAATTTTTTATATATAACCACACCTTAGGTTTTTTTAGGAAAAGTTATACATCCGTAGTACACATAAATGATTATACCTCCATTATGTTGGGGTAAAACCAAAAAGAGTTATGAAAATCAGGTTTACGGTATACGGGTTGTACCGTAGAGAAAAACTAAAAGGAATAATAATGGGATAAATGAAATAATGGAAAAAGATAGTAGTTTTACAGTAATTCTGTATGGAATTAACTGTACTTCACTCCAGATTAAAAAGGGAAATGTATCAGTTTGAAGCCCTCTATTTTGTGCCTGTTTTTAATCCCCATGAACTTTTTTAATATATTTATGTGTTTATTTATTTATTTATAACAGTCACCATTTTAAGGTTTATGATGTATTAATAAAAGAGTCATGAATGAATAATATATGTATTTTTAATAAAATGATATAATAATCATGTTGGGGTAAAAACCATGCGGGTTATCGAGACCAGGGCTATATTCGTATCCGGTTTATGCGGCAGAGGGTAAAAATCATAAGGGTGAAGCAAACCAAAAGATACTGACGGTTAGGTTTAGGTTTGGGGTGGTGGTGGGGGTTAGGGTTAGGTTTAGGGTTAGGGTTAGGGTTAGGTTTATGTAAGTCTACAACCGATTCCAAATTCGGATGTGTTGTGCACTGTCCTAACGCACAGCTGGCCGCTCCACATATAACCCCAAAGTACACTAATAGGCCAACACTCCCACATAGGAAGGCAATATTCCCAAAATGGTCGATTTATGGGAAAATAATCGAGGGCTAGGTTCGCCAGGCTCGGCTAGCCAGGGCTAGGCTAACTGGGCTCGTCCCAAAAGGGCTATTTTGTGCAAATCGGTTAGGTTAGGGTTCAGGTGAGTGTAAGGGGCATCTTTCGAATTAAGTGCTTATATATTTGGCTCTACAACATCACCCCACTTAGGGTTTTAGGGTAGGGTTGGTTAGGGTAGGGTTAGGGTTAGGGTTAGGGTTAGGTTTAGTTAGAGGTAAAAGCGAGTTTCACCCTCATTAATTCCACCCTCATTTGCATATGCGATCTGATTGGCCAAGCTTACCTGGCCGTATCTTTTGAAGCGGAGGTCCGAGGTGCACATAAGTGGTATCGTTGGATTCAGAAAGCTGTCTTCTTTCAGGTAGCGTGGATGTCTGGAAGACAGGTATAGAGGTAAAAGCGAGTGTCACCCTCATTGGTTCCACCTTCATTAGCATATGCGATCTGATTGGCCAAAGCTTACCTGGCCGTATCTTTTGAAGCGGAGGTCCGAGGTGCACATAAGTGGTATCGTTGGATTCAGAAAGCTGTCTTCTTTCAGGTAGCGTGGATGTCTGGAAGACAGGATGTTGCTAGGGTAAATTTTAGGTGGGGTTATATCCTGAGTAGGCCTGTGAGACGGTTAGGTTTAGGGTCAGTTTTAGGTGGGGTTATCCTGAGTAGGCCTGTGAGACGGTTAGGTTTAGGGTCAGTTTTAGGTGGGGTTATCCTGAGTAGGCCTGTGAGACGGTTAGGTTTAGGGTCAGTTTTAGGTGGGGATATATCCTGAGTAGGCCTGTGAGGTTTTAGGGTCAGTTTTAGGTGGGGATATATCCTGAGTAGGCCAGTGAGACGGACGGGTTGTTTGATTGACCGCCGCAATCTGTTTGTTTGTCTAAAAGGAGCTTAAAACGTTCGGTTCTTAGTCACTGCCCAGACTGGCTTTGTTCTGTTGAGCAGTTAAATACTGTATGAAATTGGATGCTAATAAAAGACTATAAATGGAATCCATCTTGAAAATTCCACTCTAAGTGGCCAAAAGGTCAAAGGTCAAGACTGGCGGATGCAAAGAATCAAAAAGGTAGGAAAAAGGTAATACAAGTCTTTATAAAAACAACAGTTTTCCATCCAGTTTGTGTGCGTTTGTGAAAGAGAGAGAGAGAGAGAGAGAGCACGCATCATTGGAAGTTAGAATTGAAAGATGTCTTTGAATGAAGTCAGTCGCTCAGGAGCTCCCCCTGGAGTGTTATTTTCTGCTAAAATATTGGAATTCTTAGCAGTTTCTTACACATGGCTATTCACAGTTTTATCCAGGAGAGGGCGACGAGAAGCCAAGGGTAATAGAGGAGGTTTGGGTTAGGGGCTAGTCTGGGGTTAACTGCCAGTAGGTTTGGGTTAGGGGCTAGTCTGGGGTTAACTGCCAGTAGTTGGGTTAGGGGGGCTGCCCTAGTCTGGGGTAGGTATAGAGGTAAAAGCGAGTTTCACCCTCATTAATTCCACCCTCATTTGCATATGCGATCTGATTGGCCAAAGCTTACCTGGCCGTATCTTTTGAAGCGGAGGTCCGAGGTGCACATAAGTGGTATCGTTGGATTCAGAAAGCTCTTCTTTCAGGTAGCGTGGATGTCTGGAAGACAGGTATAGAGGTAAAAGCGAGTGTCACCCTCATTGGTTCCACCTTCATTAGCATATGCGATCTGATTGGCCAAAGCTTACCTGGCCGTATCTTTTGAAGCGGAGGTCCGAGGTGCACATAAGTGGTATCGTTGGATTCAGAAAGCTGTCTTCTTTCAGGTAGCGTGGATGTCTGGAAGACAGGATGTTGCTAGGGTAAATTTTAGGTGGGGTTATATCCTGAGTAGGCCTGTGAGACGGTTAGGTTTAGGGTCAGTTTTAGGTGGGGTTATATCCTGAGTAGGCCTGTGAGACGGTTAGGTTTAGGTCAGTTTTAGGTGGGGTAGGCCTGTGAGACGGTTAGGTTTAGGGTCAGTTTTAGGTGGGGATATATCCTGAGTAGGCCTGTGAGACGGTTAGGTTTAGGGTCAGTTTTAGGTGGGGATATATCCTGAGTAGGCCAGTGAGACGGGTTGGTTGTTTGATTGACCGCCGCAATCTGTTTTTTGTCTAAAAGGAGCTTAAAACGTTCGGTTCTTAGTCACTGCCCAGACTGGCTTTGTTCTGTTGAGCAGTAAACTGTATGAAATTGGATGCTAATAAAAGACTATAAATGGAATCCATCTTGAAAATTCCACTCTAAGTGGCCAAAAGGTCAAAGGTCAAGACTGGCGGATGCAAAGAATCAAAAAGGTAGGAAAAAGGTAATACAAGTCTTTATAAAAACAACAGTTTTCCATCCAGTTTGTGTGCGTTTGTGAAAGAGAGAGAGAGAGAGAGAGAGCACGCATCATTGGAAGTTAGAATTGAAAGATGTCTTTGAATGAAGTCAGTCGCTCAGGAGCTCCCCCTGGAGTGTTATTTTCTGCTAAAATATTGGAATTCTTAGCAGTTTCTTACACATGGCTATTCACAGTTTTATCCAGGAGAGGGCGACGAGAAGCCAAGGGTAATAGAGGAGGTTTGGGTTAGGGGCTAGTCTGGGGTTAACTGCCAGTAGGTTTGGGTTAGGGGCTAGTCTGGGGCTAATTGCGAGTAGGAGGTAAAAGCGAGTTTCACCCTCATTAATTCCACCCTCATTTGCATATGCGATCTGATTGGCCAAAGCTTACCTGGCCGTATCTTTTGAAGCGGAGGTCCGAGGTGCACATAAGTGGTATCGTTGGATTCAGAAAGCTGTCTTCTTTCAGGTAGCGTGGATGTCTGGAAGACAGGTATAGAGGTAAAAGCGAGTGTCACCCTCATTGGTTCCACCTTCATTAGCATATGCGATCTGATTGGCCAAAGCTTACCTGGCCGTATCTTTTGAAGCGGAGGTCCGAGGTGCACATAAGTGGTATCGTTGGATTCAGAAAGCTGTCTTCTTTCAGGTAGCGTGGATGTCTGGAAGACAGGATGTTGCTAGGGTAAATTTTAGGTGGGGTTATATCCTGAGTAGGCCTGTGAGACGGTTAGGTTTAGGGTCAGTTTTAGGTGGGGTTATATCCTGAGTAGGAGACGGTTAGGTTTAGGGTCAGTTTTAGGTGGGGATATATCCTGAGTAGGCCTGTGAGACGGTTAGGTTTAGGGTCAGTTTTAGGTGGGGATATATCCTGAGTAGGCCTGTGAGACGGTTAGGTTTAGGGTCAGTTTTAGGTGGGGATATATCCTGAGTAGGCCAGTGAGACGGGTTGGTTGTTTGATTGACCGCCGCAATCTGTTTGTTTGTCTAAAAGGAGCTTAAAACGTTCGGTTCTTAGTCACTGCCCAGACTGGCTTTGTTCTGTTGAGCAGTTAAATACTGTATGAAATTGGATGCTAATAAAAGACTATAAATGGAATCCATCTTGAAAATTCCACTCTAAGTGGCCAAAAGGTCAAAGGTCAAGACTGGCGGATGCAAAGAATCAAAAAGGTAGGAAAAAGGTAATACAAGTCTTTATAAAAACAGTTTTCCATCCAGTTTGTGTGCGTTTGTGAAAGAGAGAGAGAGAGAGAGAGAGAGCACGCATCATTGGAAGTTAGAATTGAAAGATGTCTTTGAATGAAGTCAGTCGCTCAGGAGCTCCCCCTGGAGTGTTATTTTCTGCTAAAATATTGGAATTCTTAGCAGTTTCTTACACATGGCTATTCACAGTTTTATCCAGGAGAGGGCGACGAGAAGCCAAGGGTAATAGAGGAGGTTTGGGTTAGGGGCTAGTCTGGGGTTAACTGCCAGTAGGTTTGGGTTAGGGGCTAGTCTGGGGTTAACTGCCAGTAGGTTTGGGTTAGGGGCTAGTCTGGGGCTAATTGCGAGTAGGTATAGAGGTAAAAGCGAGTTTCACCCTCATTAATTCCACCCTCATTTGCATATGCGATCTGATTGGCCAAAGCTTACCTGGCCGTATCTTTTGAAGCGGAGGTCCGAGGTGCACATAAGTGGTATCGTTGGATTCAGAAAGCTGTCTTCTTTCAGGTAGCGTGGATGTCTGGAAGACAGGTATAGAGGTAAAAGCGAGTGTCACCCTCATTGGTTCCACCTTCATTAGCATATGCGATCTGATTGGCCAAAGCTTACCTGGCCGTATCTTTTGAAGCGGAGGTCCGAGGTGCACATAAGTGGTATCGTTGGATTCAGAAAGCTGTCTTCTTTCAGGTAGCGTGGATGTCTGGAAGACAGGATGTTGCTAGGGTAAATTTTAGGTGGGGTTATCCTGAGTAGGCCTGTGAGACGGTTAGGTTTAGGGTCAGTTTTAGGTGGGGTTATCCTGAGTAGGCCTGTGAGACGGTTAGGTTTAGGGTCAGTTTTAGGTGGGGATATATCCTGAGTAGGCCTGTGAGACGGTTAGGTTTAGGGTCAGTTTTAGGTGGGGAGTATGTGAGACAGGTTTTAGGTGGGGATATATCCTGAGTAGGCCAGTGAGACGGACGGGTTGTTTGATTGACCGCCGCAATCTGTTTGTTTGTCTAAAAGGAGCTTAAAACGTTCGGTTCTTAGTCACTGCCCAGACTGGCTTTGTTCTGTTGAGCAGTTAAATACTGTATGAAATTGGATGCTAATAAAAGACTATAAATGGAATCCATCTTGAAAATTCCACTCTAAGTGGCCAAAAGGTCAAAGGTCAAGACTGGCGGATGCAAAGAATCAAAAAGGTAGGAAAAAGGTAATACAAGTCTTTATAAAAACAACAGTTTTCCATCCAGTTTGTGTGCGTTTGTGAAAGAGAGAGAGAGAGAGAGAGAGCACGCATCATTGGAAGTTAGAATTGAAAGATGTCTTTGAATGAAGTCAGTCGCTCAGGAGCTCCCCCTGGAGTGTTATTTTCTGCTAAAATATTGGAATTCTTAGCAGTTTCTTACACATGGCTATTCACAGTTTTTATCCAGGAGAGGGCGACGAGAAGCCAAGGGTAATAGAGGAGGTTTGGGTTAGGGGCTAGTCTGGGGTTAACTGCCAGTAGGTTTGGGTTAGGGGCTAGTCTGGGGTTAACTGCCAGTAGGTTAGGGAAGCGAGTTTCACCCTCATTAATTCCACCCTCATTTGCATATGCGATCTGATTGGCCAAAGCTTACCTGGCCGTATCTTTTGAAGCGGAGGTCCGAGGTGCACATAAGTGGTATCGTTGGATTCAGAAAGCTGTCTTCTTTCAGGTAGCGTGGATGTCTGGAAGACAGGTATAGAGGTAAAAGCGAGTGTCACCCTCATTGGTTCCACCTTCATTAGCATATGCGATCTGATTGGCCAAAGCTTACCTGGCCGTATCTTTTGAAGCGGAGGTCCGAGGTGCACATAAGTGGTATCGTTGGATTCAGAAAGCTGTCTTCTTTCAGGTAGCGTGGATGTCTGGAAGACAGGATGTTGCTAGGGTAAATTTTAGGTGGGGTTATATCCTGAGTAGGCCTGTGAGACGGTTAGGTTTAGGGTCAGTTTTAGGTGGGGTTATATCCTGAGTAGGCCTGTGAGACGGTTTAGGGTCAGTTTTAGGTGGGGATATATCCTGAGTAGGCCTGTGAGACGGTTAGGTTTAGGGTCAGTTTTAGGTGGGGATATATCCTGAGTAGGCCTGTGAGACGGTTAGGTTTAGGGTCAGTTTTAGGTGGGGATATATCCTGAGTAGGCCAGTGAGACGGTTGGTTGTTTGATTGACCGCCGCAATCTGTTTGTTTGTCTAAAAGGAGCTTAAAACGTTCGGTTCTTAGTCACTGCCCAGACTGGCTTTGTTCTGTTGAGCAGTTAAATACTGTATGAAATTGGATGCTAATAAAAGACTATAAATGGAATCCATCTTGAAAATTCCACTCTAAGTGGCCAAAAGGTCAAAGGTCAAGACTGGCGGATGCAAAGAATCAAAAAGGTAGGAAAATACAAGTCTTTATAAAAACAACAGTTTTCCATCCAGTTTGTGTGCGTTAGAGAGAGAGAGAGAGAGAGAGAGAGAGAGAGAGCACGCATCATTGGAAGTTAGAATTGAAAGATGTCTTTGAATGAAGTCAGTCGCTCAGGAGCTCCCCCTGGAGTGTTATTTTCTGCTAAAATATTGGAATTCTTAGCAGTTTCTTACACATGGCTATTCACAGTTTTATCCAGGAGAGGGCGACGAGAAGCCAAGGGTAATAGAGGAGGTTTGGGTTAGGGGCTAGTCTGGGGTTAACTGCCAGTAGGTTTGGGTTAGGGGTAGTCTGGGGTTAACTGCCAGTAGGTTTGGGTTAGGGGCTAGTCTGGGGCTAATTGCGAGTAGGTATAGAGGTAAAAGCGAGTTTCACCCTCATTAATTCCCCCTCATTTGCATATGCGATCTGATTGGCCAAAGCTTACCTGGCCGTATCTTTTGAAGCGGAGGTCCGAGGTGCACATAAGTGGTATCGTTGATTCAGAAAGCTGTCTTCTTTCAGGTAGCGTGGATGTCTGGAAGACAGGTATAGAGGTAAAAGCGAGTGTCACCCTCATTGGTTCCACCTTCATTAGCATATGCGATCTGATTGGCCAAAGCTTACCTGGCCGTATCTTTTGAAGCGGAGGTCCGAGGTGCACATAAGTGGTATCGTTGGATTCAGAAAGCTGTCTTCTTTCAGGTAGCGTGGATGTCTGGAAGACAGGATGTTGCTAGGGTAAATTTTAGGTGGGGTTATATCTGGAGTTTTTTTGTGGGCCGGTTTTTATAGGCCTTCCAGTCTTTGGGTAGAAGGGGGGTTTTTTTTTTAGTCAGGTAGGGGGGTTGGTTGGGTTGGCCGTTTTCTCTGGTGGGCCTATCCGTCTTTTTGCTAGGGTAAATTTTAGGTGGGGTTATCCAGTAGGCCTGTGAGAGGTTTGGTCAGTTTAGGTGGGGATATCCTGAGTAGGCCAGTGAGACGGGTTGGTTGTTTGATTGACCGCCGCAATCTGTTTGTTTGTCTAAAAGGAGCTTAAAACGTTCGGTTCTTAGTCACTGCCCAGACTGGCTTTGTTCTGTTGAGCAGTTAAATACTGTATGAAATTGGATGCTAATAAAAGACTATAAATGGAATCCATCTTGAAAATTCCACTCTAAGTGGCCAAAAGGTCAAAGGTCAAGACTGGCGGATGCAAAGAATCAAAAAGGTAGGAAAAAGGTAATACAAGTCTTTATAAAAACAGTTTTCCATCCAGTTTGTGTGCGTTTGTGAAAGAGAGAGAGAGAGAGAGCACGCATCATTGGAAGTTAGAATTGAAAGATGTCTTTGAATGAAGTCAGTCGCTCAGGAGCTCCCCCTGGAGTGTTATTTTCTGCTAAAATATTGGAATTCTTAGCAGTTTCTTACACATGGCTATTCACAGTTTTATCCAGGAGAGGGCGACGAGAAGCCAAGGGTAATAGAGGAGGTTTGGGTTAGGGGCTAGTCTGGGGTTAACTGCCAGTAGGTTTGGGTTAGGGGCTAGTCTGGGGTTAACTGCCAGTAGGTTTGGGTTAGGGGCTAGTCTGGGGCTAATTGCGAGTAGGTATAGAGGTAAAAGCGAGTTTCACCCTCATTAATTCCACCCTCATTTGCATATGCGATCTGATTGGCCAAAGCTTACCTGGCCGTATCTTTTGAAGCGGAGGTCCGAGGTGCACATAAGTGGTATCGTTGGATTCAGAAAGCTGTCTTCTTTCAGGTAGCGTGGATGTCTGGAAGACAGGTATAGAGGTAAAAGCGAGTGTCACCCTCATTGGTTCCACCTTCATTAGCATATGCGATCTGATTGGCCAAAGCTTACCTGGCCGTATCTTTTGAAGCGGAGGTCCGAGGTGCACATAAGTGGTATCGTTGGATTCAGAAAGCTGTCTTCTTTCAGGTAGCGTGGATGTCTGGAAGACAGGATGTTGCTAGGGTAAATTTTAGGTGGGGTTATATCCTGAGTAGGCCTGTGACGGTTAGGTTTAGGGTCAGTTTTAGGTGGGGTTATATCCTGAGTAGGCCTGTGAGACGGTTAGGTTTAGGGTCAGTTTTAGGTGGGGATATATCCTGAGTAGGCCTGTGAGACGGTTAGGTTTTCAGTTTAGGTGGGGAGGCGAGCAGCTTTTGTTGAATAAATGGGAAATGTTAAATGCCTGTTCAGTGAGGCTGCAAAAAAAGGTTAAAAGTGTTCAAGAAAGAGATAGAGGAGCGAGAAAGCAGGGGAAGGAAGGTCAGATCCTGTCTGGAGGAAGAGGAAGCAGCTTGGGTGGATCCTGGAAGCCGAGAGGTCTGAACCTGCAGTTTGGTCCGAAAAGAAGCTTAAAGGAGGAGGGGTCTGCTATATGGGAGTGCTGTGGTAGTCTTAACTGTTTGGGTTCTGGGTACCATCATTATTTTGAGATCGCTGTCAGGTCAATTTCAGGTCTGGAGTGGACAAAAAGGGACATTTTATCTTATGAGGCACAAAAGTTACTAGATGTTGCTAGGGTAAATTTTAGGTGGGGTTATATCCTGAGTAGGCCTGTGAGACGGTTAGGTTTAGGGTCAGTTTTAGGCCTGAGTAGGCCTGTGAGACGGTTAGGTTTAGGGTCAGTTTTAGGTGGGGATATATCCTGAGTAGGCCTGTGAGACGGTTAGCAGTCCCCTGAGTAGGCCTGTGAGACGGTTAGGTTTAGGGTCAGTTTTAGGTGGGGATATATCCTGAGTAGGCCAGTGAGACGGGTTGGTTGTTTGATTGACCGCCGCAATCTGTTTGTTTGTCTAAAAGGAGCTTAAAACGTTCGGTTCTTAGTCACTGCCCAGACTGGCTTTGTTCTGTTGAGCAGTTAAATACTGTATGAAATTGGATGCTAATAAAAGACTATAAATGGAATCCATCTTGAAAATTCCACTCTAAGTGGCCAAAAGGTCAAAGGTCAAGACTGGCGGATGCAAAGAATCAAAAAGGTAGGAAAAAGGTAATACAAGTCTTTATAAAAACAACAGTTTTCCATCCAGTTTGTGTGCGTTTGTGAAAGAGAGAGAGAGAGAGAGAGAGAGAGAGAGCACGCATCATTGGAAGTTAGAATTGAAAGATGTCTTTGAATGAAGTCAGTCGCTCAGGAGCTCCCCCTGGAGTGTTATTTTCTGCTAAAATATTGGAATTCTTAGCAGTTTCTTACACATGGCTATTCACAGTTTTATCCAGGAGAGGGCGACGAGAAGCCAAGGGTAATAGAGGAGGTTTGGGTTAGGGGCTAGTCTGGGGTTAACTGCCAGTAGGTTTGGGTTAGGGGCTAGTCTGGGGTTAACTGCCAGTAGGTTTGGGTTAGGGGCTAGTCTGGGGCTAATTGCGAGTAGGTATAGAGGTAAAAGCGAGTTTCACCCTCATTAATTCCACCCTCATTTGCATATGCGATCTGATTGGCCAAAGCTTACCTGGCCGTATCTTTTGAAGCGGAGGTCCGAGGTGCACATAAGTGGTATCGTTGGATTCAGAAAGCTGTCTTCTTTCAGGTAGCGTGGATGTCTGGAAGACAGGTATAGAGGTAAAAGCGAGTGTCACCCTCATTGGTTCCACCTTCATTAGCATATGCGATCTGATTGGCCAAAGCTTACCTGGCCGTATCTTTTGAAGCGGAGGTCCGAGGTGCACATAAGTGGTATCGTTGGATTCAGAAAGCTGTCTTCTTTCAGGTAGCGTGGATGTCTGGAAGACAGGATGTTGCTAGGGTAAATTTTAGGT
>JAOTNS010003904.1:32500-60000 GCA_028476615.1 Culter alburnus
CCTGTCATGCGAAGTCGCCTAGTTCAGGGCGTACGATCAGCCTTGCACTCCTCCTCCTTAACCTCGTAGGCCCCACCTACTCTACCACTACACCTCCTCCGACGAGCTCGCGTCGACTTCCGACCGTCTCGCCTGTGACTGTGCTTTGAGATCGCCTCCCCAACGAACCGGACCCTAACCCTAACCCTAACCTAACCCGACCCTAACCGACTAAACCGGCGGACCCTAACCCTACCCTAACCCTAACCCTAACCCTAACCCTAACCCTAACCCTAACCTACCCTACCCTAACCCTAACCCTAACCCTAACCCTAACCCTAACCCTAAACCCCCCCCCCAACCCTAACCTAACCCCCTAACCCAACCCTAACCCTAACCCTAACCCTAACCCTAACCCTAACCCTAACCTAACCCTAACCCCTAACCCTAACCCTAACCCTAACCCTAACCCTAACCCAACCCTAACCCTACCCGAACCCCTAACCTAACCCTAACCCTAACCCTAACCCCAACCCGACCCGAACCCCCGAACCCCCCGAACCTAACCCACCCGAACCCGAAACCCGAACCCCCTAAACCGAACCGAACCCGAACCCCCGAACCCGAACCCGAACCGAACCCGAACCCGACCAACCCGAACCCGAACCGAACCCCCCCCCGAACCGAACCCGAACCCGAACCCGAACCCAACCCTAACCCTAACCCTAACCCGAACCCGAACCGAACCCGAACCCGAACCCGAACCCGAACCCCCGAACCCTAACCGAACCCGAACCCGAACCCTAACCCGAACCCGAACCCCCGAAACCCGAACCCGAACCGAACCCGAACCCCTAACCCGACCCCCGAACCCGAACCCGAACCCGAACCCAACCCGAACCCGAACCCGAACCCGAACCCGAACCCGAACCCGAACCCGAACCCGAACCCGAACCCGAACCCGAACCCGAACCCTAACCCGAACCCGAACCTAACCCGAACCCGAACCCGAACCCGAACCCGAACCCGAACCCGAACCCCCGAACCCGAACCCGAACCCGAACCCGAACCCGAACCCGAACCCGACCCCGAACCGAACCCAACCCCGAACCAACCCAACCCGAACCCGAACCCGAACCCGAACCCGACCCGAACCCAACCAACCCGAACCCGAACCCGAACCCGAACCCGAACCCGAACCCGAACCCGAACCCGAACCCGAACCCGAACCCGAACCCGAACCCGAACCCGAACCCGAACCCGAACCCGACCCAACCCGAACCCCCGAACCCGAACCCGACCCGAACCCCGAACCCGAACCCGAAACCCGAACCCGAACCCGAACCCGAACCCGAACCCGAACCCGAACCCGAACCCGAAACCCGAACCCGAACCCGAACCCGAACCCGAACCCGAACCCGAACCCGAACCCGAACCCGAACCCGAACCCGAACCCGAACCCGAACCCGAACCCGAACCCCCGAACCCGAACCCGAACCCGAACCCGAACCCGAACCCGAACCCGAACCCGAACCCTAACCCGAACCCGAACCCGAACCCTAACCCGAACCCGAACCCGAACCCTAACCCGACCCCGAACCCGAACCCGAACCCGAACCCGAACCGAACCCGAACCCGAACCCGAACCCGACCCCGAACCCGACCCGAACCCCCGAACCCGAACCCAACCCGAACCCAACCCGAACCCGAACCCGAACCCGACCCGAACCCGAACCCAACCCGAACCCGAACCCGAACCCGAACCCAACCCGAACCCGAACCCGACCGAACCCGAACCCGAACCCAACCCGAACCCGAACCCGAACCCGAACCCGAACCCGAACCCGAACCGCGACGCCGACCCCCCCCGGACGCGAACCCCGCGACGCGAACCCCGCGGACGCTAAGACCAGCCCGCGGACGCGACCCCCGGACTCGAACCCCGCGACGCGAAACGCAGACCCCGCGGACGCTAACGCCCCAGGACGGCGGAGACGGCGAACCCCCTCGGACTCGACCACCCGCGGACGCGAAACCCCCGCGGACGCCAACCCCGCGGACTCTAACCCCGCGGACGCGAACACCACCCACACCCCAACCCCGCGAACTGCGACCCCTCGACGCGACCCGCGGACCGCGAACCCCGCAGGACGCGACCCCGCGGACGCCTAACCCCTCGTGACGCTTAACCCCTCGACTCTAAACCCCTCGACCTCTAACCCCTCGGACTTCTAACCTCCGCGGAGCTCGAACCGTACTTTTAACCCCTCTCAATCTCAACCCCGTCGTGCACGTCAACCCCTTGCCTCGGGACTTCTAACCCCTTCGTTCACTATCTAACACACCGCCATCGGACTACCTACTACATCCCCTCGACTTCTAACCCTCTCCGAACACACCCTTCGTCCCTCTAACAACCCCTCGGACTTCTAACCCTCGACTCTACACCCCTCGTGACCTAACCCTCGCACTCTCAAACACCCTCGCGCCCTCTAACCCCTCGGCTCTAACCCCTCTCGGAGCATGCTAACCCTCGGACTCTAACCCACCGTCTTAACTCCTTCCCGGGACGCTAGAACGACCGTCCCCCTGCGAGCTTCTAACAACGCCCTGCGTGACTCTCACGCCCGGATGTCGGACTCTAACCCCCTTGCGGAGATACTCTAACCGCCCTTCCGGACCTCTACCCTCGACTCCGTACCCCATCGGACCTCTACCCCACGTATTGGACTTTACCTCGTCCTCGTTTACTCTAACCTCTCGACGCAACTCCCTCGGGCTACTCATACCCTCAACCCCTTCGACTCTACCCCCTCGGACTCGAACCCCTCGGACATTCGAACCCCCTCGGACTCTACCCCTTCGGCTCTACTCCCTGATCGCCCTCATCTACCCCCTCGGTACGTTCTACCCCTCGACTCTAACCCCTCGTTAATCTGTCGCCTCGGGACCTAAGCCCCGTCTGAACCTCTAACGCGCCTCTGACTCTATCACCCCTCGGACTCTAACCCAAATGTTGAGCACAGACAAGTATTTAGAAGCTTTTTTTAATGCTCAAAAACAACTTGAACAGAAAACAACAATTACAAAGATTTCAAAACAAAAACATGACCACATCACCAAGAGAAAAACCAAAGTTGCATTACATCAACACCAGATTAAAAAACTATGACACAAAAAAAAAAAAAAAAAACACGGTGTTGTTGGGGACGTTGAGCTTTGATCGGTGGGGGGGGCATTGATGGATTATCTCTGTGTTTCCGCAATAAGACATGACAGTCGGAACAATGGCAGATCCCCAGTGCTATCCCACATGGGATGTTGCCCAGGAACAGTCAGGCTAGGAGGCCACTACTTATCAGGTTGGCACAGGTACTTTGCAACCCAAGCTGGAGGCAGAAAGGACAACAATAGAGTTCATTGACAGCGCAAGATCAGGAAGGCAACAGCCATAGGACAGGAAGTCCATGCGCCAACCATGTGATGACTGGTCCCCTTGTCCTTAGGTCTGCCTGTGTCTTAAGCTTTACTGGCCTTCGAATCTATTGTCAATAGGTTAAGTTGGGTTTAACAGCATATTAGAGAGCCAATTATAACAACTGGAACAAGTGATTCAAGACTGTGTCTAAGACTTTGAAGAAAAATCAAACAAGCATAGCTAAAATGTAGTGCATTTGTAAACACCAAAACACACTTGGCTGAAAACTTAATGAACTTCAATTATATGTGAAGCTTTTTAGTTTACCTTGCTAAATGCATCTCCGCTGCCTAATTTTCGCAGACTGTGAGAGCCCCTATATATCTAAGCTTAAGTGGCTTTGAATATTAACCTGCCGGTCAACTGACTCTGTTTCTATAGTAGTAGATCTTAGATTGGTTGAGGCTGCATTGAAGGAGGGCCAAATTCTCCATAAAACTGTTGGGGAACCTTGGGCATATGGGTACAGACAACAATAAAAAGGAGCAAAAGACTTTGGGGGGGGGGGCTTTACAATATAATAGAAAGGTGTATATAATAGCGTAACAGGCAGAAAAAGTCAGTTTGTACAACACTTTCATACAATAAAAGTAAGAAAGGGCCAAACAGCAAAAAAAAAAAATTGCAGGTAATGCTAGAACCAAAATTAAAGGTATAATGTAAATGGCAAAATCATTAAAACAGTAATTAAAAGGTGTACACACCAAAAGCAGTCAAAAAAAAAAAAAAAAAAAAAAAAAAAAAAAAAAAAAGCTTAAAGGGTATAAGAGGTGAAGCATGAATACAAAAAACAATTAAATGTCATATGAAAATGACTTGACAAACAGAAATAAACAGCTTTAAAGTTTAAAAAAAAAATGCATAAGAGCATGAATAAGTCATAAGTACAAAGACAAGGACCATAAAAGGAAACAGAGAAAGGTTCGTAGTGACTGAACGTAACTGCTGAAAGGAGACATGTACTTCTACAAGCGGGTGTGTACTTCTAAAGGGTGCCACATTCCTGACGGCACACTAAAGGTTACTGAGGTTAGGGGTGCTTTATATTGGCTGCCCTTCCAGCTAGTGCAACTAAGGACCATAACAGGTTTAATACAAAAAGGGATATGCAAGGAACAGATGCATAAACAAGAGACAAACAGCATGATAAAAAAAAAAAGGGCATCATGTAAAACGTCAAACAACTGTGACAAAATCATTAAGGTATTTAAAAACCAAAAACAAGCACATAAGGACAAAAAAGGGGGGTTAGTGCATAAAATAAATAAGGCACAAAACAATTACAAACTAGCTTTAATACAATCAAAAGAAAGAGGCTTAAATAAAAACCTAGTTAAGTTACATTTTTGTGCTTTAAAAATGCTGAAGACATTGGAATTGTATACAGTACAAATACGAAAAGGCATAAGAGCACAAGTACAAATAAAAGGAAAAAAGGTTAAATTAAAAGGATAACTAAAAGCACACAGATCATGAAAAAGAGCACAAAGGCTTAGGAGCAGGAATATAAGAGGCAAAGGCTTAAATAAACTGAACAAATTAAAGGGGCAGAGAGTGCAAAAAGTAAAACACAAAGAAATCACTACAATAGGGCACAAAGACTGGGCAAAAACATCATAAATACTATAACAACACTGCAAAAAGGGAATACAAAGTGGTAATAAATTATGACAGAATGGCTTAAATAGACAGGGTTATAAAAAAAAAAAAAAAAAAAAAAAAAATGTACAAAACATAAGCTGCATAATGCACAAGGGGAAAACGAAAAAAATGTATATTTAAAAAATACAAACTGTAGAAAAGGAATAAAAAAAAATGAAGGGCACAAAAAGTAAAAAACACTACATGGAACAAGGACATTATACAAAAAAACAAAAAGGAACACAAAGGATAAGGAAAAGGAATAAAGAGACAAAGTTGCTTAAACAGCAAAACAAAAGGGACAAATGAAACTGCATAAAACTGCAAAAAGATCAGTCACAGCAAACGGAATAGATTAAAAAGGATAAAATAAAAATAAAAAAAAAAGGATAATAAGTGTAAGTGACAAAAACGCATAGGCTTAAATAAAGAGGGGCACAAATATGAAGCAGGCAGACAGGTTTAACAGCATATTACACAAAAGCATACATCCATACTAACTAGAATCAAGATTCAAAACTGACTTTCTTCAAAGTATCAGATACAAACAAGCAGAGCTAAAATGTAAAGAGCATTAGTAAACCCTGAAACATGCTTGGCTGAAAACTTTAACAGCTTGTTAATGCACCTGTTCAACCATCCCTGATCTACTAACCCGCTCTACTGGCCTGAAGTGATCGCCTGTCGATTCCCAATTATACTCCGGATCTCTCCTCATATTCCTCCAGTGTTCTGCTAGTAAGAATCTCCCATTACCTACCTGTGTTTCCTCGCCTGTTCCAACCATCCAAGTAGTATATGCTCTCCAGTCTCCTCCACTCACCAGTCATAGAACTTCCCTTTTACCAGGTATCTTGGGATGAGACGGTTATTAATTATTCAGTCATCAGTAACTCTGGCTTGGCTATTGCTCGCCTGTTTCAGTGCATTCCATCTGTTCAATAAATTCCTGTTTGGGTTTGACGATAATCCAGTCTCTGAGTCTGGTATTCAGTTACATTATACAGTACAATACAAATTACAGTAACAGCTTTACAATAAAAATAGGAACATAAAATCATCGAGTCTATGGGAACAGGGCCATAAAACAGCATAATAGCAAACTATCCAAGAAGTACAAATGAAAGGTGGATAAATACATTAGAGACATTAAACCATAAAAACAAAGGAAAAGTTAAGGCTGAAACGGGAAAAAATACATACAATAAATACAAAAGCAGCAAAAACAGTCAATTTCATGAGTATGGTGCTATACAAAACAAATTACTTATACAGCATTTAAGTAAATTAAAAAAAAAAAAAAAAAAAAAAAAAAAAACGCATTAGGGTTGTCAAAGTTTGTAATTGCCACAATAACAGAAGAACACGATGATAACACAAAAGACAGTCTTTACTTATAAGTAGTTCAAGACAGCGGAGATGCAAGCAGGTGAGTGAGCAATTCATATAACAGAACTTAACTGAATGAGAAAGTCTTTATGTTTTTTTTGCAGGTTCTGGCTGTCGTGACTGAAGGAAATGCTGGTAGTACACAGGGAAGTATCCAAGGTGAGTAGATGGGTAAGTCCTTCTGTATGAACAGTCATAGTAGCGATGAGAACAGACAATGAATGAGTGTTTTGCGCTTGCTTATATAAGGAAACTGATGAGGTTGATGCCAAACAGGTGTGAAGATTGAGTTGAGTGTGCAGGAGATGGCCAGGGAGGATTATGGGAAATGTAGTGCATTGTGGTGACAGGCATGGTGAATGGAGATTGTGACGGTAGTGACTTAATTGCAGATAAAGAACGTGGCACACTTGTACAAGTACATGCTCCTCTGTTACATCTGAACTACTGTACTGAGATAGAGGGTTCTGTTCCAATGGTTGTCCTGAAAGCCATTGTCAAAGACTTTAAATCTGTTAACTGAGCCAGTGGAATAAGATCAGGAGGTGACAGGTTGAGTTGTTACTTTAGCTGATTGTAAAACATGTGCTTCCAAGTTCAAGGATCACCCTCAATGTATTAGTTACACTGGCTGGAAGGCCAGTCACTATAAAAAAGGACTGAAACACCACAGGTGTAATACAAAGGGGAATAAAAAGGCATTTATGCATAAATAGGACAGACAATGGAATAAGAGGGGGATAAAGTAAAACAAACACACAAGCAAAAGCGTAACAAAAGGTATAAACAAATACATTTTTGCTGCCGAATTTGCTTATAACTAAGTTTGGGGCAGCCCTCTGATATCTGAGCTTGTGGTTTGGATCTGCACCTGCAGGTGATTGACTCTACACTGTTCTGTTCCTTACCAAGTAGTATACCTAACATTGTCTGATCAGAAGATCAGAACAGCCATATTCTCCAAAGCTGTTAAGCAACATGGCTCAACCCAATAAAGAGAGGAGTAGGAACAAATTGATACCTGGAGTCAATTTCAAAGGTTTACCAAAAAAATAAAAAGCTAGTGCTCTCCACATTCCCAAAGTTCAAAAAGCAAATGAGGGTAGAAGAGCTTAATTCTGGAGGGTTACCTAGGTGAGTACTGAAGTTGTAAATGACTACAAGTGAGGCCATCAAAGGATAGGACAACAGCAGCACATCCAACTGAAAAGAAGCTGACCAGCTCATCTAGAAGACGTGGTACATGTGAAGTTCATGACATTCAAAGATGTTGCATAGAGAGTATATTTAGAGATATTTTTGAAGGAAACCTGCTCAATCTCCCTTCCCAGTTTATGGTGAAGGGCCTGCAAGAAATGTAAATTTTGCTAGGGGTCACTTTGTCCTGTGGTGAAATCCTCAGTCAAACTCATGATGAATGGATAACTCAACATTGGAATGAATGAGGCATTTATAGCGCTTTCATATGTACTACTGTACACCCAAAGCACTTTACAATCATGTCAGGGGTCTCTCCTCATCTGCCACCAGTGTGCAGCATCCACTTGGATGATGCAGCGGCAGCCACAGTACAACGGTGCCAGTGCGCTCACCACACACCAGCTGTAGGTGGAGAGGAGAGAGAGTGATAGAGCCAATTCAATGGATGGGGATTATTAAGAGGCCATGATTGATAAGGGGCCAATGGAGGGAATTTGGCCAGGACACCGGGGTTACACCCCTACTCTTTACGAGAAGTGCCATGGGATTTTTAATAACCACAGAGAGTCAGGACCCCTACATAATTTTACACATGAAAAAAAGTGAATGTGTCAAACCCAAGCGGCATCCTCCCCCAGTTTCTCGTGAAGCCAATACGGAAGTGACTTAAACTGCGATTCATCGACTGGCCACTAGGGACAGGCTGCAAACGAGAGCAGAATCTCATTGAGTCCCATGTTAAAATACCCAACTTTTCAGCAGAAAAAAAAAACATGTTTACAGCCTGGATCAAATTGTGGTTTTGGTCTATACTGCTAATTTTGCCCTTCATGACAACAAAAACAATCCCCTTTTATCTTCTACACTTGGTTTCTCCCACCTCCCATGATGCACCACATCACAGATATAAAAGTTCATTGCAGAAGCTGTTCTGTTTTTTCATCTGGTTCTAGCAAGCTGTTGTATTGGGCGGCTTTCTGTTTGTTTGGCCTGTCATTTTTATATTGAATTGCGCACGGTAAAGCATGCTGCTGCCAAGCTCTGTAACTGACTCTATATGCTATGTTTAAGTTGAAAGGTAGGAAGTATTTAAATACTGTTTTGGCCTGTTCTTCATTCAGTGATGAAGTTTACCTGCATCTCCAGATTGTTCACCCGCTGCTCGTCTGCCATGTGTTTTCTCTTGAAGGATTCATAATTTTTTTTTTATTAATATCTTTGATATGTGTTGTGGATGAAATTTAACATGGAAAGCATTAAATGTGTGTTTTGATTAATAATCAAAAGATATATAATCACTCAAACCTCTTTCTGTTCCCTGGTTTCTTACTATGAGCTCATCAATGTTGTGTTGTTCAGAAACTGAAGATTGATGTTTGTATGTTGTAAGAATGTGCAGCAGTTCTGTGTTTGCATGAAAAAAAAAATTGTTGTGTTGCTGTTTGTAAAAATGTGTGTAGTTGTATCATTGAATATAAAAATAATTCATAATTTAAGTTTTGCATTTTAAAGGAGTTTAATTGTTTTACAAACTTTAGTTAAGGAGGGGGAAAATACATTCACTCAAGCCATTTTATTAAGTTGAAAATTGTTTATACGTAGTTAAATTTAATTTTGCTGTGAAATATAGGATTAAAAACTCAAATTATTAAAGTCTATTTGGCCAATTACAATTGAGCTGATCTAAAGTGATCCAACACTTTTACCAGTGTATAATTAGATGTCTTGTGATCAACGTGTTGTTAACTATTTTTTTCAAATACCTGAGAATGCTTTAGTATTTGTTTGCTGAATCACGTCCACATACTACGGTCAATGTTAAAAAATATACAGTGAAATAGACAAATCGATAATTGAATGTACTTCACTAAACCACAACCTTGAATACAGGCGCTCAGATTATATATATATAAAAATAAAAAAATTAAAAACATTTTACTAACCATAACCCTTTACTTTTTTGCATTTTACCTCTAGGGTACTTTAGCTAATTTACTTAGTGTAGGTTTTACTAAACCTGGCATTATGTAGTATGAGAATTTTTGGCTAATATCTTTTCAGTTAATGGTTTGACTGTATGCTGTCAAAAATGAATTTCATTTCAATTATTCATATTTGCCCAATGAAAAAGAGCGGGATTTAGTTTTAATAAGTGGCTCGTCTTCTGCATATTCTACGCCATTTGTGAAGGTGTATGTCTAAATATCTATGTAATAATTTGTGAACAAAATTAAGCTAAGAAATTTGACAGGGCGTTTCGTAATCCAGACATATTTTGGACCCCTCGGCTCGCCGTAGCTGTCAGGTTGCAGTATGTTGTTAAAGTTCAGTCGTTCGCAACATTGGAAATAATATTCATTCTCATTCGTCTACGGTATGGATCACACTGTTTCACATTTTACTTCACAGCGAACGCTTGAACACACGCAGTTCACAGTGTGATAGTGTGTTCTGATTCAGGCACTTTTTGATCTCACGGAAACTACAAAGCAGCATGCTAACAGCTAGCAAACTCGAGCTGCCAATCAATAACTCTTATTTCACACATGCAAACTAACATATCTAAATATAACCTAACATATTTATCTTGTAAGCGTTTAGCAGCGTTCATCTTGCGTTTCTAATGTTGTTTCCTGGGTTTGTTTTTAGTCGCATACAGTGGGTGTTTATATGTTCAGTGACATTTTATGCGTTTTAGTGTCTAATCTTCATCTCGGAGTGTTTTTGACTGTTGAAATACAGGAAGTCGAGTTTTGTTTGTGAAATAAGCAATGCAGCATACAGACATACTTCTGTGTAGCGAAGCGCGTTATTCTACAAGCTCAGTGTTGAAAAGGGAGTATATAAGTTGTTTCAAAATATAAAGTTAATGAGATATAAGAAATAACTGTTGATAAAAGTGTATATATAGCGCTGTGAAAGTGTGCAGCCTCCTTCAGTGAGAGAATGTTAGCTCTGCTTTTATCATATATTTAATTTCACAGAAGCCTCTTTAAATGACTAAAGTTGGTTTTATATTCGCACATTCGGACTTCTGATAAATTCAGACTTTCCAATAAATGTGCAATAAATTAATGTTTGCGAATTTTAAGCAGCGACATGATATTGACAACCAACGATTGTCAACTTACAACATTTTTCACAGTCGATCAAAATAGGCAAGTATTGTTTTAATGGCATATTTACTTGTGAATGTCCACTGAATGTCCAATGTAGTGTGATTAACAAGGCTATTGAATACGGATGTCCGAATGTGCGAATATAAATCCAACTTTACCCAAGTCTTTAAATGTGAGGATGTGAATTCATGAACATGATTCTCTGTTGATTCATCGTTCACATTTTAAAGCATCCTTTAGAGAGGAGTCATTTTGCTGTAGATGTGAAGGAGTTTTCAGAAACAAAATGTATTTGCGTGTCATGAAGAGTTTGCAGTGACATTTGTTTGTTACACCATCAGTAAACTTTACTCACCTCAGTTTGTATTGTTGGTTTATTTGTTTCTGTAGTGAAGGCTGATTGTAGAGCATCATGGGAAACACCAGTGATCGTGTGTCTGCTGAGCGGCATGGACCAAAGGCGCAGCGGTCAGACAGCGGAGGCCATAAAGACCTCGAGCCCGGCAAAATGATGGACAGCACGGACGACCCTAACATTTTCAACACACATGGGCCGGAATCTAAAGTATGTGCAAGAATACGCAGTGACATCAAGTCATTTTATAAACGCACAACTTTGTACAGCAAGTATCAGCAGGAACACCTGCTTAAAGCTTAAAGCGGTCATATACATTTGATCAGTTTGCCTGTATTTTATTTATGCTCATTCCCATCATCATAACCATCTTCCAGCCTCTATCTGACACTTACAATTAAACAGACCGTTTAAATGTAAACAGTAAACGAGACTTTCTTACGTAAATGACTTCGGCTATCATTAGTTGTAAAAGAGCAGGTTGTGGTTAGTTAAAAACAGATGTGTTCTGCCAGGCACCAGGAGAGAAGGACTTCGCCCCAGATTTAGATGACATGGTGAAGACGAGTCCTCAGGCTCGACCCACCGTGATCCGCTGGGCTGGAGGAGGGAAAGAGGTTTACATCACAGGCTCCTTCAACAACTGGAGCAGCAAGATCCCGCTGAATAAAAGGTATCTGTGCGCTCGCCTTTCCACGGTGCGAACCGCCGTAATGAACAGAAGATCACACGTTGTTATTTAATCAGTTTTTCAAGCATGTGTAAATGTTTTCTTTTCTTTTTTTCTTTTTTTGAAGCCATAATGATTTTGTAGCAATCTTGGAGCTGCCTGAGGGTGAACATCAGTACAAGTTCTTTGTTGATGGCCAGTGGCTTCATGACCCGTCTGAGGTGACTATATCTAAACCGTCACATGACTTATGAATAGGGATGCCGATACCACTTTTTCCCAAAAATAGGCAGATACCGATACTTTAATTTCTGGTACTTGCCTGTACCGATGCCTGTATTTACATTGCATTTGCAATTTTTAAATATATTAGAAAGCAAAAGAATATGAATCATATTCATTGATTTGATTTTAGCAAATATATATTTCCTTCAATTATTTTCATGCTTAATTATGCCTGTTAAAAATGTATTGTAAAAGCCTCTGTAACTTTCACTGTTCATTCTATTGCTCTATCATATTTTATCTTAATAGCACAGCACTTTTGGAGCTGTTTCAGCAGGGATCAATGATAAGGATTTTTTTTGCTGGCCTGGTTGGGTCAGGGGTTCAAATGTTTAGATACCAGCGAAATATCACAATTCTATATAACAATTTTTATCCTAATCCTAACTGACAAGTAAACATTCAGTAATAAAATAAGAACAAATAATCCAATTACAAATACAAGTACAAAAACAATAAAAAAAAAATTTATAAAAAAAAAGATACAAATGAAATAAACTAGGTGTTCATGTAGGTTTAACAGTAGTTTTCAGATACAGAATTTGATTTAAAAAAAAAGTAATCAAATGTAAAATAACACTGCATATTGATGATTCTTTATTAAAGTTTCAAAAATCATTCAGTCAGGAGAAGTGAATGATTTAGTTGTTTAACTTTAAAAACAGCTGCTGCCCCTTTAAGACCGAATGCATCAAATATACTGTTAGACATGCGTTTTATTTCTCTCAACTGTTTACGTTCACTTAAGACATACTGCAATACTCACAAAAGCAGGTGTATTTACAAAATTTTGTGTGAATTTCTCATTTCAAGTGCAAAAAAACATAAAAGAGAATTCAATGCAGAATTTAAGCGCTCTCCATACGCGGCTTTCTGGGCGCACGCTTCGGATGTTTGCGCTAGGGATGGGCATTTTTCCAAAATATTGTATTTGAATATTTGGGCTCATAAAAAACGAATATTCGAATATTTGTTTATTTAAATGAGGTTAAACGAGAAGGACATTATTGTTTTATATTCATCAAGATTTTGTAACCATTTCTGAACAAGCTTACGATTAGGCAATACACAACAAGCTTACGTTATATCTTAAGGTTTTCTTTTAGTTCAAAGCATTAAACAATATGTGTAAACAGAAAATATTAAGAACAAAAGCACTTAAGCTCAAGCAGCGCGAATGGGAAAGACGCTTATAAAGCAGACGGCACCAGTTATCGTACAAAACGTAAGGTACATACACTTGTCATATGGTTATCATATTTTTCACATGTTCATGTTGAGAAAAACAATATCCACATGCTCGGGTGAAAAAACGAGCTGCGCTGACAGATGTTGCAGAAACACAAAGATTACGATAATACATAACGGTATGCTAAGCTAAGTTTCTAACAGCAGCACTTTGCATTTTCTGTTCGTAAATATGTCTCCCTCGACGAAACTTAAAGGAAGCATATGTCTCAAAATCATTTTGCTATCAGATAAGTTATCATCTCGGCTCACTCTGGGATAACTTACAGCTGCGCTTACCTGTCGCGAATGCAGTGATGGACAGCTGTCTTTCCTCTCTGGTGTTTAGATTTCATGTGCTTTCTCATTATGGTGGTGATATTATGATAACTCAGTTTCATTAATTCATTTGATCAAAAGTAATTCCATTTTGTAAGATCATTTTCATCTAAGTTTCATCCAAACTGTGCGAGGCAGACGACAACATTATGTGACGATCAAATAAAATAAACTTGTTAAACACGCTCCACAGCGCCACCCGGTGCATTTAGTTATAATTGCGAGTTTTAGTGCTCAGGATTTATCATGGATTCACTGCATTTACGGCCAGGAAAGCAACATAGTAAAATTCGAATAGTATTTTTATTTTTCAAATATTAATTACAGGTCGAATATTCGACTATTTGTGCACACCCCTAGTTTGCGCACAGCAAACTTCTTGTCCTGTAATGTAGGAAACCACTCATTGTGCATACATCACATAACAGTTAAAGTTTTTACTTGCATATACGATTTAGTTTTAATCCAAATCACACATTTGTGCTGAGTGAGCGATCAGCAACCAAGAGCAATAGAAGTGCGCGCGCAGTTAACGTTAGTAATATGTGCCTCATTTTACCTTCTGTGAAAGAATCATCTATTCTAACCCTACTGATCGAACCACAAACTTTCCAGCGATGTCTGTGAAAAAGGTATGTGCGATCAACAAGCTCACGCGTCTGTGCCGAAGCACGTTCAATCCACTCCGTGTTTTACTTATCAGCTCACGCACAGCAGCTATATATTACACGCGCACAGTATCGGCCCTGATACCGGTATCAGTATCTGTGTATCCCTAACTTAGGAACATAGCTTCCTATTGTAGGTATCGCCACTACTATACAAACAAATGGCAAGAAATTATGTCAGTTATGAGGGTTAAAGGTGAAAAATCACAGGACGACTCTTAAGTATCACACAGCAAACCCATCATTCTGTACTCGCGTGCTCAAGCAGTCAAAACAGTCAATCTAATCATTATACAGGCAAACGTTCAATGAAAAAGTGGAATTAATGAGATTCAAGTTTGCCATTTAAAAACAACAGCTCGCGTAAACATTCCATTTAAATGTGAAACTGTGTATTTGGGTAATCTAGGGTTTGAAACATGGAACATTAACGATTAAAAACTGCAGGCGATACTATTGGCAGCCAGTAAGAAATCTGTTACGAGGAAATGGTTAAAATTAGACCCACCCACCATTGATGAATGGATTGAAATTGTCTTTGAGATTTATGTTATGGAAAATATATCCTTTTCCCTCAAAGTTGAAAAAGAAAAATTCTATAAGATTTGGACTAAATGGACTGAGTATGTAAAACCAACACATCTGATTTGATTTCATTAGACTGTACTTGTGCTTTGTGTAAACCTGCCCTCTTTTTATGTGATGTTTTAATTACTTGAAGTGGTACGCATCCTGGTTCTGTTCTGCTTTGTTTTGGTTCCCAACTGGAATAAGTAGTGGTCCGTAAAAGAAAATTTCAGAAAGGCAATATGGACAGACTCATCTAAAATATCTGTATCCATCCCTGCCTATGTACTTGAACAACTAAAGTTGTAACTAATGTATGTGATGGGAATTTGCCTTTCCAAATAAAAAGATTATTTAAAAAACAAAACAAAAAAACAACAGCTCGCACAGAGAGAAAGGTTTTTTTTTTTTTTGTTTTTTTTTTCTGAATAACACAAAAGGAGATGTTTAGCACAGTGTTCATGCTGCTTTTTCATCCCTTGTGCATCGTGATCATCGTCTTTTGTGCTCCACAGAAGAAAAAGTCACACAGGTTTGGGGTTTCATGATGGCCGAATCCATTCCTTTAAATTGAAATGCATGTGTTTTCTCTTCAGCCGGTTGTCACCAGTCAGATGGGCACCATTAACAACCTGATCCATGTGAAGAAATCAGATTTTGAGGTGTTTGACGCACTGCAGGTGGATTCTCTCGAGTGCTCCGATACGTCAGGTAAGAGCCGTCCACACTTATAAACAGTGCTATTATAATAATGTTACACAAATGCACATGTGGATGTAAAGTCTCAATCATGGATGTCTCTTAGAAAAGCTGTTTCTATAGATAAGATCCAGCAGGGTCATTTGTTAATGTGATGTATTTGTGTGTGTAGATCTGTCCAGCTCTCCACCTGGGCCGTACGGACAGGAAGTGTATATGTTCAAACCAGAGGAACGCTTCAAAGCTCCGCCCATCCTGCCGCCGCACCTGCTACAAGTCATACTCAACAAAGACACCAACATATCAGTGAGAATGCTGTCTTACTGGCTTGACTGTTTTATTTAAAATATTACTAAAGCGTCAGGAGAAAAAAAATGTGCCAGTAATAAAAAAAAAAAAACAATATAAAGTTAAAATAAACATTCAACAAGACATGAAAGAAAGACATGTTTTCTCAATGTCTCTAATTCAGTTAGATTCTAAAGAGCTATTTATGATGTTGACAGAAATGTCACAAAAGAATAAAGATTGAACAGAGGAGACCCTTTAAAGGGGACAGGACATTGGTTTTAATTATTTTAATATGTTCCTTGAGGTTTGTTTATAACATATATATGCAGTAAAAGGATTATTTTCAACCTTCATTCTGAGCTTCCATCTGAAATTATGCGTTTTTAAGGCACGGCTCCTTTAAGGCTTGTCAGTAAACGCCCATTGTTATGATTAGCTGACGTCAGTATCAAGAGCCACTTGCTATTTTTAAAACATTATCCATATAAAACCGTCATTTACAGACAAAGCATTATGAAATCATTTACTTACCGTTTGTGATGCAGCTGCTGTCAGATTTAATACAGTCGCTGCTTCATCTGCTTCACCCTGCCGCTGCTCTCCGGTCCTCCTGTTTTTAATTTATTTGATCAGTTTTATAGTTAATTATTGTTTAATTTCAAGCTGTTTTCAAGTTTCCAAGAATTCCTTTTCTTGCTGAGTTCATTTCGATCTGTGCAATATATATTTAATTCAAGCAGTCTACAATCTGGTGCAAAAGGTAACCTGGGAACTTTTTCAGCCAGTGGGAGGGACCTATGGTGCAATGATGTATAACTGTTCGTCAGTGTCTTGCCTTGGAGGCAGGCATATGCAAATGTATTTGCTCATGTGACTTTACAGATCCCATAAAATCAAAACTAGGCATTTTTCAAGCTTGATTAAATAAAAGCTTTGTTTATAATGAAGATGTTTTAAGCTATGAAACTTGCAGGATGATTTAAAGGTGCAATGTGTAAAATTTGTGAGGATCTATTGGCAGAAATCCAATATAATATACATAACTGATGTTTTCAGTGGTGTATAAAGACCTTACATAATGAACCTTTGTGTTTTTATTACCTTCGAATGAGCCATTCACCACAGGTCCCCCCTCCATGTCAAGTCGTCATTTTGCGCCGGCATGTTTCTACAGTAGCCCTAAACGGTCAGACTCTACAGAGAGCGTTTAGTCACTATGTTGTTGTTCTTCTAATCGGTCGTGTTTTTAGAGGCAGCTTGCATCGTCACTACGTTGAATACGCACAAAGTAGTAGTAGTAGTCGTCTGGTTTATTAGAAGAAGAAACCTCATTGCTTGACTGGCTAACGTATTCTCTGCTGTCTCAGATGACGGCCACCGTAGCTTCTCTATTTTGCTTCGAAAGGGGGTGAGCTGCCGTTGGTTGCAGTTTGCTACCTCACTGATAGATGCCGCTAAAATTTATACACTGCACCTTTAATGGTACAAAGACCTCTTGTGTAAAAAAAAAAAAAAGGCAAATTTGATTTCTTATGTCATGACCACTTTAATTAAATAAGAAAGGGTCTGCTCTCACAATACTTTTTTGCATTCTTCTGCACTGCTTTTCCATTGTTTTTCTATGCAAACATTTATTGGACGGGCATCTTTTGCAGTTTCTCACACATAAGTGTCAATTTAAGTTAACTTTAAAAAAACCTTTTTTTGCATTCCTGCATCTCGCTCGACATCAGTCCATGTCAGTCCAGTAAGTTAAATGATTGTCTTTTTGTGTGTTGAGCCTTTGGTTTGGGTGTCGTTGTCCTGAGGCTGAAGGAAATTCCACTCTTGGTTTAGTTGGAGACAGTTGGTTTAACAGTTTGTTTTATGTGTTTCAGTGTGATCCTGCCTTGCTGCCAGAACCCAACCATGTGATGCTGAATCATCTGTATGCACTCTCGATAAAGGTACATTATACACCTGCTACCAAACATGCTCTCCTGTAATGGTAAATAATTGACTGATTTTTTTTCTGTCTCAGGATGGCGTGATGGTTCTCAGTGCAACTCACCGTTATAAGAAGAAATATGTGACGTCTCTTCTGTACAAGCCTATTTAACGAGCTCTGGATGGCACATCATTTACAGTCCGTATCCACTATAGTCGAGATTGCACTATTAACCCGTGATATTTACGGTGGCTCTGTTAGCTTGAGACTTCAGCAGTAGTGAATGTGTGTGTGTGTCTTTTATCTCTGTCATCACACACATTCAGGTGCAGCATTTTGCGATTGCAATCTTGAGGGCCAGATTTTTATCTGTCCAAAGCGCTTTATGAAATACTGTCAAACAGAATTCATACATTTGAAAACTGCAAAACGCACAGAGAGTTTAAAACAGATGAACATTTGAATGTAATGTTTCATTCTAAGCTTTTATGGTTTATAGTGTCATAATTCATTTTATAAACCGAGGGAAAGACATGCATGTTTATGTGTCTATTTTCAGAATGAAAGAAAGTTTCGGCCAACAGTGGCGTTTAGTATTTTATCCTAACTAAACACTTTAGTACTTTCACATCCTCTCTAATGGATGTGCTTTGATCAGAGTTAAGTTATGATTTCAACAAAAGAAAACTTTAGGAATGGACTGAACAGATAAACATTTACAGCAGCATCACAGAATGTCACAAATAGATTGTGAACTGTGTGAGTTCGTGGAGTTTTACTGCATGTGGTTTGAATTTCATCTTGATGCTGTACAGACGAGCACTTTAGCTGTGTTTCACTGTGACAGACAAACTCGTTTTCTTTATTTTATCAAGCAGGAATGTATTTTTGCCTCTGTTACAAATGTTATTTATATGCTACACAGACACTATATTGGCCAAAAGTATGTGGATGCCAAATATTAGCTGGCTTGTTCCAGTGGGGTTCATGTCTCTTCCAGTAAAGAGTATCTGTGGACATGTCTTTGTGCTCAGGGTCATTGTCATGCTGGAAGAGAAAAGGATCCTCCACAATCTTCTGCAACAAAGTTGGAAACAGAATTCTCTAGAATGTTATTGTATGTGTAACATTAAGATTAATTTTAGCTAAAATTGCTGGAATTTACATGTTAATTAAGAATGGGGCGTCCACATATGTTTGACCATATAATGTGTATGTTTGTCTTTAAATATTTTTTGTGTGAAATGGTTGGCTTTGTTGTTTTTAATATTTCTGGCCATCATCAATATTAAATGTTGAAACAGAAATGTGATTTGTGATCTTATCAGGACCCAGCCCTTTTTTAATGTTGATGAGGATGGTATCGTTTGTTCGTGAGGATTTGTTTTGTTTGCTGTGAATTGAATATTGTGGTGTTGAAGATTCATTCTCTCCAAAGATAATGGTAACTTTAGTCATATGATGCAAGTGTGATATCCCACAGGAAAGATGCTCAAAATATGATTTTTATGAGGAAAGAGCAACAGCAGCTTTCAGTGCTTTTATGGGATATTTTGAGGGAAAATCCACTAACTTGAATTTGTTTCATGTGTTGAGCTATGCATTCTAGAGGATGGGTGTATTGCTTCTAAAAAAAATAATAAATGGAACCATTCTGGTTGATTTGATCGTTTCTTTGTTTTCATTAAAAAAAAACTTGATATGTTTTTTACATTTCAAAACATTTGCAAGCAAAATGAATGCTTTTCTATTGTTTATTGATGTTTAATTTCCAAAAGCAGCTTTCATAATACATGGCACATATTCAGCAGCTTCAGACACAGAGTTTGATTGGCTCTCGTGTCGGCGATCTTTTGTTACATTGCACGATCACATCAGTAACTATGGCAACAAATAAGCCTTCAAGCACTATATACATATTATACAGATTTTAGAACCAACATATGCTGCTCATTTTTCTCTCCACCTGAATTCAAGTCTCTTTTTCCTCCTCTGACTTTGGTATTTAATCCAAAACATTGAAAGAATCACATCAATACTTCTCATTTGTGGTTCTGAATAAAGTGATGCTAGACCCACAATACTGTAATGTGCTCACAAGGCCATTTAAGATTGATATTGCATTTCTCACTGAAGAGAATTCACTTACATGGCTGTTTAAAGGCAAAGCAACATTCACTTACAAGCTTATGTTTTCATCCTATGCAAGAGATTTGAGGCAAGGCAACTCTGCAATTTTTAGGCAACTTCTACAGTTTATAAATTGGTGTAATGTACACAGTAAATGCATCTATATGATGTCTCACATCATCATCAAATGGCTATTGCACAGCTACCCATGTTTTGAAGATTTGCATATTCTATAGCAAATGTTGATTATATTTACCCACACTGCAAAATTAAAACAACATGAAGGCATAAATTATGTACAACTCTGAAAGAAATTATACAGCACAAATCTAAGAGCAGTAAAGAAACACCTCTGTTTGTGATTGGCTGTGTGATCGTGACATCAGCAGCTCTGGTCCCACCAATCCTCTGCCAAAGTTTGCAGTCTCTAGTTCAGAAATCTTCAACACTGTCATTGATCATATTTGCACAGGAATGACTGTGCACAAATCAATGTCAACTTATTTGAACTTCATATTCATTTTTTCAATTGCAGGAAATCACAACTTTCTATTTGGTCCTCTTAAACGACCCATTTATTCACTCGTGAACAAAGTTTGTCTATGACGTAAAGTGACAGTCAAGACGCCCAAAGCTCAAACCTTGAGAATTCATACAAGGTTGTTAAAATGGAACTAGTGAAGTTACTTGAAAGCAGTTTACATACAGAAGTCGACATCAACAGCTCAGTTAAGGCAAAATGAGGGAAACTAACCATGCAAACTTTGGCATGTTTGGTGAGCCTCACCTCAGAAAAACAGGTGTTTTATTTTTAATCAACCTCCATCATGCAAATACTAAATACAACATTCCATTTCAGTCAGCAGCACTGGAGAAAGATGACAATAACAACAATCATAATAATACTAACAGTGGCACGATATATGACACAATGTCAAGCAGAATGACATTAAGTGAAAACGCATGAACTTGTTTCACATGCTTCAGTTGATGTGCGTCTCGTGACGCGTGAAGGCAGCCGTCGGTGCTCGGAGATGACGTACGGCTGTGTGAATGTGTTTATTGCCAAAAATCCCTGAGATACTCGAGGGAATTCTGTGGCAGTCTGTTTATTTCTCACAAAGTAAAGAATGTTTCCTCTCAGAAGATAAATACTGTAAGGTTCTTCTCACAACACTCAATCAATAGGCATCTGGATTTTAACAGCCCACTGTTAAAGGAAAGAGGTAAAATTACACAGAAGAAGTTGGCAGGAAAAGGGTAAGGCGGGTGAGTTAGCAGTGCCGGCTGGTTTAACGGGTGGCGGTGAGCTGAAGACACTCTCTGACACGCTTCTTGGCGGGCTGCTGCGGACTGGCTGTTTCCATGGTGATCTCAGGACAAGCAGGGCTCACGCGAACCCAAGAAGAAGAGCCTGTGGAGGCTTTACCTGGAGAACAGAGTGAAAGATCTTAAAACATTGTATAATCAATCATATTGATTATCAGAATAACATCAGGGTAAGTTGAGAACACACACACACACACACACACACACACACAGTCAGTTTGAACATACCAACAATTTGTAAATATTCTGAAGGAAGGTTCAGTTGATTTGTCTCTTATCGCAAGCTGTTGTGTTCAATGATGCACCGAAATTTCAGTAACCGAAATCATTTGACCAAAAATGTTCGGTTTCAGTTTTAAAGGGCCAAAATCACTCTTTCAAACATTGATGTTTCATTAGCGTTTCTCTAATGGCACGTTTTGCCTGTGTTTAGCATATATTTCATGCCACAACATGGATAAACTACAACAGGTAAGCATTGTGACGCTAGGACCGGGTCGACTGATTTCAATCTGGTTTCTGACTTGTGACGCCGCCTGAATCATAATTATACAGTGTTCGTTCGTTGGCCGGAGGAGAACTGAGCGACTGAGTCTGGTTTCTCCCAAGGTTTTTTTCTCCATTCTGTCACCTGATGGAGTTTGGGTTCTTGCTGCTGTCGCCTCTGACTTGCTTAGTCGGGGACACTTAATATTCAACCGTATTATTGATCTGACTGTACTGACACTATTGTGTGAGAACTGAACTGAGCTGGACGATGACATCACTGTTTTCTCCAGAGCTGCTGTATAGATAATGAACTAATTTAATCATTGATGATCTTGACAACAGAACTAAATCAACACTGATCTGACTTCAGCTGAATAATGACAGAGTTACTGTACAGCAAAAACTGAATCATTGCATCATTGAATCGTTTTCCTGTTATCACTGTAAAGCTGCTTTGAAACAATCTGTATTGTATAAAGCACTTTATAAATAAAGGTGACTTGACAATACCGATTTCTCGTATTTAATCAATCTTCATTTTGATGAACCGAGATCTGTTTACATTTGATGAACAAAACTTCCCAAAAAAGTCTCAGCTTTCATCAATAAATTCAGTCAAAAATGACAATGAATTAGAGCAGAAACATAATCAGGTAATTAAAAAGTTAATATAAAAACTGCCTTGTGTGCAATTTAAATCTTTGTATAAAACTCAGTTTTTGAGCGCTGATGATAATGTGATTAACTAGTTATTAAAAAAATTAATTTCAGGGCATCACTAGTTGTGTTTTATGATGGGTTAGCAGCATGTATGATAATATATCTTTTGCGTTTGTGTCTGAAATAATCATGAGTAACTCAAACAAACACGTGATCCAACCCATGATGCAACACAACTGATCTAATGGAAGGAAACATTCAAGCACTGATGACACAAGCAGCATGAGCTGACATGCACATGGCGCAAACCTGACCGTTACCATGGCAAAGGGAGGAAGAGGAGGAGCTTAGAGAGGAAATCCTGAGCTCATTCTTCTGGAAACACTCGGAGAAAATGAGAGAAATGGAGGACAGACAGAATAAAGACAGAAGGAAGTCGAGATTCAAGATGAGGGACAAACACAAGACAAACAGCACTGAACAAACCTATCTGAGGTGAAACCGAACACTCACCTCTAGATTCGCTCGTGCTTTTTTCAGAACATCTCGAGTCCGGGACACTGTAAGACAGACGAGTTCGTTAAAGCTCTGATGACATCATAACACTAAAACACATCACCATATGTCCAAACTCACTTTGAAAAACCTCAAACTATTGAAACAAATCAAACGTGGTTCAGTTATCAGAGCTTCTGACAAAAGATGGTGTTCAAAACTAACGCACTGACACTATCAGATTAGTGTAAAGCACGATGGAAATAAAGCCTTGTTCACATGGTGAGACTAACTGCACTGGATGTGACGGGTTTGAACGTTTGTGCATCTTTATGAACATAATGTTACGGTTTCAGATAGGGCTGTGCAATTGGAGCAACTTTATTTTTGACTTTGACTTCCAATGATTATGAAAACAGGACAATTGAGATGAAATGATTGTGCCACATTCCATTTCGCAATTATTCTTCAATTTTGTCATTTGTTATAAATGCAATTCATACAGTAAATATTATTGTGTTGCATTTTATTTTACATTCTATTACTTTATTCAGTGTCCGTGGTAGGATATTACTTGCCTGAATGCTACTGTTAGACTGAAAAAAATGAAGCAATCTTTATTTCATTTGTATCTTTGCTGTACTGTTTCAATGATCAAAATTGGTAATGAGAATTTGTATCATTATTTCTAGCAAAAAATAATAACATGATAGGAGTCATTTTATTTCATGATAACAATATTTTGGTCATATTGCCCACCCCTAATCATGTTAAATAATCATGGTTCAATACTGAATCATGATTTTCTATAATCTAGCCCTAGTTTCTGTTTTTTAGAGTTTCAGCAACTGGGGAAAAACTGAGGCACCTATCAGGCTGTTCAGACTCACGCTGGTTGACGATGAAGGTCTCCATGCTTTCTTTGGTTCGGCTGGTGCAGCGCAAACGCTGGATGGTTCCCTGTAGAACCTCCTCCTGCTCGGCGATCCGCAGACGCAACAGCTGGATCTCCTCTCGCATGGACTGCTCCTGAGAGAAAACCAGCACCGTGCACATTTATGTAGCATTTCATTTTTTAGGGATTCAATAAATGTTGACCAAATGATGTTGAGGTTCTAACCCTCTGAATGAGATGGACGGGCCCATCGCTGCTCGGCAGAGCCGCCCGCCAGAACATCTTGAGCAGAGAGACGGCCTCGTCCAGAATCTGATGCAAGGTCTTCGTGTCGGAGAGCAGCGTCTTCACTGTGTTGTAGTCCAGAGCCTGTAAGAGAGAAACATGAAACATCTGCCATTTGCAAAAACACTTTGATTTGTCAGCAGGTGTCTCAGCATCACCTTCCCACTGCTGATCTCCAGCAGGGCCGCGTTGAGACACGCCTGCAGCGCCACCTCCATCCGCTGCACCAGCGCCCTGCCCTCCAACACCTGCTGCTGCAGCGCGCCGTAATCATCCACGTGACCGATCGCGTGCCGCCCGTTACGGTTGGCGAACGAGCCGTCCGGAGCTTCTCCTTCCAGATCTGCGTGAGGCTCCAGCGAGTCTGAGGTGAAGACAGTTTTTAGTTCTTCTCATCAACCGAATAACTGCACTTGAACATTCATCAAGCAAAATCATTAATAACTAGTTCTCAACCAGAAGTACTTCAGCAGGTTCTAGGAGGTAGTTGGAAAGTTTATCTGTGACTGCTGACAGAACTGATCAATCTTGTGCAAGACAAACAAGCTCAGGTTCTCATTAAAGGGAGAAGCCAAGTTTTAGTTATGTAGCGGTTAAACTCCATTTTAATTCAATTCAAAGCAATTTGATGGGCCTGCTTTCAGCCACATTGAAAAATAAACATCCCAGCTGCAGTTCGCACACACACACACACACTTACTCTCTCACACACACACACACACACATACGCGCGCACACACGCACACTTACTCTCTCACACACACACTTACTCTCACACACACAGGCACACACCATTAGTCTCTTCCATCTCTGAGTATGGTGAGTACAGAGGCCCAGCTGGAAACGGACCCACATCTCTGACAGGAGGAGAAGGAGACGGGTCTGTGAAACATGGCAGATTGGTTAGTGACTTTGTAAAAAACACACACAAAAACCATCATATCCATTCACACACAATGTTATTGGCAAAGCGGTTCTTTACAACGATAACTGCAGCTACAGACAGGTTTTTAAAGATAACGCTCAATCTCAGTGCACACGCCAACACGTCACATGAGTGTTCCAGTTGTTAAATTACACAAGCAAGACAGCTGAAGTGAAATCAAGACGTCCTCATGTTACCGTGGAGAAGCTGTCGACGGTAAAGCACATCCCGCAGGGGGCTGGCCGGGATGATGGGTGACGGGCGCTGCTCGGCAGAATGATCCAGCTGCTTCTGCAGTTGAGCTCGTAGAGCGCTGTTCTCCTGCACACTGTGCTCCAGCTGGGCCCTTAGAGCCCGAACCTCCACCAACAGCTCCCCCAACTCCACCGACGGGCACGGCTCACACACAAACCCTGAAGAGAGAGAGCGCAGAGGGCAAGATTTTCAGCCAATAAGCACAATTTCTCTCCATTCGCTGCACGACATGGTTGGAATATGTTGCGGTGCTCTTGCGGTGTCTCACCTGCAGCGGCGCTCTTTCTCGCACCACACACTCGGTCGTACAGCCGTAGTTCACTCTGCAGGGAGTGTAGCAGCTGCCTGCTCTCTGCTAACTGCTGCTGGAGTAAACTCACCTCGTGCTGCAGGCTGAACACATCACCAGTTACAGCCTTTCACACATGTGCGCATCTCACACACGGGTTCCAATCACAACAATCAGATATTGCCAGTCGCTCGTATGAAACAACTTTCTTTACATGAAGCTGCTCTTCATAAGGTGTCTCTGACCTGTTGTTGTGCTCCTGACTGTTTTGTCTGTCTTGTCGCAGTTGTTGGATTTGTTGACTTTGCTCACAGTTGTGCGTCTGTAGCCTCCTCAACTCCTCCTTCCATTGCTCCGCCTCTAACTCCGCCTGCTGCAGCCGAACACGCCCAGAAAGCACCGCCTCCCTGAGCTGCTCCGCCTCTTCACTGCTGTCTGCATCAAACAAATTTCAGATCTGTTCTATTACAGATTCTAAACTCTCCAGAGTCCTACAGACATTGATACTCATTCCACAACAAACACTCATGACCGTAATATAATTCATGGGAATTAATGTGTGTGTTTTGATGAAATACATAACCCACCTTTAGCAGAGAAATTAAATGCATTATGTGATTCATTATGTGAATTGTTGAACTGTTTAGAAGTGTTCTCCACAGATGATGTCTATGTGCTCTGCAGATTGGTGGACTGGGTAAAAGAAGAGCTCATCAGCTATTATAGGTTGTCTAGTCATTTGAAGAAGGCATTTCTTTCTTTATCCATAGTAATGTGTTACAAGATGTTTCTCGCTGGTGGAATGATCTTCTTAAAATCATCTCTTCTTTAAGAGTCAACATCAACAGGATGCATTTATTTAAACAAAATTCTCTGCACTTTCCTAAAGTGGAAGTACGGAACATTATTTGGGTTAAAAATGAATAAAAAGGAATTGTTGAGAGAGTACATTAAATAGTGTCCAAAACCGTCTCCTTGCTTTACCCTGATTACTAAGCATACAGTAATGATTTAAAAGTTGTCATTTAGATTTTACAGGAAATGTCAGTTTGCATGTTTAAGTCCTGTCTGAAAACAAACAGAAGAAGGTCAGGCTGTTACAACACGAGTGAGAGTGAGGATCATTCAAAAAAGATTCGCCAAGAAACTCTTTCAGAGGAGAGTTTACAAGCAAACAGGGAAAGAGACGGAGCAGGAACTCATCAACATCGACTGACACGTCAAAGGATCTGAACTGACCCAGAGATGGCCTTTACTTGATCAACAGGTAAGATAATCTTGCAATTATGCTGAAAGTCAGCACTGCTTAACTTCCGCAACGTTATTTATTTTAAAATAACTGTTAACAGTGAGTCAAACTGAAGACAGTGGAAGCAGAGGAAGACATTATATACAGTTATATTGACGTAATTCCTGACATTTACTTGATAAAATGACCGCCTGTAATCGCTTTGCTGTATTCCCTATTTGTAAGTCACTTTGGATAAAAGCGTCTGCTAAATGAATACATGTAAGCAGGGCTCGATTTGAGGGGGGGTGGCATCCCCCTTGTTGAAAAAAGTGACAGAAAGCATCCCCTCTATAAAGCCGCCATCCCCCCTTACCATCCTCTTTAGATTAACAGTGTTATGTATTATGTAAAAGTTATCATGGAAACTAAATTTTAAAATTCTCTGTATGATAATTTACAACCTATACATAACAGCGATTGGCCAATCAGAACTCAGCGCACAGTCACGCTCTGATTCAAGCAAGCAATTCGTCATTTTTCGCGCTTGTTCAGAAGGATCAGGAGATTGGTTCAAGCGCATCTTTTGACGTTCTTTAAAAAGAAAAGAACAGAAGGTATGATATTACTTTGATTAGTGTTTTAAGAACATTCCCGACACATTAGAAAGAAGAACGAACATAGCT
>JAOTNS010003904.1:62500-487500 GCA_028476615.1 Culter alburnus
ATAGCTGGAGAGCGAGTGAGGCGCACTGAACGCTGTTGGAAAAAGAGCGAAGCAGAAACAGAGTGATTCAGAACATCTGATTAATGATTATAAACAGCAGCATCAAATGCTCTCACGCTGCAAAGAAAAGTGGAACAGCAAAGTCAAAACACAAGAGAAGTTGGTTTTGAGTGCAGTTTAAAGGCAGATGTGGATCAGTATTGTTCGCTCACTCATAGCTCTCAAAACCTCTAACAACAGAAAACGCCAAAAGAAACTAGATCGTTCCTGTTATTCATCAAGCTGTTTACATTTTAAGCACTAATAACTCGCGACGTGCTTCCAGCTCCATCACATCACACAGCGAATCCAGCCACAAAGATTAACAGATGTATATGTGGTGTTAGAGACGATATTTGCAGACATTATTTAAACTGAACATCTTATTTCTGAGATTCAGCTGCGTTCACACTGACAGCGACCTGATCGAATCACAGCAAGAGTCTCTAATCTGTTGGTTTCTAGCAGGCGTAAGCAACAGAATTCACCAGGTTATGAATAAATAATAATAAACAGGAATAAATGAATGATGTCTAGTCACTTTGCCAACACATTTATAAATTTCTAACCTGTGTTGAAAACTTTCATGACACTTCAGATCATTCACCGCATGTTACTCTGAATGTTTAAGTATATCCTCAAAACTGTCCTTAAAGACAGTGATGTGATTTGATGTGACGCACGCAGCACAAAGTGTGTGTTAGTCAGTCAGTCAGGGACAAACACACACACATGCCATCTGCTCACTTCTCATCGGTGGCCTGTGGCTGCTCTGTATCCTGCGGTCAGGGTCAGGGCAGGTCAAGGGGGCAAAGGTCATGGGATTAGCATGAGCAGACCAGCTGTGGGTTTGGATCAGAGGCTGTGAGCTGGACGAGAGTCTGGTGAAAACACCTGTAGACGGTGGAGCTGTTACTTCTGTGCATCGAAAACCTTGCTATTGTGTTTCTGCTACATCTGAGTACTGCTGCTATTCAACAACAGAATTTATTATATACACTCTTAAAATATACATTCATGTACATACAGCACTGTATACCCTTTTACATGTTTATTGCATCTTGCCCTTATGTGGCTGTACATGTCTATGTCTGAATAGTTTGTTTGCACTGCCTGTTTTTAATCTCTTTCTATTTAATACACTGTACCCTGTATATACACTATGACAAACATCTTGACTTTGACTTGCTGTATTTGTGCTGTATTAGTAAAATGTATTGTTCTGTGTGTATAAGCAAAAATATTTAGTGATACCAAAGGAAAGTTCTGTCATCTCAATGCAGCAAAACTCTAGATTAGTAAGTATTTCACATTATATCCAGATCATTTGTTCACTGTTTTATATCGTCCACTTCTAAAACTTGCTCTATATGGTAAAGCATATAGATATAAGGTAAGGGGATTATAGATATAACTTTGAAATCATGTGTATTGTGAAACGCACTATAGAAACAAACGTGACTTGATTTAAACAGGAAACATGAATGGCAACAGTTTAATCCACTCACTTCACTATTTGTGACCAAACTCAACCAGAGACGTGAAGCACTTACACGGATTTAGAGAAAATTCAGTTTTCCGGAGTACATTCGGGAGAAATGTGTTTGTAATAAACTGAACTCTGTGTGAACAGAATGAGATGAAACACTGACACTGGATTACACTGCAGCGGGACGCCCTTTACTGACGCCCTTACATGGTATTTGTATGATTGCTAATTGATTTTGCACCTCTGTCTTTCGGCTTGGGCTCCGTCTCCTCCTGCGCAAACTCACTGCCGGCATCCACGTCTGAGCACAGCTCCACGTCCTCATTGGTGGAGCCTCTCTCATCAGACACGAATGAGATGCAGTCTGATTGGTCTGTGGTCTCAGAGGGGGCGTGGCTGCTGCAGGGCGTGTCAGGGCGCTTCTGTAACTGGGTGTGAAGAGACTCGATGATTTGATCTTTGTGTTGGAGCTCCTTACTCAACCTATTGAAGACATGGAGACCATGAACATGATCACCTGTGATCAATAAAGTGAAGTGAAGCAATGGATATCACATTCCAGAACAGACACTGACCTCAGCGCTAGCAGCTCGTGACCCGTTTTATCATCTTGCTGCTCTGAACGATCACCTGACAACCAAAGACAGCATGTAATGAAGGACTGTATGACAAGGGCACAATCAGTACATCACGAAGAACTCGATGCTTCATCACCGCCATTCCTCGATAACAATCTAGTCAATATGTAAACATTTAATCCATTAAAAGTCACTGATAATCTGAGTGTGTTGTTGTTAAAATCTAGATTTAATTACTTGAAAAACTCAAGAACTTGATCTGATTAACGACTCTAGTTCGTTACTACTGTCCACATCATCACAAGAGGCTCTGGAGAGTGGAGATTTACTGCACAATTTGAAGCTTCTGCTGCTGCACGTTATTACGCGTCACAACATCACGACGCCGACACTACAAACATCCCTGTATGAACGACTGCGTGTGATTGTGTGATAGCTGACATGCGTTACTGTGTGTGTGTGTGTGTGTGTGTCTGTACGCACGCTCGCGTCCACTGATCTTGCTGCTGACTCTCTGAGCGAGTGAGGAACTTTGGGAAAGCTGCTCTCGGAAGCTCTGGCCCATGTAGTAATCGATGTCATTGGCACGCAGCAGCTCCTCGAAGGCTTTGGTGGTGTCGCTCAAGTGCTGTGTGAGGATGTGGCAGATGCCTCGTCCCTCTCTCATCTTCTGCCGGAGGTGTGACAGCTCCCGTGCCTGTGCCTGGATCAGTGTGTTGTACTTCCTGTACAAACAGGAAGAGGAAAGGTTTGGTGCTTTTGCTTGATGTTTATAACAGAAATATATGCTGCAAGTCTTGCACTGTTTGTTGCTGCGTCCTCTGGGTGCACGACGGTTTATGCCGTGGAGGCGTTATTAACTGTGTTTGTTTGATGGTGCGAGACGCGAGCTCACCCAGGCCAGGTGGCACATTTGCCTTCCTCCGGGCCGCTCTTGCCCTCCAGCTTGGAGCTCCGGATCTGCGTCTCCAGCAGCGCCACACGGCTCACCAGCTCCTGCAGCTCTCGGCTGGGTCTGTGCGGCCCGTCAGACTGCCAACCCTCGTCCTCATCCAGACCGCTGTGAGCTGTGGTCACCTGAAACGCCCAGTTCACCTGACGGGGTCAGACAGAAGTCAGCAGAAGACCCGCCCCTATCCCAATGATTATGTGGCTGCTTAAATTAATTCTTGCATGAACATAAACTATCAATGTGAAGGAAAGACAGATGTAAGAGAGTGTGGAGTGAGGAAATCAACAATCCATTGTACAGCTTGGTGTCGTTACGGGTATTTGATCACAGAACAACTGACCAATCACGTATTCTAGAGAAACTTATCGAAGTATAATATGATCAAGCTAATGTGATCTAACTGCAAATGAGGTGGCTGTAGAGTAACAGATCAACACAGTGAAGGCAGCGTTTGCAGATGAGCGTTACCTTGCGAGGCGTGCGCTCCAGGCTGGAGGCGTAGTCGGAGGTTGCCGAGAGCGAGCGCACACGCAGCTGTAGGCCACGGATGACTTTGTGGGATCGAGAGAGCTGCGCACGCAGGTCCTGCACCAAACACTTCAGTGAGGACGGGTCGTCAGTATGAGTACCGTCGCTGTCGCCACGCCAACCGCAGCGTCTGTTCCCCGTAACCGAGAGGGAGGTGCACATCTCCAACTCATCAAACTCTGACAAACAGGCGGAACACAGGAAACACCACACGTCAAGACATGCAGCAGATCTTTACTAGAGTTTCATCCAGTGCTAAACATTTGTGACTGAGAAGAACCGCATCAACTGCATCCCAGAATGCTGCTGATTAGGGTTAGGGTCAGGTTTAGTTTATGTCGCTCCAGCGTTGCCATCATGAAAGCAGTAGTCATTCTCACATTCATTTAGATTATCAAGCTGATAAAATCATTTGTAATGAAAAGGTTTGCATTAAATGAAAAAAAGAGTGCAAACAGAAGCATGAGTGTATTTATTTATGGCATTAGTGTGTGTATTTGTGTGTGTCAGGTGTCAGTGTACCGGGGCTGCTGGCGTCGTCTCTCTCAGCTTCATTCTCACTGCGGCCGCTCGTCTCATATCCCAGATCCTGAAGATCCACCTGCACCTGTTTGCTGACCCGCTGGACGGCGCTCTCCGCTGACAGACACCAGATCAGACAGCACAAATCACAGGTGTGTTTTATAGTGTGTTTGTGCAGGTTTGTGTACGACTGGGCTGCGTTCAGACTGCAGGCAAAAGTGGCCCAAATTATTTTTGTTCATATTTGACCGAGATCTGTCTTTTTCATAACAGTGTGAACAGCACAAACCAGATGGAATCTGATCTTGCGGTTCTGATTTAGGACACTTCCATATGCCGTCTTAAATCAGATACAGGTCTGATGTTTTGCAATGTAACTTCAACCTGAACAGTCATTTTGGAATTTGTGCAACTATTATGTTACTCTTTGTTATTATTCTTTTGTGTGTGTGCGTGTGTGTCTGTGAGTGAGTGAGTGTGTGAGGGTGTGTGTGTGTGTTTGTGAGTGAGTGTGTGTGTGAGGGTGTGTGTGTTTGTGAGTGAGTGAGTGTGTGAGGGTGTACTTGTCCCCATGATGTAACCAGCCAGCGGTCCCCACAATGTAAATGGATTAATAAACATACTAAATGATGTTTTTGTGAGAAAGTAAAAGTGTGCACAGTTTCCTGTAATGGTTAGGGGTAGGGGTAGTGTAGGGGGAGAGAAAATACGGTTTGTACAGTTTAAAAACCATTACGCCTATGGAATGTCCCCACAATTCACAAAAACAAACGTGTGTGTTTGAGTGTGTGTGTGTGTGTGTGTGTGTGTGTGTGCGTGTCCTCACTGAGCAGCTCTCTGTAGTCTTTGAGCTGTTCGGCCTGCGCATGCACTGTCGCCTCCGACACCATCAGTCTCTCCTGCAGCTCGTGGCTCTCCTGACGACTCACAGCAAGGTCGCTACGGAGACGCTCCGCCTGCTCCCGAAGCCCCGCCTCCACATGCCGCCAGAACCCGACGGCTCCACCTCCTCCGGCGCTCGAACCGCCGCTGTCGCCCTCGACCTCTCGCTCCATATCTACATCCTGATCATAAAGCAAACACACTGAATCCTTCAGCAATTCCATCTTTCAGTGTCAGCTGAAGGGTGATCGTTAGACCCAACAGAGAATATATACTAGTGAACGAGACCCAGTGTTCAAACCTGAACTTTTTAATACTACAATCTGTACTTTGCTGTATGACAGTTAACCTGGTTAGTGCTAACCAGCGCTGGTTATGCATTACCTGAGCTGTGTGCGGTGCTGCAGGTGTGTGTGACAGCAGCGCTCCGAGGTCCAGTGAATGTGGTCTGGTGCACCTCCTCTTCCACCTGCCCTCTCGCAGCTTCACACACGGCGGCCCGCGCTTGCCTTTAGCGGCCCGGACATCTTCCCCTTCCTCTCCATCTTCATCATCATACTCTTCCTCCTCCTCTTCCTCTAGGAACGTACGGTAAACTTTCTGAGGCTCATGGGAGTTTCGCCGGTCTGTTTCATGCTTCTCCAGCCCTCGACTCCTCACAGACGGCTCCTCGTCCACTCCTAATCCAGGCTGTCTGCGATTCAGTGCTTCACGTTCTTCATGTAGAGTGTTTCTACGAGAGCAGCGATATGAAACGCATCAGAGCAGGAAAGAAGCAGACAGCAGCGATCTGCACAGACTGAAGCTGACGGATGTTATACCTGACATGAGCAAGCGAGGAGTCGTCGGCCTGGACCGTCACTTCAACCATCTCACATTTGTCTCGATTTCTCTGCTCTGCCTCGTCACATCTTCTCCCCTCTGATGCATTCTGGGACATCACCGGTCGGTCGTACTCCTCAGCTTTCTGTCAGGAGAGCATAGTGAACTACAAAACTCCAAACAGATGTTAAAGATTCCATGAAACGGTGCAGCAAGCGCTGCTTTATATCCTATGTGTGCTGATGCATTTCCTATTGGCACAGGAAGGTGGAACATATCAAAGGGAAGGGCCAATTTCTAAAGAATATTAGATTTTAGAAAGGAAGGCTTTACATTTTAAATGTATATATGAGTTGATGAGATTTTCTTTTACAAGTATGGAGATAAATCCACAAAACAAACATTTGAATGGTCTTAACAGTAAAGGATGGCATGGCCTTCATCTGATCCATTCATCATCACCGTGGAGCCTTTGATCAAACACTGAACTTCAGAAGAACTGATGCTGGATGAGTTTTTGCTCATTAATGTCTCTCGTTACCTGCGTGCTCGTCAGACTCTGAGCCGTGAGTTTGATGTCATCGTCCTCTATGCTGTCTGTGAACTCTTCACTGCTGCTGCTGTCAGGATCTTCTTCATCTTCATCACTGCTGGATTCTAGAAGGAAACATGACAGACACTAAGATTCCTCTTTCCTTTATTAGTCTGTTTCTGTCGTCGTCTCATTCTGTCTCTCTACGTCTCTGATTGTCTGTTTCCAGAGCCGAACCTCCAGCCAACCTGTTTAACCGTCCATTCTTCTGTCCAGCTGCCTTTCCTTCCTTCCTTCATCACCACTCCCATTAAAGGGAAAGTTCACACAAAAACACAGAACATTCTGTCATCATTTACACAGCCTGTCACTCCAAATCGCTATGACTTTTGACAAAAGATGATTTTTGTCAGTGTTTTATTTTTGACTATGCAATGAAAGTCAGTGTCGGTTCAGTGTATTTCTCTAAATGTCTTCTTTTGTGTTTCACAGAAGAAAGAAAGTCATAAAGGTTTGAATGATGTGAGGGAGAGTACATGATGACAGAAAGATTATTTCTGTGTGAACAATCCCTTTAAAATTACATTCTGCTCTGCCATTCCGTTATATAACCTGAGTTTACATTAAAGAACTGAAACTACAGAGCAAAATGAATGTGTAGTACTGCAAGAGTATGAAACTAACTACACTAACTATGATCACTAACTACAGCTAACCAGTCAAACTAGAGATCAAACTGTGTTTATTCCACTCTTCTCTTTCAGATGTGTATAAAGACAATGATGTGATTAACTGTATGAACGGAAAATTTGAGCATGTCACGCAGGACAGATAAATATAGATGAAGTGTTTTATATCTCTTGCATTTTAATTCAATATTTTAATGGGTGTTTTATTGGTTGCTGTTCTGTTGTCTTCTTTATTGTATTTATTCTTTATTGTTTATATTATTTGTAATGTACAGCACTTTTGGAGTTACAGTGTAGCCTGAAAGGTGCTTTATAAATAAATACTATATTGACAGATAAATATAGATGAAGTGTTTCATATTGCTAAGGGTGCAGAGACCCAGAGATGATGTTATAAAAGTCACTTCTGTTCAGCTAGTTTAAGATGTCAAAAGTTCACGATGCCTCAACTAAACTTCAAACCATCTGCAGTAATAATGGGCACTGTATGTCACCGTATGACCTTCATTGATAACGAGATGAGCGACCAATAGAGGATCTACACATCAGATTGACCTCTTTGGCCCAAAGCAAAGAAAGACAAAGCTAAAGCTACAGGAAAGTGGAGTATGATGTCCATATTTTGAATATGATATTATTTGTGATTTATTATTCATTAAAAGCAGAAGTAACATTATATCCTGGTCCTCAGTGTCAGAAGTCATTTCGCTTACTCAAAGTGTCTGTAGCGTGATGCACGAGGAAGACGATTAAGCCATGGGGGGGGGATATGAAATTGAAAGGCCACGAAAGAGCTGTGAAATCCTGCAATATACCGTGTGTGTGATGCAGTGAACAGAACCAGCTCAACAGCAGATGGAAATGTGCTTTCTTTGGTGTTTCATGAGATATTCCATCTTCTAGTTTAGCGGATGATTTTCAATCTGCATAATTCATCAAACCACACAAAGTCACAGCCATGCAGACGTGATGAATGAACGCTCTGCATGCACGTGTGAATGACTGGTTAATTATGGTTATCAAACTGTTCAATGATGAATTAAAAACATGTGACTAGTGGAAATTAAATCACATTGATACTGAACACTTCTTTGTAGAATATTCCAGTTCACATACTCACCTGTGATGTTTTCATGTCTAATTAATATCTGAGTTTATCTAAACAATCTGAGGAGGAAATGTGAGCGTCCTGGAGGAAGAGCCTATCCTAATTCAAAGTGATTTCTGACTGTTCGAAATAGATAATAAACAAAATAAATAAAAATACAAAAGGTTTTGGCCAAGAAATCTGGTTAGATTTATTTCTTTTCAGTTTGAAGTACATTAAATAGATTTCATAATTGCATTTACAAGAAGAAAGCAAGCGGAGCGATGCAGTAAAATCAGTCTCATTTGGCACTAAAATATCGTCCCGTACAGTCTGTCACAGAAAAACTGCTTGAGGAGCTTGAAGTTACAAGGCCAAACTTCTGCAGGACTGCTGAACGAGCGCATGCGACGCTGCTTCAGGATAAAGCACACAGTGAAAATGAACAGTATATTTCTACATTTGCTTCTAGTCTCAGAAATGTGTCTGTGTAATTCAAATGGAACTCAAAATCATGAATGAGGCAGACAGAACACAGAACATCAACACCACACACACACCATTCACAGGCAGACTACTTCTGGGAAAAATGGATTAAACACACACATATACTGTACAAACACACAGTTCTGGCTGGTTATGATCCTTCATGCTCGACTAGCGCTTCATTCAGATTAGTGTCAGCGCCCCCTGCAGGCCCGGAGGCCAAACTCTGCCGTGTCCCACCTCCATAGTCGGCCTGGACCAGCGCGGCCCGGTCCACTGCCAGCGCCGTCTCTCGGCTCCGCGCCAGCGTCTCTTCCAGCTGCTCGCGCAGCGCCTGAAGCGAGTCCAGTTGTTCGTGTAGCGCTCTAGTCTTCTCAGAGCTGCTGGAGTCCAACGACACAGACGGGTTAGAACAGAACCACTCGCTCTCTGTGCAAATTCACAGTTTTCCAACCGCTCTTAAAGCAGGAGTTCAGGTAAAAATCCACATTCTGTCAACATTTGTGTCATCATACAGGTGACACTCTTTCTTCTCTGTTTTTATTGATGATGAAATCATCACATTAAACACAGCAGCTTTTGACTCGTGTGTATGAGATTCTAGAGAATCTGTTCCTCACACAAAGCACATGACTTCAGGAGACACGACAGGAATACAGCGCATGACTATTGTGCTACTTTTATGATGTTTTTATGGTATGTCCACTGTGGTGTTTTTGTCATTTTGCGTGTGTTTACATGCACTTTAAAAGTTCAGTATCAACTGGACACGCGTCGTATTTAATTCCTCAAATATTTGCACATTGGGTCAGGTATTAAACAGAAAATGACAATATTCCTGAACTCCTCCTTTAACTTGTGTGTATCCCTAAATGAAAATGGCACAATTTCAACAGCACATTCATACACAGACAAATGAACTTCATGAGTGATGGATATCAACCGTGTCATCGACACACATTGATATGAAGGATCTGTGCTTGTGTTCTGACCTGTCTGCCTGACTCTGGACACATCTGAGCGACTGATAAAGACTCTTCTCGGCTCTCAGAGCTTCATTCAGCGTCCGCTGCTCCGACACGAGCTGCTGCAGGACACACTGACACACGCACACACAGAACATCAGTACACACACACACACACACACACGTACAGGCCACTATCTCATGATCTTACCTGCTGATCAGAGCTCAATGTGTCATGATGCCCTGCAGCCAGTAGAGAGCGCAACTCTGAAAGCTCCCGCTAAACACACACACACACACACACACACACACACACACACACACACACACACACACACACACACACACACGAGAACACAAGGACAGAGAAACAATTAGATCAGTGTTTCTCAACCTTTCTGACTCCAAATCCCTCCATTGTCCACAACAATATTTAAAGGCCCTGTGACTTTCCCAGTTGTTCATGATTTAATGGAAAAGGGTTAGGATTTTAAAAAATATTTTTAATTGCTTAAATAACTTTTCCACTTTTTTGTTTTTGTTTTAAGGGCCCCTGCTTGAGAACCACTGAATTACTGTTTATTTCGGCTTGTGATGTAAATCTGACAGATCCACTGCCTGCTCCTCTCTAGACACATTAGGATTAACTTTAATACCCACTAATCACTGCCTTACTAACATGAACATACTGAAAAAAGAGTGTTCAAGGAATCATTTCAGTTATTCAATGAACACATTGATAGGAAGGCTTTTCAAAGTTTAGGACATGGATTGTGAAAAGTGATATACAAATAATATTGGCATGATTTGATATGTGTTTTACCTCAGTCTCTCTTTGTTTTTTGAGGGTCAGCTGTAGCTCATCTCTGATGGCTTGAATCTCCTGCTCACCTGAGCTGCTCGTACACACAGCTGCACAACACACACACACACACACACACACACTCTCAGAATGAAGAGAATTATTGTAATTGATAAAATGTTGGCAGTACGGTGTTGACACTCACCCTGTGCTGCTGCTGTGGAGCTCAACGTCTCGCTCTGACCCTGCAGTAACTCCTGCACACACAGCACATCATTACCGCGGTACATTTACACACAGCACATCCACATCATTACCGCGGTACATTTACACACAACACATCATTACCGCGGTACATTTACACACACACATCATTACCGCGGTACATTTACACACAGCACATCACCGGTACATTTACACGCGGTACATTTCATTACCGCGACATTTACACACAACACACATTACCGCGGGCACAACATTATACATTACGGCGGTACATTTACCCACACATTACCGCGGTACATTTACACACAACACATCATTACCGCGGTACATTTACACACAGCATCATTACCGCGGTACATTACACACAGCACATCATTACACATTTACACACAGCACATCATTACCGCGGTACATTTACACACAACACATCATTACCGCGGTACATTTACACACACACATCATTACCGCGGTTACACAAACACATCGTTACCGCGGACATTTACAGTACCGCGGTACATTTCACACACACATCGTTACCGCGGTACATTTACACACACACATCGTTACCGCGGTACATTTACACACAAACATCATTACCGCGTACATTACACGCGCGTACATTTACACACAACACATCACACATTTACATTACCGCGGTACATTTACACACACAGTTACGCGGTACATTTACCGCGGTACATTACACACACACATCATTACCGTTTATTACACCAACACACATCATTACCGCGGTACATTTACACACAACACATTGTTACTGCAGTTTATCCATTAATGCAATTATTAGAAAATAATCAGCAGAAGTGTGTGAATCTAATGAAGCTTGATAAATTAATTGCAATGAAAATAAAGTCTGTTTTAGGACAATTACGTGATATTAGTGATAGTGATATTTCAGTCGTGAAGTATTTGTACATGGTAGTATTTGTTTTACTGCTTTTTTGTTGACTTAAATAGAATAATCATCACAGTGATGAAAACAGTAAATATATTTAATTTTTTTTCATTTTGTAAATATATTCAGAAAGTCTGACCTGTATGAAGGAGTCTTTCTCCTTGAGAAGGTTCTGGAGTCTCTGCAGCTCTCTGGCCGCAGAAACGTCTCTCTCTCTCTCCCGGTTCACATCCTGCAGCTCTTGTTCACGTGACGTCAGCTGCCGACGCAACTCCTGCAACTGACCCGATCGCTCCGATATCACCCGTCCCAACCTCTCCCCGTAATCCTGAGAGACAGATGGAGAGAACATGTGAGCATGAAGAAACGAGCACAGAGGACAAAACAGGAGGTTTCTGATGACCGTCTGCACCTTCATGTCCTGATCTCTGGTGCTGATGGTGTCGAGCAGCTCGCTCAGCTGTTTGTGGTGCTCCTGCAGCTGTCGGCTGCGGTCTGACATCACTTCCTGAAACAGACGCTCCTTCATAGAGAGGTGAGCCTGGAGCTCCTGCAGCACATCAGCGGCAGACACTTTTCCCAACAACACTGACCTGAGCTCCTATAAACACAGAGAGGAGCGGACGGGTCAGTCACCTGCTGTGAGCGGCCTGAATGTCTGTGGCACACTGGGATCTTTTGTGTTTGCTGTGTGTGTCAGTCCATTCACAGAGCGTCTGATGCGTCTCACTCTCAGAAATCCCACAAGAGGCTGAAATCACGAGCTCTAACTTTCTGGAGACTGTGTTTATATCTGGGACTAGCCTGGCGTGTGCGTTTACCTCGGTCTCTTTGCTGTGCGTGTGCAGAGCCGTCTGCAGCCGCTGAATGACGCCGTCTCGCTCTCGTACAGCCAGTGTGTGTTTCTCATCGCTCTGCTGTTTCATCCACTCCAGTTTCCGGCACGTTTCCAGTGTTCTCTCTAACTCCAGCTCTTTACTGCGCACCAGAGCATCCAAACCCTGCACACACACACACACACACAGATTCAGAGTTCATCACGGCTCAGCGACAGTCTGTGTGTGACAGCAGACGAACACACACACACCGTGATGGTGTCGTTGGTGTTGTTGAGGACGCAGCGCAGTCTCTCCAGGTCTCGGTCCTTCTCGCGCAGCACCAGCTGCAGTCGACGAACTTCATCGTCCTTCTCCTCCAGACAGTGGAACTTCTCATCGATCGAGCGCTGAAACACACGACAGGACGTTACAGAAGCACATGTGACATTGGCTGTTCTTCCTGTCTGGCCTCTCCGTGATCTTCTGGTCTGTAGATGTGACTCGTGTTCCTCCTTCAGTGGGATTTATTTAATATTTTATGGTTCATCAGGTGAAAATGGTGCTGATCTGATCACTTAATAAAGTAGCAGCACACTCTCCACATGATCCGAGGAATTATTCATGTCTGGATTCAATGACATCACACCAGTAATCACAAACAGGTGCACTAATAGTGTAAATAGTGTCTCTCTATGATACAGCAACAGTGTTTCTTTATTTCAGCATCTTCACTGAATGCAAAAGGCTCTCATGAATCCAATCAGAACATATTCAATTTTAAACATACAGCTCAGATTTTGGACCAACAGACTTTATGTACCAGAGAAACAAGCGTGCCGCCATCTTTATAAAATTGTCTTTGAACTTCCGTTTTTGCGGAGCTCTGCACATTTCTATGGCATCGCTGTCGAAGAATATTTAGCTGCTGAAGTGGATTTACTTGTTGTAGAGTTAATGAAAGTTATCGTGAGCGTTGTAATGTTTAAAGCAGATGTCTTTAACACATGTCAGTAGACCGGGAAGATTTTAAAATGAGCAGTTCATTCATAAATACGTAAGATCGCTGTGGAAATACAAACCGGAAGACAAAAGACAATGAGCGCAGCGCTGAAAAGGGGCGGAGCTACACAAGGTCTGTAAGATTAGGCTGTGGGCGGGGCTACAAGAACTACACAGCACCGTGTCCTGATTTGTCACAGAGATGATCACATGAGATCACATCACACACCTCCAGCGCGGCGTCTCTGTCTCTGATGCGACTCCTGAGCGCGTGCAGCAGCGCGTCTCTCTCGGAGGCTCCGCTCTGGAGTCAGACGAGCGATTCAGCAGCTCTGAATACTCCTGAAAGAAAAACACTGTAAAACTTTGACCAAAATGAAAAGAATGGCCCGCAGGCGTCTTTACTATAGCACGAAAGCAGTGTGTGACCTGCAGCAGCGTGTCTTTGCGGCGTAAGCTCTGCTGCAGCTGTGCGATGGTTTCGTCCCTGACGGTGATTTCTGAGCGTGTCGCGGCCTCACGGTCTCTCAGCGCACACGCCTTCACCTGCAGCTCAGACCGCAGCTGCTCCAGCATCTCACGCAGATCCTGCCAGGACACAAACACAAAGACTGCTGACTGAGTGTGTTCACATGATGCCACAAAAATCTGTACCCAATACAACCAGAGAGCATGTAATGTCAGTTCGGCCGCCCTCCGTCCTGTAAATATAACATCTGCAGCCAATCAGCCAACGGTGAGAGTTTAGTGGAGGGACTACATGTTTGTCCAAACAATAGAATATAATATAGGAATGATTTGCAAATAATCATTATTTTTGCCATTCTACAGTCTCAGACATCACTTACAGCTGTTATTAATGGGCATATCAAAACAACAACTAAAAAAAGCAAAAATGCTTTATAGAACATCTTATAGTGTTATATGACATCTTAAGAAACATTCTAGCAGAAAATGAAAAGTTAAATAATGAACATGACAAAAATGTATCATATAATAAAAGAAATTTATATTTAGTTTTGTTCACAAATACGGATTTTGCACTGAGGCAACCTGTGCTGCTCTTCTGCGAAAAATATACATGAACGAGTAATATATATTATTACAAAACAAGATAAATTCACACAGAGCATACAGAGAAAAGACTGATGCCCAAAAATCTCAAAGCAGTTGATCACATGTTCTTATTCAGTTTTTCACAGCGAGCATTAAAAGCAGAGCCTGGCATGTGTGACTCCTACAGGAGTGAATATACTGATGAGAAAGACTTGCTGTGCTTGCATGTTTCTGAACGCAGTCGTTACAGGAATCTGCAGCGGCTCATAAAGGTCAGACTCAGCTGATTTAATGTGCAGGTCAGCAGGTAAATGACACACCTGGTTGTGTTTGTGTGTCGTCTCTCTGTGCTGCTGCGAGTCCTGCAGGTCGGCCTGCAGTCGGTCTCGTGAGCGCGTCAGATCCTCCAAGCGTCTCTGGGTCAGTCTGTGATTGCGATGACTGGCCTCCAGCTCCAGCTGACAGGAGAACAGGGAACTGTGTGGCGGCAGTGAACCCGAGTCCACAGCGCCCTCTGGAGCCTGAAGACACAAAACACCAGAGGAGAAAAGTTTGACATGCTTGAAATACTGATAAAGCATGTGTGTGTGCTCACCTGTGTGAGTGTGGTGTGTGTGTGTGTGTGTGTGTGTGCGTGTACGTGTGCTCACCTGTGTGAGTGTGGTGTGTGTGTGTGTGTGTGTGTGTGTGCGTGTATGTGTGCTCACCTGTGTGAGTGTGGTGTGTGTGTGTGCGTGTACGTGTGCTGTGTGAGTGTGTGTGCGGTTGGTGTGAGTGTGGTGTGTGTGTGTGTGTGTGTGTGTGTGTGTGTGTGGTGTGTGTGTGGTGTGTGTGTGTGTGTTCACCTGTGTGAGTGGGTGTGTGGTGTGTGTGCGTGTGTGCGTGCTCACCTGTGTGAGTGTGGGGTGTGTGTGTGTGTGTGTGTGGTGCGTGTGTGTGTGGGTGTGTGTGTGCTCACCTGTGTGAGTATGGTGTGTATGTGTGTGTGTGTGTGTGTGTGTGTGTGTGCGTGTACGTGTGCTCACCTGTGTGAGTGTGGTGTGTGTGTGGTGTGCGTGTACGTGTGCTCACCTGTGTGAGTGTGGTGTGTGTGTGTGTGGGTGTGTACGTGTGCTCACCTGTGTGAGTGGTGTGTGTGTGTGTGTGTGTGTGCTCACCTGTGTGAGTGTGGTGTGTGTGTGCGTGTGCGTGTACGTGTGCTCACCTGTGTGTATTGCAGCTGCTGCTGGTGTGTCTCTGTGAGTTTACACAGTGTGTTGTTCTGGTCCTCAATCACATGGTAGAGCTCCTGAGTCTAGACACACACACACACACACACACACACACAAGACACACACAGAGCATGAATAAGGGCTTGTCTGGGTGTGTGTGTGGTCCAATGATGCTGTAGCTATTGTGTGATTATTTATAAAGGTTGGCATTTGTGAATAAAAAAGAGGAAAACAACAACTGAGCAGTGGATGTGCACGAGTTTTCTGACATCACAGAAATAAACAACGATCAGTCAGGATGATGCGTGACTTTTGTAATTCAGTATTCAAAAACTCTACAAAAATGAATCAGACAGGGACCTTGTTTTTAATTTTATAATCACATCATTATCGGCAGCGTTCGTTCAGCACACACTGTATGAGAGCGGAGATGAACATCAGGACGCGTTCACTCGAGAGAGAGAGAGAGAAGCACATCACTGCAGCAGACGATCCGTCTCAAGACAGGCTCTTCAAAAATAACTATTTAAAATACGTGGTGTGTTAAAAACTGTGTGAGTGCTGAACACCCGTCAAGTCAGTCATGATGAAAATAGTGTGTGAAATTATGATTATTACAGTAATCTGCAGGCAATGAATGTTTTGTTGATCAGCGAGTTTTCAGCACGAACCAGATAAACGCCTAAACCTGACAAAAAAATGATGTTCTTCAGAAAATATTTGAGAACGCCTGATGAGTCTTAAGAAGACTCTTGTGAATCCGGCCCCAGATGTGCTGCTGGCTGAGATAATGACCGTTTCTGAGTATAGACACATTAGAGGTCACGTGTGTCGCTCTCTGATGTGTGTATAGACTCACCTCTGTGTCTTTCGTTCTCAGGCTGTCTGTGAGGTTCTGGATGGTTCTCTGCTGGTTCTGTGCAGCTTGTCTGATGGACAGGAGCTCGGACTCCATATCACACACCTTCTCCTGCAGCTTCTGAGTCACAACAAACACAAACATCTCTCGCTGTGAGCTGGAGCCGCATTCAACTAAATAAACAGCAATATTCTCCATCTGATAGTTTTACTAAAACACTTTAATTCACGAGAGTTCACACATACATATAATTAAATAGAGTAAAGGTATGTGTATTTGGCGAGCTGTCCGGGGGAGGGCTCCGAGCTCGGCCCGAACCCAGAGTACTCCCCTGGGATGTGTTAATAATAGATAGAACTGGAAGTGAGGAGATGGGGTGGAGATGCTGATAAACTGTCAACGAACAGAAGTCAGTCTGCAGTATTTATACCTCTTGTTGTTGGGTGAATCGATTAGCTGAATGCTCTCCATTTGTGCCAATTAGTTACTTATCTGAACCTGCTCCTTCCGAAATTTGTTAATAAAACATCATTAAGTGAAAAACGTCACGAGACACTTTAGAGTGGATATGCATGAACAAACGAATCACTAAATCCATCATTACTCCAGTCTTCAGTGTCACATGATCCTTCAGATATCATTCAAATATGCTGACTTGCTGCTCAAGAAACATTTATGATTATTATCAATGTTGAAAACATTTTTTAAAAATCCTTGTATGATGCAATCTCCATGGAGACAATATTTTGCCCCTTGTGGTGTATTGTGGGTATCTTGTACCTTGTTGCTGGTCTCGCTCTGGTGGATCTGACTCTGCAGAGACTCGACCTGCAGCTGCGCTTTCTGCAGCTCGGCGACACACTGTCCGGCGGCGCGTTCGTACTGATGCAGCTGCGACTGCTGCTCCTCCATCAGGCTCTGCAGAGACACAACGATCCAAACATCAAACCAGATAAAAAATTATATCAGATTTATATACTGTTGTAACCTGTGATACTTATTGTAGAAACTCTTGAGGAAAAATATGCTGATTTTATCTGCTTTTAATATCAGCCGGTTCACACAGACACTGATCAAACAACACCGGTATTGGTTGAATTTGTTCAAAAGCAGGTCCTTGTTTTAGAAAATCTCTCAGTACATGATTCTGATCTGGTTTAAATAGGGCTGGACTGTATGTCATCTCACTGCGTTTATTCTGACGCATCTGAGGTCCTTTAACTATGATGCATTGAGGTCAGACATCACTCTGTGTGTGTGTGTGTGTGTGTGTGTGTGTGTGTGTGTGTGTGTGTGTGCGCGTGTGCGTGCGTGTGCGTGTGTGTGTGTGTGTGTGTGCATGTGTTTTGCCTCGAGGGCTTCATGGGAGAACTAGGCCAATGGTGGTGCCACGCTCTCCATGTTAACCTATTTAACTGAAAATGGCATGGTTATCTTTGGGTTAACAGAAGACACTTCAGCGAGAACTAGAGTGAGTATAAAGAGATGTGTGAGAAAAGAGAGAGAACACAAAACATCTCTGATCTGATGATGGTACGACTCGTACAGTGGTTCATTCATCGGTGTTGATTTGGAACAGGAGCAGTTTGAACTTTAGGGTTTAAAATGAATCGAGGGGTTTGTGTTGATTCAGGTTCAGCTCTTATTCATAAGCTGATCATGTGCTGAAACCAAAATACAGTATAAAAAATAAAAAATAAAAAAAAAAGCCAAGAAAGAGTTATTAAACTAATATCCTCAAACAAACTGCAGATGTTTATTTTTAGTTTGTTGCTTCTCATCTGTTTTTACTTCAGGATTCAAATTTTACAACATCAAGTAGCGACTCAGTACCACAACTGTAAATCGTGCAAAAACAACGAGACAAATTATTCGAACATTGAAATGTATCAATATTAGGGATGCACCCAAATTTCAACTACCGAAAATTTCCATCCGAAACAGCTATTTTCGGTTTTGGGCTGAAATCAGTGCCTGAAAAAGATGTTTCATTAGCGCTTCTCTGATGGCACGTTTTGACTGTGTTGAGCGTCTGCACTAGCTCTGGATTGACAATATTAATTTCTTAATTTTAATCTGAAATGATATGGTTTCTTAAATATAAAATCTTTTAGTCTCTGCTATTTTCCGTTGATGCATTAACATTCACTAAACATTTGTAGCGCCTGCCATCCAATAATCACAAAAAGCTTTGTGCTTTCTTACACACGTGAAGTGTGAATCATCTCTTCCTCTTTACTATTAGTTACAGCAAATAAACATGAATGAACATCAGATACAGAACAACTTACTGAAATGATTCACGTCTCACGTGATCCATCAATCAGTGTTTAACAACGTCACGTAACATCACATTTACCTCAGAAAAGACATTCGATGTCAATAAACTCATTAGTTATCCAGAAAAAATAACTTCAGAGAAGCATTTTGCTAAATATATGCACTATATTACATATTAATTATATTTTTACTTAACCTGTTAGTGATGTCTTCAATATTTAATGTATATATTTATATATTTAATGTTTGTTTGAATAAAACTGTCATGAAAACAAGCTATCACAGTTTATTGTAATGTTTATATTTCACCAACAACTGGAGTGGAAGCAATTCTGTTATTAAAAAGGTTGATATAAAAACTGCATTGTGTGCAATTTAAATGTTTGTACAACTCAGTTTTAGCTATTTGAGTGTTAAGAAGTTTAAATATTTAATAATAAATATGTAATTAATAATGAAATAATTAGTCATTTATTATTTAATTTCGGTTTCGGTGCATCCCAAATTAATATTGCCATGACAGGGCTCAACGCTAAGGATTTTTTCTACTGACCCGGTTGGGCCAGTGGTTCAAATTTTTACTTGCCCTGCCAAAATTTTCACTTGCCCCACAACAAAATATTAATAAAGTAAAAGAAAAGAAAATGGGCCTATAAAATAAGCCTAGTTACTGTTTTTGTTGTTTTTGATACATGTAAGCTTAATAAATAGGGTTGTGACACCAAAAGCTACTAGATTAACTCACTTAAATTTTAAATATTGTTAGACAAATAAACAGTAAGTAATAAAATAGTAACAAATAATCAAATTATGAGTAATAGCAAAAATAAATACAACAGAACAAGCATATAAAATGAAATCAGTGCTTTTCAAGTTTTTCATGTAGGTTTAAACAGGAGACTTTCAGGTACAGAAATTGTAATCTAGTGTATAACTATTAAGATAGATTAAAGAGCAGTCAAGAGCAGTTACAGATGCATAAATAATGTTTTGAAATGAGGAAAATATAAAACATTAAATACTGTTGTTTGAAATTATTTATAAAATGAAAAGACACTTTAAACGTGAAATTAAACCCGCCAGTAGGTGGCAGCGAATGCCATTGAGATTTAACCGATTCATTCAAATGGCTGATTCATTCAGGAAGTGTTACTCAGAGACGCAAAACAATACTATTTTCGTAGGCAAAATAATAGAGTGAAACAGGCGATTTGGTGTCTAAAATGTAGCCTAAGTCACTTGATATTAGGTTCTTGTTCATTTAACTGTAGGCTATGCTGTATAAAATCAATATCACATTTGTAATCATGCTGATATTTGGAGAAAAACGGCGCTCTTTGTTTATTATTGGTCAACTATATTAAATGATATAAATATGAAAGATTTACAGGGTCATTATTGCCCCTTATCTTGAATTTGTGTGCATTCTAAAAGCATTTTAGTAGACTAAATCACGCAGTGAAATCGTGCACTCTAAATATGCACTAGTCTAACCTACCAGACTATGTCACGTAGTGCATGCGTGCACTCAATGGGTGTTTTTGTTTGTTTTTTGTAAAGTGAGGGCCATACTCGATAATTTCAGATCGTTAAATCAACAATTGCAATATCATAGACGATATATATCGCACACCCTACAGCACTGGCCTGATCGGGCAAGTGACCGTTCCGTCTCTACTGTCCCGAGCGTCGTTCACACTGGCCCCGGGCCATCGGGCAGTCCTTATTGTTGAGCCCTGCATGAACCTCATAGACCCAAAATATGCAAAGAGATGAACATGACAAAGACTGAATGAGACAACTGTGTTTTTAAATAGTTGCATAAAACATTTTGTGTTCAGCACAAACCGTGTGGGGAGCGTCATCTGAATGTTTTTGTTTATGACCCTAAGCAGCACGGACCTTACTGTCCTGTTAGTAAACGCTTCACCTTTGGGACCCTCCTGAAACAGAAGGGCAAGTACTCGTCCTGCACCGAGTGCCACAGCTCCTCCAGACGGGCCAGTTCCAGCGCTGGATCCAGCTGGACTCTAGGCGGCTCCGGTTCCACGATCATGCGGTTTGCTCCATCAAACAGGTTCTCCTGGTCTGGACTGTGCAGTTTAGCTCCTCCATTAAAAAACCCAGGATTCACCAAAACAGGAAGTCTGCTGCCCCGAGGACTCCGGACGGGATTATACACACAGTCCTGAAGCAGCGACAGAGTCAGCATGAGCCTCGACGGTGGTTCCTCAGACGCAGCGAGATGCTCCTCAGAGACTGCGGCACAGCTCCGCTGGTCACGCCGGGGCTCTTCGACGGGCGACGCATCGAGCGATTCCAGCGAGCCGCCGGAGCTCCGCCGCTCTCGGAGTGTGCGGTCACCGTCCGATGAGCTGGATGCCGTCCACCGCCTCTCGGGCACCAGCGTGGTGGAAGTCACGGTTGCGGTCTGTTCCTCCCCACATGCGCTTCCGGCGCCGCTGGCAGAGTAACGTGTGGACGGGCCGCAGGAAACGCTCCTCGCCACCTTCCTGGGCACCTTACACACGGCCTCATAGTCAGCGTCGGGCACACGCAGCGCTCTGCAGCCCCGGCACCTCCGCGAGCGCTGCCAGAACGAGGACATCTCTGACGCGTGGCACGGAGGATTGTGGGTACACTCCAACATCTGGTCCTCATCTTCCGCCCAGGACTCGTACATGGAGTACGTCAGGTCCTCCTGCAGCAGGGCGCAGTACTTGGCATTGTGAAGGCCGGACATGTCAACGGTGCTCACCTCCGTCACCCCGCGGGTCTCCTGCAGATTGTTTTTTATGATAAAGCGCACTAATGCACTGGCGCAGACGCTCCTTCTCTTGCAGGAGTCTGTGCAGCCGCTCGATGGACAGCGCCTCCACACGGGCGATCACCGTGTCGAAGCGGTACATGCGGCCCAGCATGAACGTGCACTTGCTGCAGGCGAATTCGCAGCGGCCGTCGCGCTCCAGGTCGTGACCCAGAGCGTGAGACAGGAGCACCTGCAGGTTCAGCTTGGCTGCCGGATGGAAGATCCATCGCCGCTGGTTCCCGCACAGCTCACGAGCGCAGATGCGACACGCCTCCTTCATTCCCAACAGCCTCAGTGAGAACTGGAGTCAGGATATTCACCGGATTCTGAAAGAGCTGTCCTCTGGTTTAAAAGACAAGAAAAGGATTTGTGCTCCAACCAAAAACAGTCCTATTGTTTTTATGCAGTCAAATCCAATATGTTTTAAAAAAAACAATATTATAATATTTTTAATATATTTAAGCAGAGGTCAAAGATCATCGTATAACAACAAAAACGTAGCTTAATCACCATAGATGAGACTGTGCAGCTCAGTAATGAAGTCCTCAGGGTGATTTCACAGATGACAGTCCATCAAAGCGTCAAAAAATGACTGATAACCCACGCGCGTCGGAGCAGAGATGCATCGAGGATCTGGGAATTCTACCGGCGATTCTGATGCGGCGCAAATCGTGTCAAAAAACAGGAGAACAAACGCTGCCGTTGTCGATATTCCGTGCGTCTCGCGCTCCTCGCTCTGTCATGTTTCACAGCGCGATATGCGGAACACGCGCCCTCCGTCTCCCTTCATCACCGGAACACGGCAGCGGTGAGGGAGAGAGAGAGTGACGTCAGACGCGACAGTCTCATCATGCGATACAGTGAAACAAGCATCAGATTCTGTCGGCATGAGATAAAAGGAGGCGATGCCGCGCAACCTGCAGCGCGGGCGCAAACCATCTCACACAGGAGGGGTGCTTCAGTCATCATAACGCGCACGACAGTAAATAATACAGCGACTGAAATATGATAAGCCAAGAAAAAGAACAATAATCTTTGTAATATAATATTTTCCTCATATTTTCAGCGTTCCTGCGCAGAATACAGAGAAGTGATGCGGCTCTGCGCGCTCTCGCGCCCCTCTGAGTGATTGACAGCGATCAGCAGCAGCGCGAGCGTCTAATGTCACCAGACGAGAAATAAACAGGAATGAAGGAAACATCTGAATGATGATGACGGCTCAGCATTCTTCATCTGAACATGTATATTGTAGTTCAGGGGCAACATGTTTATCTATTATTATTTTACTGTTTTTACATTTTGACCAGATTCATTGAGGCTGTTTGTTTTTTATACCTGCAGTAGTGAAACATGTTGACCAGTGACCTGACCCCCTGACCCCTGACCCTGAGCATGACCTGTGAGCAGGAGCCTTTGGGCTACAGCACTACCCTGAAAAAACGTGACCAGACGATTAGTCAATACATAGAAATTTCTATTTGTGCTCATGTATGAATAAATTCAAAATTATAGAACTTTAGAAATGTTTTTTCCTTGTGTTTTTTACCTGAAAATTCATTGATGTCAGTAAAACCCAATTTTGAAAGAATGTCACTCTAAATAGACATATTATTATTATTATCCCAAGGCCAGTTTTGAGAATTTTGAGTGTCAAAATATCCAGTTCACACATCATCTTACAGTAGTATCTCCTCTACTGTCTGTACGAGCAAATCAATCAACTGTAACCATATGACAGCGACTAAAGTAATGTCAAAGAAATAAAAAAATAAAACTGTAAATTCTTATCACAAAAGTCAAGGCACAAGTTCATCCATCAAATGAACTGACAGCAGCTTTAATACCTGAATGAGATCGGAGCGTCTGAGTGGCGCAGAATAGCACTGTATGGCTTTATAGAAATTTAGAAGTTCAGATATAGAAGGCTGTTGTTACTGCTGTAAACTCCCATATATAAATATAATTATTTTAAAAATATTATTTCCGTGCAGCCAGTGTGTGTCTCCCTGTGAGCCGACGTCCCTAATCCAGACAAATCATCTTCTGCTTTAAATCTCACCATCACTGAATGAGGGTCAGTTTGGTAAAAATCATTAGAAACGATAGAAACCCAAAATCATTCACTCGACCTCATCATTCCAAACTTTATGAATTTCTTTTTTCTGTGTACCACAAAAGAAGATATTTTGAAGAACTAAACAACACTAGACCCCATTAGATAACACTGACTTTCATTTTATGGACCAAAAAGTCAATCCAAGTCAAATTTATTTGTATAGTATTTTTCACCTCACACATTGTTTCAAAGCAGCTTTACAGAAAATCATGTTAATGTTTATAATATCTTAATATAGTGGCATTTATCAGATTAGAGCTGAGAGATAATTACATTTTCAGACAATAGAAACAATCGAACATCAAACACTGACATTTCCTAAAAATATCCTGTTTTGTGTTACACAGAAGAAAGACGAGTAAATGATGACAGAATTTCTATTGTAATGCCCTAAAACTACCGAAACACTTCATTAATGTCTCAAAGCAACTCATTCCTCCAGAAGTTTCACCAACAAACACACTTTATCACTCACAAAACAATGGCCTAAACATCAGGAGCATTATACAGTGTTTTCTTTTGTAAGATTTCCTTACAGAACAAGAATGACACTGATCATAACTGACTGCAGTAAATGTTACATGATCCATGTTTACATTACTGTGCAAAATTATTACTATAGTTTCCCCATTTGTATAGATGATGATGAAACTAAAAGATGAATATCTGTGAAGGTGTTCAGATACATCTGATTGTTTTGATAGTATTTCATTTTTAGATACACATTTTTATATCTATTTTTAGATATAATCCATATTAGTAATCAATATGGATTACTGTAGCAAATTTCTGTCATTCATGTTTGTATTATGCTAGGTTTTTAACTTAAGTTTAAGGTTAGAAATGAAAATGTAAATAGTTCTGTAGGTTCATAGAGTTTTGCTGGTGTTTGTGTCTGAGTGAGAAATGAATTTATGTAAACTGAAAGATGTCGTCATTGAATGAATTTAATGCTGAAGTAATGATAAATGATCCTCCGTTTATCCCACATAAACTGATGCTGTGATCACTGTGTGAAGAGTGTGGAAAGAGTGACTCGAGTATTGAGAAATGTGTCCCAGAGACTGTGTGTGTGTGTGTGTGTGTGTGTGTGTGAGAGTGTGTTTCACCCTGAGGGTTTTATTCTCACTAAGCAGGTTCCAGTAGTTTGTGTGTATGTATGTGTGTGTGTGTGTGTGTGTGTGTGTGTGTGTGTGTGCGTGTGTGTTGTGTGCTGTTGCTCTACTGCAGTTGTTGTTTATGCAAACAAATATTTCGGCTGTGGTGATACTGATCTATTTGAGGAACAAAACACAGAGCAGCTCTATTAGTTCATCTCACAAACACACACACACACACACACACACACACACACAATAGTGACCACATCTGAAGTCTCCCTATTTGCTCATGTATCTAGAGACACTGACCACATGAAAACCTGACATCTGATTCTATTAATATAGGAGGGAGTGTCTCATTTGTTTTCAAGATAACAGTACGTGACTCATGCTGCTATTGAACACGTAATTGTTTGTTGGCGCAGTAAATGTGTGTATCGGTGATCTGTGATCTGAGACGGGAGTTAAAACACTTTAGTTCAGGACAGACAAACAGACTTCAATAATTCAGCCCATTTGTATTTGCAGACGTCTGCCTCTATATTATTCGCACAATTCCACAGGATCCGTGGTTGTGAATTCCGGAGACTGTCGTGTCCTGACAGTTGCAAACGATTTTCCAAAAAAATGCAGTATTTTCACTTATTTAAAGAAATCGTCCACTGATTCATGAGACAAAACACATCCAGACTCAATCCGTCTCAATCATCAAAATGTTCAGACCATTCTGAGCTGATATTGAGGTTTTCATAAACGTTCATAAAACTCAACATGTTGTGTGCCATCAGTAAAACAACAAGAAAAAATGATGGTTTTGCAATACCAATATACAGAGCTAATCACTCAAATTAGTACAATTAAAATAGTCAAGCAGGCAGGAGAACAGGTTTAGGACCACTTGAGATGGACTGACATCTGCTGTTCATTTAAAATAGCAACATTTCCAAACAAACTAGAGACGATCATCAGACTGATCTGAACTCACACGAGCCACTTCTTTATTTGATATGATCCCTCAGTCCCGCTCAAAACTTCACAGTCGTTCAGCAGTTCTTTCTGTCAGCCGCTGCGTTTTCATCTGATTTACAATGTAAAGCACTCCTACACACACACACACACCGTTCTCAGAAACTCAGTGTTAGGAACAATGACACGCAACCTTGTGGCAGTTTTTCTGCTGTTACTTCAGCGACAAACGTCGAGAGCACATTACTGTAACGAGAGAGAGCGTCCATGTAATGCGCGAACACGAATCTCTCTGCACTTCCTTTGTTCTGGCCAAAAACTGGACGTGCGCTCTCAAAAACACAGTGTTCTCTCATGAATCGGCTCTGCTCTCGCTCTCTAACGTCCCGTGCGCTCGCCAATCTGCTCTAGAATTCTCTTTGAATAAACTTAGTCACAATATAGTAAGACTGTGTCTTATGAACTAATCTGACCAACTAGCAGATTGCCAAGGAATAATTAATCTTATTTTTCAGATTCAAATGAATGTACAGTTTTGTAACTGACCTAAAAAAGTTGACAAGTGAAGTCTTGAAAAAAACTAACCACTGGATTTAATGTTGTCAGAAGTTATCAACCAATATAAAACATGTGACAACAGACTAAACTATACAAACTATAAACACGTTTCACTTGTTTTCACACACATTCCAATTTTCTTAATGATTTCTGCAAAACTCTACACAAAAATGCCCTTATTTTACAGTGGTTTCACCATGTTCTCATTCAGAAAACACAAAATCATAGTATAATTAACTCAAGTGTCACTATGTAAACTCAAATAGCACACATTTATCCATCAGTAGAGGAAGTCTTTTGTCAGAAGACCAAGAAACTGCTATAGAATTGTATACTGTAGTGAAATTTGTCAGAAGGTGCAGATGATGGCGAATTTATTTCTTTATTTATGTATGACTGTAATTGACAGTATACTGTACTGTGTTGCATACACATTTCATATTTAGTTCTTTGGTTTTTGAACTTTTCTTCTTCTTGTAAGATCAACTACTTCATCTACTTTCATCTCCTGTAAGATCACTTTACAGTAGTGAAATGAAAATAATTTTTCATGAAGCTCATTGTTGCACTCTTTCATTTATGTTGTATACTGTAATAGACACGGAGCTGCCAAATTACTCTTGAATCCCAATAAGAGGTATTTTTGTTCCAGTGTTATGAACTGATCTCACTAGTGTTCACTGGACAGTGCAGTAGTCTGTGTATTTGCAGGTTTTGTGTGGGTTAGGTTAGGGTTAGGGTGAGGCCAAAGTTTGATTTTGACAGAAGTGAATACATTTTTGACTGAAATATTTGATTTTGACATTGAAGTTTGATGTTTGTACAAGTTGGTGTGTTGGTGTGGTGTGTAATGACCGAGATTGTGTTTATAGTTGTGAGAAAGTGGTGAATTGTTTCATGAATTGTGTTAGCAAATGAGAAAAACTGAAAGAGTCTCTCTTCACCTCAAAAGAGTAAAAGACTAAAATATATGCAACAGTTGGCAAAACTGCATTTCAAACATTGAAATCAGGAATGAAATCTGCCAACAATGGAATCATAAATTGTGCTTGTTAAACTCAAATCACACAGGACAGCTAATGTACACCCAACAGGTGATCTGAACTGTGTGACGGGACGTCCGCTCTCGTTTGGTCCAGAAGAGGTCAGACTGTGACTGTAAACCCTGATGGATCTCACCGGCCTGTAATGAGTTACACACTCTTACCTGCATCTCTTGTTGCACACGGAGTCTCTCGCGGCCCAACTCCTCTTGATAAAACTACACAAAGAAAGAATCATTACAGCTACACAATAATACCAAAGAGTTCAATACATACATTTTCCACTACAAAGAGATTTTTTTGTAATGAGTAATGAGAATTAGGGGTTAATTAGGGTTTTAATTCTCTGAATTCTAAATGTGATTAACAATCATGAAAATAATGTCACAATGCCAAAAAACACGTAATGACCCTAAAACATTGTGAGGGTCAAGTGTTCAGTTCAGGTAAACGCAGACGCATCGAGCAGCTGTGTCTGACTTCGGCTGGATTTAACCGATCGGCGAGGTTTGCTGTTTACAGTCGGTGGAAGTGACGTGAAGTCGGACACTTTCTGCTTCCCGCAGTGACGCTCATACAGTGTTTGCTTTCTTTATCACAAATGAAATTAATTAGATGTAAAATTTGTCAAATAGATGTTTTCATGTAACAGAAACACTTTTCGTTCATTACTTTATGTAGTGCTTACAGTGTTTTTCAACTGCTTACCCACAAAATCCTTACTTGTCACACAATTTCTGAAACCTGACACTCAAACACCAGAACCACACACCAAATCTTCACAACCATACACCAATTCTCAGACTTAGTTTTCAATTTCATAAACACAACACACAATTCTCTATGCAGCACATGACAGTCTAACAGGAAGTATCTTGATTTCCTTTTTCAAACACAACCTTTGTTTCTGTCCAACGACACATGGTTGATGTATTTCTTAATACTGTATTCACAACCACAAATGCTTACAGTAAAAAAATTGTTTGTTTTTAATCTTGCTTTCGTGTTTACCGTAAATTTTTCAACATCTCTCGGCCAATGACTTTCAGTCTTGTACAGAAGCTCCTCCTACATAGAAGCTCATGAAAAAAGAGCTTTAGGTTTTGAATAACTGATATATATTCAAAAACAGAATATTATGGCAAAGGTGTTTGCAGCGTAAGACAAATATTTGCTTTTGTGATATTTTGAATGCAGTGATTCATTTTGCAAGAGATGTGAGGCATTTTGGATTTTGTGTGTGCAATTCTTATATCTGTGTGTAAAGTTTTGAAAAAAAGAGGCAAAGTTTTGAAAATGTGTGTAAGCAGTTGAAAAAAACTGTAATACAGCTGAATGTACAAGAATTAAGTTCAACATAAGCCTATACTATTTCATCCCAATAAAGTTAGTCTATATTCTTTATCATGTTTTATTTTAAATAGCATGTCACAATATGATATTGAGATGATACATGATACGAGTTTTACTGTTATAAACAGATTTGTGAGCGGAACTGAAGGTGTCAGAATAAACAAAAAACACGCATGATCGCCGTCATGGGTGAATCCGGCCAATCAGGAAACAGCTATGTTGTCATCAGAGCTCGCGCAGCCGCTCTGGAGAAACTGCGCAGCCGACTGCTCTCCTGTCACTCTAGAGGGAATTTGATGGCGTACGTCACAGCGAGGTCCCGATGATTTCTACCCAACACGCACTGCTTCGGTCTGTGCAGCGAACACAGCTAAAGTCTGATACTGAGTTTTGGGAGCGTGTGAGTGCAGACAGACCTGGGCGTCTCTCTCTTTCTGCAGCAGAGAGGCAGACAGCTGCTGCAGCTGCTCCTCCATGAGTCTCACTCTCTGTCTCAGGTCTGTCCTCTCCTCCGTCAGCTCCTGGATCAGACGCTCCTTACAGCACAGCGCCGCGCTCAACTGCTCGATCCTGCACACACACACACAACCTTCACTAGGTCTACTAATGGAAAATATTATGTTGCATCCTTCATATCTTAATCATGTGGAATAGTGTCCTTTAATCTGCTTGGACAAGTAGTGAACAAGCCAAGAACCTGCAAGAGTTCGTCAAACTGACATTTTACTCAATACAGATCATGAGGAAACGCTTGTATGAGGTGAATGTGGTGACCAGATCTCACCTCTCTCTGTCTGCATCCTCATCAGGCTGTGGGCTCGAGTCTCCTGATGTCTCCTTGGGAACCGTCTCCATGGTGACAGAGGGATGCTGGGAGTGAGATTCAGCCAGGCTGGCCATGCGCTCTGCCTCGTTCCGTGCTAACTGAGCCTCCTGCCGTGAATCACCATCACCATCATCATCATCATCATCATCCACCATCACCATCATCATCATCACCATCCTCATCATCATCATCATCACAACCCATCACAACCATCACCATCATCATCAACCATCATCATCATCAACATCATCATCACATCATCACCATCATCACCATCATCATCATCATCACCATCATCATCACAACCATCATCACATCATCACCATCATCATCAAAACCACCATCATCACCATCATCACCATCACCATCATCATCACCATCATCACCATCATCCCACACCATCATCATCATCATCATCATCCACATCATCCATCACATCATCACACCATCCATCATCACCATCATCACCCATCATCATCATCCATCATCATCACAACCATCACATCACACCATCATCTCAACCATCATCACCATCATCATCATCATCATCATCACCATCATCATCATCACCTCATCATTCCACCATCATCACATCATCATCATCATCATCATCTCACAACATCATCACATCCCATCATCACCATCATCATCATCACAACCATCATCACCCATCATCATCCACTATCATCATCACCATCACCATCATCCTCACACATCACATCACATCATCAATCACATCATCACATCATCACCATCACAACCATCATATCAGCACCATCATCATCACCACCATCATCATCATCATCACAATCTCAATCACCATCCTCATCATCACATCATCATCAACCATCACCATCATCACCATCATCATCTCACCATCATCATCACACCACCCATCATCATCATCTCATCATCACATCATCACCCATCACCCATCATCATCACACCATCACATCACCACATCACACCATCTCATCACATCATCATCATCATCATCACAACCATCATCATCATCACCATCATCATCACAACCTCATCATCACATCATCACCTCATCCATCACTCACATCATCACATCATCACCCATCATCATCATCATCATCACCATCATCATCATCACCATCATCACCACCATCATCATCACATCATCATCATCAATCATCATCACATCATCATCATCACATCACATCATGTCATCATCCATCATCATCACACCATCACAACCATCATCACATCATCATCACACCATCATCACCATCATCACACATCACATCATCCATCACCATCATCACCATCATCATCACACATCATCACCATCATCACCATCATCATCATCATCATCATCATCATCATCACCATCATCACCATCATCATCACAACCATCATCATCACCACCACGTGTGTGAGTTTGTGTGTGTGTGTGTTGTGTGTGTGTGTGTGTGTGTGTGTGTGTGTGTGAGTGAGTGTGTGTGTGTGAGTGAGTGTGTGAGTGTTTTTTTTTTGTTGTTTTTTTTATTATTGAACACACTTATTTACAAAAAACAATTTACAAAATCTCTCATTGGGAAACTTATGTGCAGAACATAGTTAAACACAATTAAATGAAACAAATTTCGATAAAGAAATAAATACAAATAAATATAAAATAAAATAAATTAAGCAAAGGCACTTCAGTCCATAAGGCATGACAAAAATGTTTACATACATATATTATCCTCAGTCATCAAATATTCTTAAAATAAAGTTACATGGAAGCTTAACAGGTTATAATGACAAGTATTTTGAGACATCTTCACATAGCAAATAAATGTTATCACTGGAGTCTTTCAGAAGTTTCAAAGAAGCAAAGTATTCCCTCAGTTCAATTTTAAACACCATTAGGGATGGATTTTTGTTTTGCCATTTACATTTATGAATATGGTATTTACCCATAATTGTTATGATGTTGTACATTCTAAAAAGTTCCTTCGGAAGGTTTTCATTACCAAAAAGAATTTGCTCTAACTTTAATTGTGTAATTCTCTCCATTTTTGTTTCCAGCCAATTCATGACATCTTGCCAGAATATTTTTATCACTGGACAAGAGAAAAACAAATGTTCAATAGTTTCATCTTCCTGGGAACAGAACACACATGGCTCCACTTCAAAACCAAATCTCTTTTTAAGCATAGCTGCTGCTGGATAATATCCATTTATCATTTTAAATTGCATTTCTTTGATTTTAGGAGGTATAGGCCATTTCATGAATTTGATGTATTTATTTGTTATTTTATCATCATAATGCCTTATTTTTATATTTGGTCAAAATCATGAAATAGTTACATTTGAATATTTTGCTAATACAATTATTGTTACATTTTTGCTATTTAGGGGAATTTGGTTTAGTTGCAGTTTAGGCAAATTTATTTGACTTTGGAATAATGTAAATAGTTTTGTATCATCTTTACTAGGGCTATTGGTATTGCTTTACATTATTGCTAACATTATTATAATCCCTTATTAAACTTTGTATATTAAATTTTGTTTTAAAATCCGTAAAACTAAGAAAATTACCTTGTTCATCTAATATATCTGTGATGAAAATGATTCCCTTTTCAAACCAATTTCTGAAAAAAAAGTGTTTTTCTACTTATTGTTATCACTCTGTTGTTCCACAAGGTGGAGCCATGTGTGTAAAATTATGAGTAAATACCATCTTCCAGTAATGAAGAACTTGTTTATGATATTCAGACAGTTTTACTGGCAAATTTGGATACCTCGAAATCGCACTTTAAAAGAAACTCTAAGGCTCCCACTTTATCAAAAATATTTTTGGGAATATGATACCATAGAGAGTCAGGTTTATCTAAAAAGGCTTTTACCCAGTTAACTCTAAAAACTCCAACCATAGATTCAAAATCAATTGTTTTTAACCCCCCTTTATTACAGTCCTTTACAAGTTGTGATTTTTTAATGTAGTGCGTTTTATTACGCCAAATGAATTGGTAAATTATAGTATTTGCTTTTCTTATGTTTTGTGAACTAATATAGAGAGAATAACTTGGGTAAATTAATTTAGAAATCCCTTCTGATTTTGACAATAGGTTACGTCCTAAAATAGTTAAGTCTCTTGTTAACCAATGATTTAGGTTTCTTTTTATTTCTTCAAATTTCTCTGTGATATTTTTGGATTCTCTTATTGCCAAGTTTTTAGATAGATGAATGCCCAAGTATTTAACATTATTCTTAACTGGAATCATCTCCAAGTCTGTCTCAGTGCAATTATACAAGGGTAATATTTCACATTTTTTTAGATTAAGGCAAAGGCCTGATGCCCTTGAAAAAACAGAAATCGCATTTAAAGCCTTCTGAAGAATTGATTTGTCCTTTAGAAATATCACTGTATCGTCAGCAAATTGGCTTATTTTCAATTTGGTGTCACAAACTTTTATCCCTTCAAGGTCTTTATTATTTACTACAAAAATAGGCCAAAAGCTGCGTACAGAGAATGAATAATTTTGGTGAAATGGTGAAATTTTGGTTCTGATTATTTTACAAAAGTTGTTGCCAAACCCAAAAAGTTGGAGCGATTTCAGTAAAAAGTCATGTTCAATAGAATCAAATGCCTTGAAAAAATCAATAAACAATATTAGGCTTTCTGTGTTAATAAGGCTCTGGTAATCTATCATGTCCATAATTAGTCTGACATTGTTATGAATTTGTCTACCTCTAAAAAAAGCTGACTGAAATTCGTCTATTAAAATTGTTCAAGACATTTTTTACTCTGTTAGCATATACCAAAGCTAGTAATTTATAATCATTGCAAATAGAGTTATAGGTCTCCAATTATCTAATAGTAATAAGTCTTTATTGGGTTGGGGCAACAAGGTTATCAGACCAGTTTTCATTGTAGGGATAACTGACCATTTTTTATGCAATCAAGATACGCGTTAAATAATACATTTTTAATATCTGTCCAAAAAGTCTTAAAAAATTCTATAGATAAACCATCAATGCCCGGTGATTTACCGTTTTTCATTTGTTTTAAAGCTGTTCAATTTCTTTAAGGTTACGTCTCTTTTTCTAGTAAAAATTTGTCTTCATCTGTTAGTTTTATTACATTTTCGTTACACTTTTCAGAAAGGCATCACAATCGTCACTCTGAAATTTTTTCTTATATAAGTTACTATAGAATTGACATACTTCCTCTGTTATTTTATTTGTGTCTTGAATAATATTTCCATTTTGGTTTAATTTTGTTATACATTTTTTAGTCTGTCTCGTTTTTCAAGGCTATAAAAATATGATGAGTTTTTTCCCCCTGCTCCATCCATTGGCTTTTGATCTTACAAAGGCGCTTTGCCTTCTCCAAGTATATAACATCTAATGGTTCTGAAGCATGTGTAACTCTTGTGTCTCTTCTACAGTTATGTTAGGTTTCCACATAATAACTATTTTTCAACTATTCCTTTTGTTTACGTTTACGGTTGTCGGCAATGTTCTTTCCAGTTTCAATAGCTTGTTGCTTTACTCGAATTTAACCACTCCCATTTACTTTGACAAATCCATGTCATTAGTTTCAAGACATATTATTCTAATCTGGCTACAGAATTCTTCGTTCAGCAACAAGGTATGTTAAATTCCAAATATTGTTTGATTTTGTTTTTGTTTGACTATTGATAGTGACAAACCCAATAAGACAATGGTCCGTAAGAGGATGATTGAATATCACATTTTGGTGTAAGATTAGTAATATTTGGAGACACAAGCCAATAATCTAACCTTGAGCATAGGTTAGCATCTGCTGGGCTGATCCATGTAAATTGCATTGTGTTAGGGCGTGTCACTCTCCAATAATCTACCAGGTTATTGGATAAACAAAAATTATTTAACATGTCATTATATTCTGGTTGTAACCCCTTGGGAGGTTTTCTGTCAAGCCAGGAATTAGGTGCAATTAGGTGAATACAAAATATTGTCTCCCCATTGTTGCTTCCAGAAGTTTCATCGACCTTGTTAGAATGTGTCTCTTGTATCAAAATAAGGTTGGCTTTAACTTCCTTACAAAATAAAAAATGGCCTTACGCTTAATGTTATTCTTTAAACCTCGAACATTTATAGAACTAAAAACAATAGACATACAAATGAAACAAAATACACGATTTTAAATGCGCTTAAAAAATAGGATTTAAGGCAGGAATGAACAATCTGTCATAGATTTCAACTTTGACATTAACAGTAACAGTCCCCTTAATCAAACTTTCTGAATCAAGGTGATGACACTATACTTATGAAAGGTGCCTCCACTCTTTTTCCGTCTATAATAGCATACCCTTCCTTCAAGTAAGCTTTCTTCCCGTTACGTCTGGCCTCCTGTACCGTCGGATACAGCTTTGCCCGGGCTTCACGATCCTCTTTTGACCAGTCCTGTCTGAATTGGACATGCAGCTCCTTGCAGACTCTGGCCTCCCTCGACCTCCTCCAGATCTCGTCCCTCATCGTCCTCATACCAAACTGCATGATGATTGGTCGTGGTCTCATACTGAAGGCGGGATCATCTTTCTTTCCCAGACGATGGACAGTATCAACCTTGTCTCGTAGTTTCTCTACTGAAATCGTAATCACTCTTGTGAGAATACCGATCACCCTCTCTCTTATATCCTCGTTTTCCTTCTCCGGTAGCCCGATCAATTTGAGATTCCATCGTCTTCCGTATCGCTCGATTTCCCGGCATCTTTCCCTCAGCTCCTTGTTCTCTTTTGTCAGCCTATCCACTTGCGCGTTGAGTTGAATTATTTCATTTTTATTTTCTGTCACCTCTTTTTCGTTATTTTGGATGCGCTGTTCAAAGTTTTCAAACTTTCTTTCAAACGCATCCAGTCTTTCCTCAAATCTTTGTGACAGAGCGTGAATAGCATCGTATATGCTTTCCATGCTTACTTCTTTTGATTCATCTCTCCTCTTCAGTTTTTTTGGATTATGGACTCTGTAACGGAGTGTTCCCCGTGTCACTCAGAGGTTTTGGCCATCCTCCCATATCTTCTTCAACCATATTCGTCAAACATGCTCACGTTATTGTCCACGTGTAGCATGTTCATTGAGGCTAGCTTGGTCCTGATGTTAGCCTTTTTTTTTGTTTTTTTTTTTTTTGTGCATCTTTTCAAAAAAGTGTCTCACACTAGTCTTTTTAAGAGTGTTATTACCTCACAATGGCTTGAGGGGTGACTATTATTCAAAAAAACACAGTTTTGGATGTCAAAATCACTTTTTCTGTCGGACCCTGCAACTTTTACAACTGCTCACTCCGCCATTTACTCCCTCACCTGTGGTGTGAGGGGGGGGGTTGTGTGTGTGTGTGGGGTGAATGGAGTGTGTGAGGATGTGCGTGGTGTGTGTGTGCTGAGTGGTGTGTGTGTCGTGTGCTGTTTTGTTGTTGTGCCGTGTGTGTGAGTGGTGTGAGTGTTTTGTGACGTGAGCCGAGTCTACGGGTGTGAGTGTGTTGGCGGTGTGTGTTGGACCTCTGCAATCTTGTATCTGCTCTCCGCCGGCTGCATTGTGATCGATCTCCTGCTTGTCTTTCCACGTCACCTGTTTGCAGCTCCGCTATGTGAGGTAGAGCTCTGTGGTGTACGGTAAAAATCAATCAGGCGCTTGGTTTTTGTAAGGGTTATATTAGGGCCCTTTCTCCACGTTTCGAGTTGATTTTTTTTACAGATACAGGTTGATTCTTTATCTTGCCATTGTGTGCGCTCCTTCCTTCCAGGTCTGTCGGTACCGCTGGTTAGTTCCGTCTATAAGAGCCCTCTCTGGAAAGCACAATGGCTTGATTGGGGCGGTTGAGCGTGTGGCTGCTTGGGTAGAGAACGTCCGCTCGTTCCCTACCGCCGTTGCAACACCCTTACTAACTACTCGGAGAGGACCGCCCTTTATCTGGCCTTCCTTATTAACTGGGACTATGTGACGCGGTTCATGCGCTGCGTGGACCAAAACCTCGCACGCGCAGGGCTCTTTAACCCCATCAACTCCAATCCAGTGCCCAAGGCACACGAATCAAGAGCGCTGGGGGTGTGGGTGTGTGTGGCGCGGCGTCCGCACGGTTCGTGTGTGTGAGTGGTGTGGTGCGTGTGGGTGTGTGTGTCGGTGATTGGGTGTAACTGAACGCCGTTCATGTCGTCGCCCATTGCTTAAGTAATAGGGTCGCCCGTCGTGTGTGGCAGTGGGCATAGCGGTCTGAAGAGGGGCGGTGTGTTGGAGGTGATGCAATATGGGTCCTTATTTGGATAAAGTGCGTTCAGATGACCGCTTCTCTTGATCGTAGGAAAGTCTGGGCAAGTGTCAGTGATGCGGTAGTCGTGCAAAAATCTATAGCTAGGTATTATGGGATGCTAGAACAAAACAAACCCACACAACAAAGATGTAGGTTCGGTCGTAGATCTTGCTCTGAGTCACGCTTCGTCAGGGTTGTTCATAGGTCTTGGAATGAGGTGTAACGTGTTCAGTGTGATGTATGTGACTGTGCTGGGTTTGAGCGCCAGGGTTACGAAGCCAGATGTTAGTTTGTGTTGTTTAATCAGTTCCGACGTGTAGACAGTGCTTTCTCAGCAGTTGTGTTTTTCCTGCAGCTCCGGTTTAGACTTTCCACCTCCACCTTCAGCTCGATGTTCTGAAAAAAACAAAAATCTGTGAATGTGTCTGTTCACACGAGAGCAGCTCTTAGTCGAGGGGGCAGCAGAAATGTTTCCCGTTAGCTTTGTATTCTACATAGAGAGAGAGGAGAGTGTGTGTGTGTGTGTGCTGTGGCCGGGGCCTGGAGGGGGGTGGGTGTTAGGGTTAGGGTGAGTGTGTGCTTGTGTGTGTTGTGTGTGTGTGTGTGTGGAGGTGTGAGTGTGAGTGTGGGTGTGTGTGTGTGGCTTTGGTATATTACATGTGGGGACCAAAATGTCCCCATGATGTAATATAAACCTGAGTTCACCAATAGTGGGGACCAGCCAGCGGTCCCCACAATGTAAATGGGTTTATAAATCATATAGAATGAGTTTTTGTGAAAAAGTAAAAGTTTGCACAGTTTCCTTGTGAGGGTTAGGTTTAGGGGTAGGGGCAGGGTAGGGGGAGAGAATGTACAGTTTGTACAGTATAAAATGCATTACGCCTATGGAAAGTCCCCACAATTCACAAAAACAAAATGTGTGTGTGGTGTGTGTGTGGTGTGTGTGTGTGTGTGTGTGTGTGTGTGGGTGTGTGTGTGTGGTGTGTGTGTGGTGGTGTTGTGTGTGGTGTGAGTGTGTGTGTGTGTGTGTGTGTATGTGAGTGAGTGTGTGTGTGCTTTTGTTATTACATTGTGGGGACCAAATGTCCCCATGATGTAATATAAACCTGAGTTCACCTACATCGTGGGGGACCAGCCAGCGTCCCCACATGTAAATGGGTTTATAAATCATATAGAATGAGTTTTGTGAAAAAGTAAAAGTTTGCACAGTTTCCTGTGAGGGTTAGGTTTAGGGGTAGGGGCAGGGTAGGGGATAGAATGTACAGTTGTTCAGTGTAAAAATGCATTGAAGTCTATGGAAAGTCCCCACAATTCACAAAAACAAACATTTGTTTTGTGTGTGTGTGTGTGTGTGTGTGTGTGTGTGTGTGTGTGTGTGGTGTGTGTTTTGTGCTTTTGTTATTTACATGTGGGGACCAATGTCCCATGATGTAATATAAACCTGAGTTCACCTACATCGTGGGGACCAGCCAGCGGTCCACAATGTAAAGGGTTATAAATCATATAGAATGAGTTTTTGTGAAAAAGTAAAAGTTTGCACAGTTCCTGTGAGGGTTAGGTTTAGGGGTAGGGGCAGGGTAGGGGGATAGAATGTACAGTTTGTTCAGTGTAAAGCATTGAAGTCTATGGAAAGTCCCCACAATTCCAAAAAAACAAACATGTGTGTGGTGTGTGTGTGTGTGTGTGTGTGTGTGTGTGAGTGTTTGTTTATATTACATTGTGGGGACCAAATGTCCCCATGATGTAATATAAACCTGAGTTCACCTACATCGTGGGGACCAGCCAGCGGTCCCACAATGTAAATGGGTTTATAAATCATATAGAATGAGTTTTTGTGAAAAAGTAAAAGTTTGCACAGTTTCCTGTGAGGGTTAGGTTTAGGGTAGGGGCAGGGTAGGGGGATAGAATGTACAGTTTGTTCAGTGTAAAATGCATTGAAGTCTATGGAAAGTCCCACAATTCACAAAAACAAACATGTGTGTGTGTGTGTGTGTGTGTGTGTGTGTGTGTGTGATTAATCAGTCGTGTCATTTAACAGGCGGTTCAGGCATCTCACAGGTTATTTTTAGCTGACTGGAATGCAGTGCTGAAACCAAACCACAACTGAAGTGAACAGCTGTTGACTGTTTACCTGCTGAAACACACACGACACGCACAAGTGCATTATGTGTTGGTTCAGAACATTCAGAAGGTTGTTTTGCTGTTGTGCTTTTGAGACGTCTATATGTAAACTGGATAATTTCTCATGATTCGACCCCTTTTGTGAGCTTTGAGACATTCTCCAGAAAACATCTGAAGGAAAAGATGTGGGTAATTTTAGTAACAGTCATTTGTTGCCGCAGCAGAAATCTGATCAGTGATGTGTTACAACCATAAAATCACCTTCTGAACCTCTGATCCGTGTTCATTCCGGACCATCACAGCCGGAAGAGAGATCGTGGACGGAGCGTACGGTGAAAAGTCACATTAGCTTGAGAACGTCACCGATGATGATGTCAGTAAAGCAACTGAACTAAAACTGCAGACTCGATCTAGACTGAGATTCAGCAGAACTTCTGTGATCCCTGAACCGCGCTGGAACCCTTTCAGACTATAATCCTCGTTAATACAAACACAATAATACAAATCATTTATTTAACAGACATATTTTCATGCATATCAGCCTGTATCTCAATATCCCACAGAAAGCTTGGATGTTTTTAAACGACTCAATATTAAGGATTTTTTCACTGCCCCCATCACAAAAGAACAATAAATTGTTTTATTATTTTTATTTTTGCCAGAAATAATATATTTCTTATTAGATTTCATTATTATTTTTCTTCACAAATTATTATTATTATTATTATTAATTTACAATAAGAATATTTGCAACAAGCCCAAAGAATTCCTTTAGCAGGAAAAAGACGCACTCAATGCAAAACATTACTGACTGATCTGAGGCTTTAATTCTTCCAAAACTTTAACAAATACTTCCTGTGGTTTCAACAAAACCTCATCTATGTTAGCCAGATAATCTTAGTTTTGTGACAATGCAGCAGAATTTGACAACAACAATGTAGAATATGTCGAATAAAACATGTTCAGGATCAACACAGTCAGCAAGTTTTTTGAAGTCTTTTAATGTGGAATGGTGCTATAAACTTTTAAAAATAAAACTTCCCAATTGTTTTTTTTTTTTTTTTTTTTTTCACAGTAATGCCAAAGAAGAACCATGTTTGTTTCAACAAAGAACCTTTCAGTGATCAATTCTTAAAAGAACCAGTTTTTCTCAGTGTGAAGAACATTTTAATAATCTAAAGAACCTTTTGTGGTTCCAAGGATGTTAAAGTTTCTTTGTTAATGGAACCATGAATGCCTTTAGGCAAATATATTTTGCGTCACATCGTAATACTGCAGTGAACACGGAACACGCGCTGACGGTCAGCTGAAATCTGCGTCGTCTCACCGTTCTGTAGATGTCATCGCTGCTGTCCTCAAACTTCTGCTGGATCCTCTCCTCCAGGAAGTAGATGCGGAGCTTGAGGCTGAAGTTCTCCTTCTTCAGGTCATTGAGGTGCTGTGAGAGAGTTCGGTACGTGTTAGACATGTCCGGTGTGTGTGAGTGTGTGTGTGTGTGTAGGGCATCACACAGTCCTTCTGCCACCGCTCACACACATCACACTGTCCAAAAACAACTACAAACACACGAAAACAAACAAAAGATCCTCAACTACATGACTGATCATATTTACACAGCCATCTTCACACACACAGAGAACGAGGGCCACGATAAGGGCCCGGAGCCGCAGCGCTGTGAGTCCATGATGTGCTTCAGGACAAACTCCGGAGCGCTGAGCTGTTTTTACTCTGGAAGAAATCCCAGGAATCCCTGACAGCCCACAGACAAGCCAACCAGATCACAGGCTCCAGTCACGCGTAAGATGATGGCCAACCAGAAACACAGAGAGAGAGAGGGTTGAGATGGAGGTGATTCACATGTGAACATGAAGGTTAACTGACTGGACTCTCTTAAACTGAGTTCCTAATAATAACTGGAGTTGAGGAGCAGGAGGAACTGTCACAGCAGCACTTGATGTGTTTGTTCAGCCTCACTCCTCCTGAACGTCTCGACTCAATCTGAGCGTCTGATTGTGTTACATAATTCACTCTGAACCTGCTGCTGTCAAACTCTGTGCTGACGTCACTGTGGGCTTCAGAACAACACCTTTTAATACAGCAGCAGGCAGGAGTTCAGACGCTTCTGCTCATGCCAGAACAACAGTGATGATGATGATGATGATGATGAAGACTGTTGAATCACACTAATGTAAGTCTGGGCATCAAAACAAGTGACACTCATGAAATCTCTCTTATATTTGAGCTTCATCTTTGAGTTTTCTGAGCGTTTGTCCACTGACACAGGAACAGTATCGGCTCTTGATCCGAGCAGATCCGCTGTAAACCGAACTCAAAAACACACAGGCACAATTACAAGCAGTTCATCAAAAGCCCTTGAATCACTAGGGGGAGGAGTCTGCTAAAAGAATTTAAAGTACCGTTTCCATGGTAACGCAATGTCCGATTTTTGATAAGTGTTTAAGCTTTTGAATGATATCTAATTTATGATGATGATTACTAAAATATGTGATAGGGAAAAAATTGTCTGCTGTGCATTCATCATCTGCTGAGCGCTTTCCTAAAGAATAAGCCGAGAATTACACATATAAAGCACTTCTGCACCAGTGGTGTTCTGAAATGAGGAGGCACATTTTTTATTTATTTAAGAATCAATGTAAATTCATGTGCATTACTCTTAATGTTGACACATCTTCCTTGTTAAATGAACATTACATCAAAAAAGAAAAAAAGAAACCAAATACAATTGTATTTTGTAATTTTACATTAACAAGTCAGTCTCATCAAGTTAGTGTTTTAAGCATTTCTATATTCATTCCAAAATAATATCTAAAGGCAATAATAATTTAAACAATATATTTTATTTGTGTATTGATGTTTTTCTTTTTAATAGTCAACTTAGGCTATTTTATCAGTCATGCTCCGTAAACACCGTCTGTCACAGACACGAATTGTATTTTTAATTTCACCAACTGATTGCACTAAAAACCCCGCAGTCATCATGCTTTTAGTCCATTTCAACTTTGATTTTGACGTGACCTAAAGCGGTGATATCTAACTGTGATCTGTTTACTTACTTTTCAATTAGTCTTCCCATTGACGCCATCATTTGTTCAGTCAAACTGATACGAGGAACGAGCACGTCAACAAGAAGCGGGATTTATCGCACAAACAATCATATCCAATCATAACCAATTACATCCAATCATATCGCGATGGAGACACTGCCTCCTCTCACGTGACTTTCCCCCATTCATTCTCAATTACCCCCCACAAAACCCACCGCACGCCGGGGATCAAATGGTTTTCTATGAGAGCAAAGGGAGGCATGACTCCTGCTGTAACTTCACCTGCGGGTGTCGCTGTTGGGCAGTGTTCCTTAAGAAATACGAGTGACTTGCGCTCTTTTTAATGTCATAATTTGTAATATTTGTGTTGTTTTATATGTAATATGGATTATTTTCTTATCCTATTTTTTTTGATGAGGCACTGCCTCCCTTGCCTCCTCAGAGGAAACGCCCCTGTTCTGCACCTTACAGAATCATTGTTCCAGTGTAATACAGGTCTAACGGTAGGACAGCCAGAAGCCTGGGCACCATTTTGATTATTTCACCACAGCCTCGACGCACATGGCCGTTTCCATACATTGAATGGCACTGTGAACATGACCGGCTGTGGAAATGCTGCCACTTCAGCTCAGCACGCAGCTTTAGGCAGTTCTGCACTGATGCTATGAGCAAACAAAGCTGAAAGATGAGCGTTTCAAATAATAATGTTGTGAGTGTGAGAGCTGGACACATTCACTAAACACACGCAATACAACAAACAGCACAGGGTGGCGCTAGAGAGCAGCACATATTCATAGTAATTCTCATTAACTGTGTTTTAGATCTGTGATGGACGGGTCATCGAGACTCCAGCATCCTCACGACCCCACATACGACCGGCCGGAGGAAAATGGATGGACGGATGGGTTTTAGATCACAGATGGAAATTCAGTTTCATTGATGTAATTATATGTGAGGATGGTTGAACTCTGTCAGACAGAAAGACAGAAAATCTCACCTGTTCAAATTCTCTCAGCGTGTGTGTTTGAAGAGGAACTTTATCAGTGTCTTCACTCAGACAATCTACAAACACACAAACCCTCGTTATTTGTACAATATTCACTATCTGAGCATATGTGTGTGGTGTGTGTGTGTGTGTGTGTGGTGTGTGTGTGTGTGTGTGTGTGTGTGTGAGTGAGTGAGTGAGTGAGTGTGTGTGTGTGTGTGTGTGTGTAGTGGTGTGTGTGAGAGTGTGTGTGTTTTACCTGTCATGTAACCAGTAGCTCTGCACACATTGCCCTCTCCATCCACAACAAAATCCCTGAGGAAAACAGAACAGACATCCATAAATCATGAATTAATTTGCTGCTGCACTTTATTTTGACCAAGCAGCTCTTAGCTGACACGACACATCCACAGATTCACTATATAATGATATTCAAAGTCTTTTATTTTATTTTTTAAATACTTAACGAGCAAAGACAAGAAGGCCTTGAATCTTCCTGCTTTCGTTGTGACATTTCAATCTAAAATCAGATTTCCTTTTAAACATAATCTTGTAAAATTAAAAAACATGATTAGATAGTAAAAACAATTTTAATAGGAATTACAGCCTCTTACGCCCTCTGCTGTAATGAAGGTCAGATGATATTTAATATAAAAACAGTGTAATGCAGGATGAACTCAAAACAAAGGAGAGCTGGATCCAAATGAACTTATTTTATAACAGAATATAAATAACAAAACAAAAAAATGGGAACTAGAAAACCAGGGAAACAGAATGAGTGCCCAAACGACAACAACGATGTAAGGACAAGATGGACGAGGAACACAAGAAATACTGGAGTTTAAATACGAGAGGGGTAATAAAGACACACAGAACTAATCAACTATGGCACACAGGACAGGAAACAGGAACAGAAACAGGGTAAAATGCAAGCTAAAAGTCCAATAAACAAAACACAGAACACAAGCCAGGGAATATGTAACACCAGCTTCTGTGCTTACAAACGGCATAATAATCTGCACTTGAATCATTAGGCTTATTTTTATTTCAGAGTTATATCATTTTGTATTTTCAATTCACATACGACACTAAAATGACCATGATCTGATAAATGACCGATCTGTGAATGACTTCAGTCTTTCCCTACAAAAGGAAACTTCAGCTAAACAAAAACAAAACAACTAGTGTTTATTTTCCAAAAGACACCAAAAATTAGAAAGTCAAATTAGAGATCAATGACAAAATGACTTTCTGGAAATATCTGTTTCATTCTCCTTACTTAACGATCGTGTAATACCCATGTCATTATACAAATGTGTGTCCTCATAAATCACAAAAATGTGCACACACACACACACACACACACACCTCAAACACAGATCATCACAAATGTGACTGGAGAGAAAATGGAGACTCTCAGGAATCTCACACGTTTCTCCTCCAGATCAGGGGAACACAAACAAAATGCTGAGTTTTGGTGTTCTGTTAATTATATCTTACCTTAAAATAACATTTAAACCCGAGCATGAATTTCTAACAGGCAAATTCCCGGCTCTAGTGTAAAAACAGGAAAATGGTAGCGTCATAAAGGGTCAAATACATCCAATCACATCATGTCATGTTTTGCAAGTCAAAACTGACTGCATCCACACCAGCGGCGATCACATGGCAAATGCGTTACTGCCGTTCTCGACAACGTACCCTGATAAAAGTGCGGTTTAGCACTTACTAGCAAGAAAAAATATAGACACAGACTGTGCATAAGATCGACTCAAACTCTCTTCGATACAGAAACAAACCCTGTGCAAGTTCTTGTTTTTAATGTGACAATATATTACACGAGAAAGAATGCAATTTTCTCCCAAATATCCACACGATTGGAAATGTGACAATGATTTTATACAACAGTTCAACAAACAAAAATGTACATTTTAAATACAGAATTGTTTTCTCTATTTTGCAACAAAATAGTTCCAATTAAAGAGCGTTGAAGGCCTCAGGGGAACGACACTCTAAAGAGTTTATGATCTGGAGTATCAGAACAGACTGAAGTCTGAAAGCAAAAGATCTCAATCTGAACTCAATCACCGATCGAATGATCTCCTCTTCAGCTCTTACGGACTCATTCTCAGGTAAGATTTTATTTTAGAAGGCAAGATTTTATTTTATTTTATTTTTCATCTGAGACAAACTTGATCCCTGAATGAATAAGGTCTCCAGGTTATGAAATCTATTTAACTTCATAAATCTATCTGTTATGAACACACCGCTCCAAGACTTGAGTGAAGATCCACGTGCAAGCATTTATTTAGGACAGTCCATCAGAGTTGTCAAAACAGGCACATGGTCAAATACACACAGCGTTCCAAACTAGGCAGAATCCGAGAACACGAAACACGGGAACAAGAACACAGGCGCTCAGAAATACCAAGACTACGGCCCAATCCAAATGAGAACACAGCTTAGATAGACAAAGACAAAAAGCTAATGAAGCACAGGTGGAAACAATCAGGCATGATGAGAATAATGGGAAGAGAGTTATGGGAAATGTAGTTCATGTGTGAATGTCAATGAACAAGAGGCTGGAGATCGTGACACTATCACATTTGTGTTATATTTCCCTGGCATTGAATTACTAAACCCTTCAGTTTCTCAGTTTCTCACACAGCTCGACACAAACTTCACAGTCCGATTCACAAGCTTGCGATTCGATTAAATTCTGGTTTCGCTTCAGTTTGATTCGATATCGGTTCATTTGGGATATATTTGGTACAGCAGGATATGTTGATTTTCCTCAAGAGAAAAAATAATGAACTTGTTAAAATTCAAAACAATGACATATTGGAGTAATTATTACAGTGAAAGCTTAAGTAACATTTTATTATAAATAACAATAGATATTTTTATTTGGGGAAACACAGACAGGGTTAGGGTTAGTCTCTGTGAGCCTCTTTGAATCGCGATAGGGTTGAAATCGTCCCATCAGACACTGAGAGCATCAATCATGTGATCTCTGGTAATGACATGAAGACTTTTAAATCTCCGAAATACAGTGAACATTATTTGAACGCGTCAAAATGAAAACAGTTCTCGACTGATCATGTTGAATATAATGCAGGCCTCTGAGCATCTGCAGTCATGCGCTGATGAATGAAACACACTTTATTCTGAATATTATTTCTGATCTCATATGAACTGCGCTGAAACAAAGGCCCGTGCATGCGATAAGCTACACACATGAAGCAACATTCATGATCACTGCGGATCGATGTGTTCAGAGCACAGAGATGAGAGTAATGTGGCATTGACCATCACGCGCATCCTCACCGCTCGTGCGCAGCGCTGCTCGCGCTTTCCGCTCCGTCGGTCCAGCTCATTGTGGAACACCGGGCCGTTACCGATCATTCCTCCATCTGTCAGTGTGTCGTTATTCCTCACGGACAGAACCGACGACAAAGGTGATGTTGGTTCGCCATTCTGTGCGCGTGCATGAGGACAGATGCTGCGCGCGCGCAAGTTCGGTTCGGTGTGGCTGTCCTACATTCACGGCCCGAATGAAGCTCCCTCTGCTTACAGTTGACCTACATGAGCCGAACCAGAGCCGTCAGAGGCTTCAGAACCTCAGCTGTAATGCGCATGCGTGTGTCTGCGCTGATCAACGTGATCACGAGAGCTGTTTAAGACAGAAATCACATTTACCTGCGATTTCTGGTCTATGAAATAACTGAGCAGAACTAGAAACATTAATATTCATAACAGAAATTCCAGGCTTGAACATTTCTCTAATATTTCTCCAGGTTTTAGTACTTTTAATAAACATATCATGTTAAATAATCACAAATAATCAAAACGTGTCATTCATGTGTGGAGAGTCTTGGATGTCAGTGTCAAAAACATGAAAGTGAAAGTTCATTATTAATATAGCCTATATATATATAAATGGCATGCTTATTTATAGGCATCAATCATTGTTTAAATCACTGAATATCATGTCATGTTTCTGGAAATACCCCATATAATGTTGTGTGTATTTTCATATTTGAAAAGAAGAAATGTATCGACACACAATTGAACCTTGTTCAATTTCACTCTGTTTTATTTCTTCTTCCTTAAATTCAACCTTGAATTACAATCCTGTATTCTGTTTGGTATACTTTATACTTTTGGTCAGGCATTCTTAATTCAGTTCTGTCTTCATTATGGATGTGAAGCACAAACAAACACAACAATCTCTCACTCTTTGTCTTATGTTGACATGGGGAGTTAAACTGTGGTATGAATGCTTTTAAACATTGATTTGAATAAAAGATTTAAATCAAATGTATTTGATTTTTAATTGTTTTAATCATTTATTTCTGGAATCTGGAATTTCTTGTTCTGGATTCTGAGAGTCAGAGAGCAGAGGTTTCTGTTTTAAAACACCTGATTGATTGATTCAGCTGGTTAGGAGAGAGAATGGTGAGACAGATCTGTGGGTCTCCAGGACCAGGATCCATGAAAAAACCACTGTTCAACTGATCCTGGGAAGTTGCATTACCGACAGAGACCAGCAGGCGTCACGCAGTCACAGTTAACCCGAACAACCCATGAGTCAAATATATTGGAATATACTCGAATTAATCGCTGCCTGTCGAAGCTCTACACGTTCTTGCCGAATGCCACCCGCGGGCCGGTGCGCGGCGCTCTGCCCTCCGTCCCGTCAGAGATGATCCAGATGGCCGGGGTGATTCTGCCGCCCTCCATCACCACTTTGATCTCCTCGGCGCGGGCCATCTCCTCCAGCTCCGGGCTGGTCTCCGGACACCAGTCCACCATGAACTTGTCTTTGTTCTCGCACATGTTGATCTCCTTCTCCTCCGGCTGCGGCCCGAACAGACAGTCTGCGGGAGACAAACCGTGACAAGCCGCTGTGGACCCGTGATGAGGCCGTGACCGACATTCACATTCCCGGTTTCTCAGAAGCAGAAGTCTTCTTAATATTTGTCATTTTGTATTATAACAACTAAATTAGTTTCTATTTATTTCCTATAATAACACTGATGATGCATCATCATCATCATCATCATCCTTACATCTAAACATGTTACAGTTTAAAAGTAAATCCACATTGGGATCATCCTACCCTGATGCATTACATTTTAAGTAGACAGACTGAAACAGTATTTTCTTGTAAAATGTAGTACTTGAAAGTGTTTTTTAAATATTTTTAAAATTAAAATATAAAAAAATAGATTTGCATTGTTGATAACTGTGGAAACGACACTTCTGAGAAACTGAGACTTCATCAGATCTTTGAACAATGTTTAATTCAAACACTTGCAGCATGTAAACTATATATTCTGTGATATGATGAATATTTCTGTATTTTAGGAAGTGCATCAACCTTGGCATCAGAAAGTTACTTGGAGATTGAAACTATAGATGAGGACTCTAACTAACCATCAGTGATCATCTCACCTGCCAGGTCGTGCAACAGGTCCTTCATGAGGTGGCCGATGATGGCGTAGAGCGTCATCACTATGACGATGGAAGCGAGGATGATGTAGAAGACGTGAATGGGCAGATGAATGGCGTCTCGAGCAGGTGGGATGTAAGTCTTGAAGAAAACCTCCTCCTCTTCTGCAGGGGGCAGCGGCGGCGGCTTGCTCGTGACGGACATGATGACACCCGCAGGTCCAAAACTTCAATGAGTTTATCATCACATCTCAGATTATTTTAGAGGATTTCTTGCAAGTCATAATAATTTTGATAGTTTTACAGCACACATATTTCAGTGAGCTCAAATCACTTGCTTTAATAACATCAATTTATAGAGTTTTTATTTTTGGAACTTTAAATGTAATTCTGTGCAAATAACCACCTCAAACACACAAGTGCACCGTAAACACTGTGAAAGTGTGGAGCTCAATACTTACCGTCCGGACGAGAGTCTGTTTACAGGCCCTGATGAAGGTCAGACAGTGTTCGTCCAGGGAAATCGCAGACGTTCATGTCTGTCTCTTCCACTATAGCTTCAGCAATGATCGAGTCATGAGGGATGGAGACGCTGATGTACACATGAGCAGCGCTGCGATTGGCTGAGACTGTCAAGGTCAAAGGCTTTATCAGCAGATATTATCCAGCTTTGACATGGCTTACAGGCTGGTTATGGGTAATCACGAGCTGAGAGAACAGGTACACACAGTAAACAACTTTATTAATAAAAACATAAAACTTATCGAATGATGTTCTAGCTCGTGTAAAACGTAATGCAACAAAGTTAATCTCTCTGAGCAGAAGCTCGATGAATCCAGGACACGATAAAGACAGTTAATTATATAACCAGGTCACTAGTGTGTGATGTATTTCATTCTCTCGACAGGATTCACTGGTGTTTCGTGGTGTTTTGAAGCTGAACGTCTCGCATGTTGTTGTATATTTCGACACAGACAGGAATTAGAATAATCTAGAAGCTCATGAAGATGAATCAGACACAAGCTGTTGGTTCCTAACAAGGAGAGGCTTTAATTCTATATCTCATTTGCATAATTTATGCATATACAATGCCAAAATATGAAACATCCCAGAATTCATTTTCATGAAGTTGGGAACTCAACAATTACATTGATGACATCACATGACCACACCCTCTTTTCATACATAAAGACACTGTCATCTACACGTTGACTTCTACAGCAGCAAAAAGAGCATGTGATGTGTTATAAACACGTGGAAACATTAAAACCAGAGTACAATTGACACGAGCTGTATGGAGACTCATAGTGACGTGATGAAGTGTTGCTGAAGGTGATCGGTGCTGCTGAATCCTGGCAGCAGACCGGCCCGCTCTTCCTCCATCCCGACCTTCTCCTCCTCTTCACTGCCTCTCTCAGCATCACCAGCTTCAGCTTTAGGGCCAAACACCCAGTCTGAGGAGAGAGAGCGTGAAAAACAATCTGTGAGTGTGTGTGTGTGTGTGTGTGTGTGTGTGTGTGTGGGTTACATGCTTTCTATCCCAGTGGGGAATTCAACATGAATGCACACAGACTCATGGGGACTCGTGTGAGGAAACAAGCTTATAAATCATACAGAATGAGTGTTTTTGAAAATGTAAAAATGCAGAAAGTTTTCTGTGATGGGTAGGGTTAGTGTAAGGGGAGAGAATTTACAGTATAATGTACAGTGTTGTGTGTGTGTGTGTGCACTCTAAAAAATGCTGGGTTGTTTCATCCCAAATTTGGGTCAAATATGGACAAACCCTAGCAAACATTTGGACATTTAATGACCATTGAAAAGACGTCCCTCTGACACGTCCTGTCATGGTTGAAAAAGGGATCCAAAATTAAATTTGAATGGCCGTTGGACCAATGTTTGCTGGGACCCAGCAGTTGGGTTAAAAATGTAATTTAAAAAATTAACCCAACGGCTGGGTTTGTCCATATCTGACCCAAATTTGGGTTGAAACAACCCAGCATTTTTTAGAGTGTGTGGTATCTTATTCAAGCTATTAGCATGTGTTCACTGGGAATCAAACTCATGAGCTCAGTATTGCTCCACCATAAACAGATAAATATTTGTGATAAATATCAAGCTCTTAAAGTTAATCAAACATCTTCATAGTCGCCACATTCAGTTCATGACAAACTAAACGCGTGAGCGATTAGTTCATGCAGCAGCTGTTTACTCGTATCATGGCACAAAAAACTACAGATGTTTGTAAAACACAAAGGAAATGCAAACATGGCACTCGATGCAGATGTGCAATAATGAAACGGCTTTCCTCACATGATAAAGAGCAGCGTGTTTCCTTCTTCAGCATCAGTGAGTGTTTGCAGCTTTTGTAATGGATGTGTTCGAGTTTGAGTCCCTCGGTCGTGAACAGATGGATCTCAACATCACACAGTGTTGTGAAGAGCTCAAAAGTGCAAAAGAAGCTGGAAAATCAAAGAATGTGGAGGATCTTCCTGAAGAACAGTGGGTCGTTCAACTGATCAGGACAAGCAGAGACTCACAATCAAAACACACTGACCATCAGAAGAACCGAGAGGATGAAAACTTCTCTACAGCATCGTGTGTGTCGGTTCAGTTATTATTGAGTCTCGTGGGCTATATCAGTATCTGTGATGTGAAAGAGCTTCATCAGGACAGGACTAAATTAAAAACAAATTTTACGAGGTGCACAAACCACAGAACTGCCATTTCTGCGGCCCACTTTGAACACGAATCAACAGTCGAAAAGAACGTCTACATCATCTGTGACAGTTATCAAACAACAAAGGCTTACATGAGAGAATGGAGCAGAAACACAACACAACACGCCACCAGACACAGGTCACACGGGTACCTGCCAGGTCATGCAGGAGGTCGTTTATCAGGTGACCCACGATGGCATATGTGGCCAGAACCACCAGCACCAGGCCGGCGGTCACGTACAGCACGTGCGGCGGCAGAGAGACGGAGTCTCGCGCAGGAGGCCTGAAATCTACGAAGGGAGACGCGTCTCCTGCGTCAGACTGCAGCGAACGGTGAGAACGAGACGCCAGACGGCCGACGGCCCACGAACGGGAGGAGGAGGAGGAAAGGAAGGTGTCCATGTCGACGGCGGATTCTTCACTCTCTGTCGCTCGACGATCCTGCTAAACAATAAATCTGCTGTGCAGAAAATGAGAACGAGAGAGAGAGACATATAGGACAGCACGCTTAATTCCAGCTCACCACACAGAGAAGGTAAAGAAGGTTTTAAAGTTTTCTAATAACAAAACAATTTCTGCCTGGATTACAGGAGCTGCAGATTAAGGCCGTTTTAATCAAAACCTGAATCCAGCAGAGAGAACATTCCCAAGATTATGAGAAAAAAGTCCAGAGATTCCCATCTAATCCACCAAAGAGAGAGAGAATAATGGGAAGAATGATTGGCAGATGCATGACCAAAATCAGACCCGTTTCTTGTTCTTTGCCCTGAAGAGTGTAATTCCTGCAGTAATACTTCAGTAATGTAGTGTACGTGCTGGTAAATATATAAAGCTGTCTTACCTTCATACTTCATGTCTGTATACGTGATCTAAGACTAAACTCCTCATGCTACTGAACTCCCGCACGGCTCCTCTCTACTCGGGACAAACTTCATCTGGATCTCCCATATTTAACCTCATGAGCTCGTACATGAGAAACGTCCATTCCACGATCGTCATGCCAATGTTGAACACGAGGATTATTATCATTAACGGGTGCGGCATACTTGTCTCCTAACATGCAGTCTGTGTGGATCCCTGCGATATGCCATCCTGCTATAATCCATTGATCGTATTTGAAAACATCGTCATAAGCATCCCTATAACTAATCCACCAGTTTATCTAACAACCCTTCTGCACAGATCCCATAATGCCCTGGTCCTGGAGCCCCTCAGCGCTGAGGGCGGTTCTGTGCAGATCACACCCAGATCTAAGTATAGATCTATCACCAAACCACTTCAGTCCCACAGACTCCCTGAGCCGGCGCTTAAATGACATTCACAGCTGGATGTGCCAAAACGTTCTTCAGTTAAAACAAAACGGAGGTAATTGTTTTTGGCATATCTGGTCATATTTGGCATTAAAGATGAAATATCAAAGGAAAATGCATAACTTGACACCAAGGGTCTAAAATCTAAATGTGAAGTCAGGAATCTTGGCGTCATCCTGGATTCTGATCTTAGCTTCAGAAGCCACATCAAAGCCGTAACTAAATCAGCCAACTACCATCTAAAACATCACAAATCAGATCTTTTGTGTCTAAGCAGGACCTAGAGAAGCTTATTCATGTGTTCATTACCAGCAGTGTAGATTACTGACTTCTTAAAAGACTATTAGACATTTGCATCTCAAGCTCCAGAGCAAAACCAGAAAAACTGAACATATCACACCAGTTCTTAGGTGATTACACTGGCTTCCAGTTTTATTCAGAATCAGTTTTAAAGTACTTTTAATTGGCTACAAATCCCGGACCAAAATACATGGCAGATATGTTGGTAGAACACAAAGAATACGAGTAGAGCTCTCAGAAGGGAAGGATCCAGACAGTTAAATTCAGAACATGGTGAGATGGTGTTTAGCTATTATGCCACCCACAGCTGGAACAGCTTCCAGAGGATCTCGGATGTGCCCGTCAGTAGAGTCCAGATTAAAAACACATCGGTTTACAGTTTTTAACAATCGCTAGGGCACATTTCTCAATACTTAGGTCACTTTTTCAAAACTCTTCGCACAGTTCTCCTAACCAACTTTCAGCTTCACAGCAGTTTATTTGCACTAAATCTACCAAAACACTTCATTCATGTCTCAAATCAAGTCATTCCTCCAGAACACTAGCAAAGGTTTCACCAAACAAACACACTTTATCACTCCCAGTTACTCTGGGTTTGGGATGGTGATTGGCTGGGAGGGTGGGATCGTATGCTTTCAATGCTAGCAGGCTAATGTTAGCATTTCCAAGATCACCTACTGCACCTTTAAGATGTTTTGTGAATACGGCCCCAGGACTCTAAGTCGTGGATGGTGTAAATATACACTAGTAAAGCAGGTTTATAAGTTTACACACTCCATTAGCAGTGAAGAGACATTCCCAGGTGACAAAAAAGTACACTTCTATAATGTACTTAAAGTGCTCTATTTTCGTGCACTAATTTTGTACTCAATATGCTAAAAATTCTTCTTTAGTACTTCTTAAGATAATCTCAAGAACATCTAAGTGTACTCAACTGTGCTATTTTGAGACAGCATGAAATATGAACTAAAATGTGCTTTTAATATACTATCTCTGTATTTAAAAAATGTATTTAGTTACCACTTGTAGTATACTATGGGTTCAAATGTACTATAAGTGGTATGTAAATACATTTTTTAAATAGAGAGACAGATTAAAAAAAGCACATTTTAGTTCATTTTTCATGCTGTCTCAAAACAGCACAGTTGAGTACACTTAGATGTTCTTAAGATGATCTTAAGTACTAAGAAGAATTTTTAGCATATTGAGTACAAAATTAGTGCACGAAAATAGAGCACTTTAAGTACATTATAGAAGTGTACTTTTTGTGTCACCTGGGTTAGGAAAGCTGGTGAGTTGCTGCTAGTATAAAATCACAAACTCTCAGGCTCTTCCATTCAGATAGGGACATCCCGAATTTAGTAATCATTTTAATTCTCTGCTTTTATTGCTTTTTTATTATTTCTTAGGCATATTTTTTATGTATCTGTTGTGATTATCTTGATTATTTTAATTTCTTTTGATGTAAAGCACTTTGAATTACCATTGTGTATGAAATGTGCTATAAAATGCAAACTTTTGAAAACGGGTTTCAAAGTGCAAGGTTTTGAAAATGATACCGTTATCATCTCTGTGTAAACTACAAAAACGTGAGTTTGTGAAAACGGTGATGTCATGCACATGCGTATTACGTGTTCAGACTATAGATGTGTTTCTTTAAAAAGTGACATCACCAACTACTGGCCCGGCAGCAAAATACAGTGTTTTTAGTCGTTTTCACAGATCCGTGCGAACGTGGATCATTTTGACAACACTGTAGCCTGTACGTGAAAAACACAAAGGAAACATTTTCAGTTTGTAGTACATTGTTGTCATGTAAACACACCCTTAGATGTCTCCCTCATCAAACACCTCATTTAACTCAACTCGTTAGAAGAGACTCCAAGGCTGTGTCCGAAATTGCCCCCTATGCCCTTCAAGGATTAGTTCACTTTCAAATAAAATTTTCCTGGTAATTTATTCACCCCCATCATCCAAGATGTCCATGTCCTTCTTTCTTCAGTCGAAAAGAAATGAAGGTTTTTGATGAAAACATTCCAGGATTTTTCTCCTTATAGTGGACTTCACTGGCCTCCAAACGGTTGAAGGTCAAAATTACAGTTTCAGTGCAGCTTCAAACCAGACCAGACGAGCAATAAGAGTTTTATCTAGAGAAACGATCGGTCATTTTCGAAAAAAATGTAAATGTATATGCTTTTTATAAACAAATGATCGCCTTCCAAGTGCTTCCGCCAAAACCGCACTTTCGTATTCTTCAGAAAGCTTACGCCGTATGTCCTACGCCTTCCCTATTCAACTTATGGAACGAACGCAGCGGCAGTTCCATTTTTTTCCGTAAGTTGAATAGGGAAGGCGTAGGACATACGGCGTAAGCTTTCTGAAGAATACAAAGTGCGGTTTTGGCGGAAGCACTTGGAAGGCTCTCATTTGTTTATAAAAAGCATATACATTTAATTTTTTTCGAAAATGACCGATCGTTTCTCTAGATAAGACTCTTATTCCTCGTCTGGTCTGGTTTGAAGCTGCACTGAAACTGTAACTTTGACCTTCAACCGTTTGGAGGCCAGTGAAGTCCACTATAAGGAGAAAAATCCTGGAATGTTTTCATCAAAAACCTTCATTTCTTTTCCACTGAAGAAAGAAGGACATGGACATCTTGGATGGCATTGGGGTGAATAAATTACCAGGAAAATTTTATTTGAAAGTGAACTAATCCTTAAAATAGGGTGTCATCAACCCTCCTAACATTCTGAATATCACAACAAAACATGTTTTGGAGGGAAAAGAATACAATATTTTCATAATGTAGTGCAGTAGGGTTAGTGATGATATATATCAGGTTTTGGAGTGAACAGTGATCCGGCCATGATCTCTTGAAAGTTCAACAGAAACTTTGTCAAATAAAGTGACTGAAAAAAAAGCACCATTTTTTAATGGATAAGAAATATCCAGCATAAAGAGTACAAAATAAATCAAGATATAATCTATTCATAGTATCAATAAAGATTATATAAGCAAAGGAAAGCTGAAACATGTGACACTTTTTCTCTTACCTGTCAATGAACATCCGCTCCACAATTCCCAAACGCTGCTTTTTGCTACAAAAAAAAAAAAAAAAGACTGACAGAAATGAAGGGGAAAAATCCTTCTCTATGAAGCCGTGTGCGAACTACCGAGGGCCGTGTGTGATCTACATGCTGACGGACCCTACACTTCCTCCTCAGCCTCTTTGAAGAAGACCTCCGACATCAGGAGGGTCCAGAAGGCGATGGTCATGGACACATTGATCACGACCATGAAGATCATGAGCGGATGCAGCATGCTGACGGCCTGCTGGAAACCTTTCTCTGAGGTCGTGTGAGCGTCCGTCTCTCTCTAGAGACGAAGATAATCCGGCTTGCAGCGAGACGAGAGTGACCGCAAACAAGGGATAGAGAAAGAAAGTTCAACCGCAGCACATATGAACCCAGCAGGACATGTGATCGCTATATTACCGTACGCTTATCTACGGATCGCTGCCCCTGTTTCCTATATCTTCCAAAACTTTAAATGACCCTCGACCCCCATCTCAAGTCAACAGATATAATCCTCAGTATAATCAGACGCTTATTCATAATCTAAACCCTCACAGAGACAGATGGCACGTCATGATGAGCACTAATAAGGGATCACCCACACATGATCACTCTGTCATCATCATCATCATAAAAATAATAATTAAAAAAAACAACAACAAACACAGAGACATTTATCAAAAATTGAATGAATTTATAAGTTTGTCCATGAATGACACACAATGCAGCATTAAAATCATACAGAATATCATAATGAGCGAAATTTCCATCTTTTTCATGTTTATTGATTTGAAAGAATGTCAGTGAATGATTATTAAAACACATCCATACATTTAAAACAGTCTTTTTGAATAAGAACATTTATTTACGGTCACACTTGCTGGGTCACATGATCGGCTCAGTGTCCTGTTGTGGTCGAACGTACGGGATACAGAAGCTCCTGAAAGTCCTTCATCAGATCCGTGCCTGAATCCGCAGGATCTCTTCACTAGCGTCCCTCTTCTTCATGATGTCTGCTACATTACTGGATGTATGACGTCAACTTCACACAAGTGTCGAGAATCACATTAACTAGCAACATCCTGCACTAACTAACCCTAACAAACACAACACTGACCGTCGTCAGCACTGGATCGCACCGCCCGCCGCAGCTTGTTTTCGCTGATTGAACATGTTGAATCGGTGCTTGTCTGGTCATGGAAGTCTGAGAAGTGACTGTGATCTGGCGATTGTTCGCGTCGGTCGGTGCGAATCGGCCTTCAACAGTTCAGATTCAACGAATGTCTGTCGGATGTGTGTGTCGGCGCGTCTTTCTTTAGTATAAATGACTCCTGCTGTAATGCTCTGCATCCTCTAAAATCACTGTCATCATTACACTCAAGTTCCGGAAAACACACTTCCTCCGTCCACGTCACGCGTCCTAACAGGCCAGAGTCCTCTGCTGCTTCTCCTGCTGCAGGAAGTACTCGCAGAACAGAGCGCGCACTTCCTCTCCGTCCCGGTCGTCGGCCGACGGCGACACCTCATCGGCGGGCTGCGGACTCTCCTCGTGCCGCACCGCCTCCTCCCAGCGCTCGTCGAACTCGTCGCCGTGAACCTCGCACACGTTGTGCAGGACGCAGCAGGCCAGGATCATGGTGGGAACCACGTCCATGCGGCAGTCGTTGCGCTTCAGCAGGCACTGCCAGCGCGCCCGCAGCCGCAGGAAGGCCTGGTCCACCACGCTCCGCGCGCGCTCCAGCTTGCGGTTGAAGGCTCTCTGTCCGGCCGTGAGCTCGCTGGACTCGGGGTGGCTCTCTCTTCAGCAGCCAGCTCTTCAGCGGGTAGCCGGCGTCGCCCAGCATCAGGTAGCCCAGCGGGCGGCCCATGAAGTCCAGCGGCGGCTCGTGCAGCAGGAAGCCTCCGTCGCAGCCGCGCGCCCACAGCGTGGAGTTCTGCAGGATGGCCGAGTGCTCGGTGCTGCCCGGGAAGCCGGCGCACACGTCCCAGAACTGACCCAGGCCGTTTACGGCGCCCTGCGTGACCACCGACAGCCAGCCGCGGCTGTTCCAGTAGTTGTCGGTGTTGCTGGACGGCGCGATGATGGGCACGTGGAGGCTGCCGACCGCGCCCACGCAGTGCGGGAAGCCCCAGCGCGTGGCGAAGAGCCGGGCCGCGTCCTCCAGCTCGTGCTCGCTGGGCGTGCGCAGGTAGAGCGGCCGCAGCAGCAGGACGATGGCGTGACACACGTCCCGCACGCACTTGCAGACGGTGGAGCGGCCCACGCCGAACAGGGTGCTGATGGTGCGGTACTCCACGTTGGAGGCCAGACGCCACAGCGCCACGGCCACCCGTTTCTCCAGCGGCAGCGCCCCGGCCGCAGACGCGTGTCCTGCCGGTTGAGCCGCGGTTTCAGTTTGCCGCACAGCAGGAAGAACGTCTCTTTGGTCATGCGAAACTTCTCCAGCCAATCGGACGGCTGGAACTCCCTCATCACCACCCGCTCCCACCAATCGGTGCTCTCGATGTTGCTCCAAACCCGCGTGGGACGTGCCGGAACGTCACTGATCGGACGAGACGTTTGAGCGATCATCATCTAGGAGAGGAGAACGAGTCTGTTAGAGTTATCTGCACAACTCTAGTCAAGTCAGCTTTATTTCTACAGTACAGATCGATTCAAAGCAGCTTCACAGAAATAAACAGGAAAATAACACAAACTTCATCAAATATCTGCTCTGATAAGACAATAGAGTCATTATTCAGATCAACTCAGATGATATTAACCCTTGAGCTTCCTTAGGAGCATTTTTGTCTTTTTCAGTGTTTTATCATTTTGCATGTGTTAATCAACTACATACATTTTGGCACAAAGTATTTTTTATTTCTTTTTTTTTTAGAGTGTAATTTTACTATTTTATGCTCATTTCCTTTAAAGGGTTAGTTCACCCAAAAATGAAAATTCTGTCATCATTTTCTCACCAAGTTGTTCTGAAGCTGTACGAGTGTCTTTGTTCTGTTGGACTAAAAAGAAGATATTTGGAAGAATGTTGGGAATGTTGTTGATCCTCATCGACTTCCACTATAGGAAAAAAAATACTATGGAAGTCAATGTTTGATTACCAACATTCTTCAAAATATCTTCTTTTGAGTTCATGTTTTATTAAATATATATGTTATATAAAATAATGTTCATAATGAGATTAATCTTAAGTCTCAAAGGCTTCACATTTTATGACGGTTTTTGAGACATTATGCAAACCCAGGTGAAAAACAAGTACACTTCTATAATGTACTTAAAGTGCTCTATTTTCGCACACTAATTTTGTACTCAATATACTAAAAATTCTTCTTTAGTACTTCTTAAGATAATCTCAAGAACATCTAAGTGTACTCAACTGTGCTATTTTGAGACAGCATGAAAAATGTGCTTTTAATATACTATTAAATGGATATTTAATATACTATTTAAAAAATATATTTAGTTACCGTTTTTTTAAATACAGGGATAGTATATTAAAAGCACATTTTAGTTCATATTTCATGCTGTCTCAAAATAGCACAGTTGAGTACACTTAGATGTTCTTGAGATTATCTTAAGATTGAATTTTTAGTATATTAAGTACAAAATTAGTGTGCGAAAATAGAGCACTTTAAGTACATTATAGAAGTGTACTTGTTTTTCACCTGGGAAGTTCTAACCCTGTGTGGATATAAAATATACCTGAAAGGACACGAGAAGCAGCATTATAGTTATTTACACTGAAAAAGAGAGTTTGCATTCGGATGCTGTGAACCATCACACACTCACTCACTCACTCACACACTCACACACACACACACACGTTTGTTTTTGTGAATTGTGGGGTCATTCCATAGACGTAATGGTTTTTACTGTACAAACTGTATTTTCTCCCCCTACACTACCCCTAAACCTAACCATCACAGGAAACTGTGCACACTTTTACTTTCTCACAAAAACTCATTCTGTGTGATTTATAAGCCTTTTGAAAAGTGGGACATGGAGTAATGTCCTTATAAATCACCTCTTTTTGTAATACCTGTGTCATACCCATGTCATTATACACATTTGTGTCCTGATGTCACAAAAACATGCACACTAACGCACCACACAACACATTCACACACACACACACACACACACACACACACACACACAGACATGAGCAAAGTAAAGCATTATCTTAAAATAATTTAAACTTGTTCTAAAAAAATCTTCTTTATTCATGATCTTGAGCTCAACGCGCTCTCTAGGTGGCGCTGTGGAGTCATTTATTCTCACCATGATCATCCTCTTGTGTCTCTGATGGAAATACTGTCTGTGCGCGACGCGCCGCTGAACCTCGCGTCTGCGCTGCGCGTCCGCGCTGGTGACGTCACGCCGCCGCTTCATCAGCACGTAACTGAGCGTGAACATGAGCGAGCGCAGCGTCTCGTCGTTGGCCATGTTCCCGCCGTTAATTTCACCTCGGAGGTCCAGACGACGCGGCAGAAGCGCGATGTGTTCGACGACGAGCTGCAATCCGTCCAGTTATTCCGCGCACATGATGTTAATTCATCATTATTAGAGCTTTCCTCACGCTGCTGCTGCTGCTGCTGTGTCGCTGCTCCTGTGACGTCACTCTGCAGCGCCGCCTGCTGGCCTGACGTCACATCCGAGTTTTATCTGTAACAGAAGTTCATCCATGTGAAAATGTGCTTTTGTTTTATCTGCTGATTCTTTTATCTGATTCTTATTCATAATTGTACACAAATAAAATAATTTATGATAAGATCAGATTCTTTAAATTAAAAAACAATGAAGACTTTTGTCATTTATTCTTCATTTGTATTTTTCCTTCTTATTTTTGATCTCTTCACTGTCCTTCTTTCTTTATGTTTTATTATCAGATATAAATATTGTTCCTTCAATAAATATAAAATATGGCAATATATTATATTAAAGAGTTTATTTAATGTTGTCAATATTTGAAGGTCTTTTGCAAAGTAAATATACCCAGTATTTTGTGTTAAAATAATAATGTTGTTATAATCTTAACATAATAATGCTAAAAATACTTATATTGATGTATTTTTAAAATAGCCATTTATTAGTCTGTGTTATTCAGTGCACGAATTCACTGACACGTGACATACTTATTAAACATGCACATTTTAAATCTTTTAAAAAACCTTTTTGTAACGCTAGGATCACTTCCGCCATCCGTGTCCATGACAACCGAAACGCATCTTCCGAATGATGTCAGCGTCACATTACCCGTCATGCCTCGCGGTGGAAAGGCAACAAGCAGCAGCTCGCGCAGAACCGGCTCCTCTTCGTCCGGTATGAGCTCCAATCATTTCATTCGATGATCATCTGACTGTTGTCTTATGTCACATCTCTGTCAGGACGAGCCTTTTCTCGGTCAGAGCGGCTTCATGACGACACAGCGCTCGAGACTTCAGTGAGAGACTCACAACTAACAGCAGATGAGCAGAACACAGAAAATCATGCAGTACTCTGAGTTTATCATCTGATAAAAGCTGCAGCATTCAGTATAAACTCGTCTTTATATGGCTTTATTGCTGGTGTGTGATCTGGATTAGAGATTCCTGTCATGATTTCTGATTTCTGTCATGATTCCTGTCATGATTTCTGTCATGAGTGATTCCTTCTTTCTGTCATGAATGATTCCTGTCATGATTCCTGTCATGATACCTGTAATGATTCCTGTCATGAGTGATTCCTGTCATGATTCGTGTCATGAGTGATTCCTGTCATGAGTGAATCCTGTCATGATTCCTGTAATGATTCCTGTCATGAGTGATTCCTTATTTCTGTCATGAATGATTCTTGTCTTGATTTCTGTCATGAGTGATTCCTTATTTCTGTCATGAATGATTCCTGTCATGATTCCTGTAATGATTCCGTCATGAGTGATCCTGTCATTCCTGTCATGATTCCTTATTTCTGTCATGAGATTCTTGTCTTGATTTCTGTCATGAGTGATTCCTTATTTCTGTCATGAATGATTCCTGTCATGATTCCTGTCATGATTCCTGTCATGATTCCTGTATGATTCCTGTCATGATTTTGTCATGAGTGATTCCTTATTTATGAATGATGATTCCTGTCCATGATTTCCTGTCATGATTTGTTATGAGTGATTCCTTATTCCTGTCATGAGTGATTTCTGTCATGAGTGATTCCTGTTATGATTCCTGTCATGATTTCTGTCATAAGTGATTCCTTATTTCTGTCATGAATGATTCCTGTCATGATTCCTGTAATGAGTGAATCCTGTCATGATTCCTGTTATGAGTGATTCCTTATTCCTGTCATGAGTGATTCCTGTTATGATTCCTGTCATTATTTCTGTCATAAGTGATTCCTTTTCTGTCATGAATGATTCCTGTCATGATTCCTATCATGAGTGTTCCTTTCCTGTATGATTCCTGTCATGATGATTCTGTCATGAGTGATTCCTGATTTCTGTCATGATGATTCCTGTCATGATTCCTGTCTGATGTGAATCCTGTCCTTCATGAGTGATTCCTTATTTCTGTCATGATTCCTGTCATGATTCCTGTCATGAGTGATTCCTTATTTCTGTCATGATTCCTGTCATGATTCCTTATGTCATTCCTGTCATGAGTGATTCCTGTCATGATTCTGTCATGATGTCATGTGACCTTATTTCTGTCATGAATGATTGTCCTGATCATGAGTGATTCCTGTATATTCTGTCATGATTTCTGTCATAATGATTCCTTATTTCTGTCATAATGAATTCTGTCATGATTCCTGTAATGAGTGAATTCCGTCATGATTCCTGTGATTCCTTTTCATGTGATGATCCTGTATGAGTCCTGTCCCCTGTCATGATTTCGTGAGTGATTCCCTCCTGTCATGAGTGATTTCTGTCATGATGAATGAGTGATTCCTTTATGATTCCTGTCATTTCTGTCATAAGTGATTCCTATTTCTGTCATGATTCCTGTCATGATTCTGTAATGAGTGAATCCTGTCATGATTCCTGTCATGATTCCTGTTATGAGTGATTCCTTATTCCTGTCATGAGTGATTCCTGTTATGATTCCTGTCATTATTTCTGTCATAAGATCCTTTCTGTCATGAATGATTCCTGTCATGATCCTATCAGATGATCCTGTCATGATTCCTGTCATGATGAGTGATTCCTGTATTCCTGTCATGAGTGATTCTGTATGATTCCTGTCATTCTGTCATAGTGATTCCTTTTTCTGATTATTCCTATCATGAGTGATTCCTGTTATGATCCTGTCATGATTTCTGTCAGAGTGATTCCTTATTTCTGTCAGAATGATTCCTGTCATGATTCCTGTAATGATTGATGTCATGATTTCCTGTTATGAGTATTCCTTATCCGTCATGAGTGATTCCTGTTATGATTTCCTGTCAATTCTGTCATAAGTGATTCCTGTTCTGATTGAATGATTCCTGTCATGATTCCTATCATGTTCCGTTGATTCCTGTCATGATTCTGTCATGATTTCATGTTCATGAGTGATTTCTGTCAGAGTGATCCTGTCATGAAGTGATTCCTGTTATGGATTCCTGTCATGATCATAAGTGATTTCCTATTTCTGTCATGACTGATTCCTGTCATGATTCATGTAATGAGTGAATCCTGTCATGATTCCTGTGATGATGATGATGATTCTAATTCTGTCATGAGTGATTCCTGTTATGATTCCTGTATTATTTGTCATAAGTGATTCCTTTTCTGTCATGAATGATTCCTGTCATGATTCCTTCATGAGTGATTCGTATGATGTCATGATTCTGTTCATGAGTGATTTCTGTCATGGTGTTCATTTCGTCATGAAATGATTCCTGTCATGATTCCTGAATTCCTGCCTGTCATGATGTCCTGTCATGAGTGATTCCTTATTTCTGTCATGAGTGATTCCTGTCATGATTCCTTTATGATTTCCTGATGAGATTTCTGTCATGATTCCATGATATGATTCGTCTGTGATTTTATTTTTGATTAATTCCGTCTGAGTGATTCCTGTATGATTCCTGTCATGATTCCTGTCATGATTCCGTCATATTCCTGTATGATTCCTGTCATGATTCCTGTCATGAGTCCTATTCGTCATGTTAATCCGTATGATGATCCTTTTATGATTCAATTCCTGTCATGAGTGATTCCTTATTTCTGTCAGGTGATTCCTGTCATGATGATTCTTCAGTTCATAATTCCGTCATGATGATTCCTTATTCTGTCTTACTGTTGATTCCTGTCATGATGCCTGTCATGGATTCCTGTATGAGTTCCTTTGATCTGTCATGATTCCTGTTTTGAGTGATTCCTTATTTCTGTGATTTGATTTCTGTCATGATTCCGTCAAGTGATTCCTTTCTGGTCTGAGTAATTATGTTCATTAGTACTCAGTGATTCCTGTCATGATTCGTCATGATCGTCATGGTGATTCGTATTCTGTCATGATTTCCTGTCATGAGTGAATCATGATCCTGATTCCTGTCATGAGTGATTCCTTATTTGATGTCATGATTCCTGTCATGATTCCTTTTATGATTCCTGTCATGAGTGATTCCTTATTTCTGTCATGATTAATTCCTGTCATGAGTGATTCCTGTTATGATTCCTGATCCTGTCAGATGATTCCTTATTTTCTGTCATGATGATTATGTATTGATCTTCGATGTCATGAGTCTGTCATGATTGTCATGATTCCTGTCACATCCTTATTTCCTATGATTATTCTGTCATGAGTGATTCCTGTCATGATTCCTTTTATGATTCCTGTCATGAGTGATTCCTTATTTCTGTCATGATTGATTCCTGTATGACTGTCCTCATGATTCCTTTTATGATTCCTGTCATGAGGATCCTTATTTTGTCATTATTTCTGTCATGATTCTGTCATGAGTGATTCCTTATTCTGTCCTGTCATTAGTGATTCCTGTCATGATTTGTCATGATTCTGTCATGAGTGATTCCTTATTTCGTCTGGTGATTCCTGTCATGAGTGATTCTGTCTGATTCTGTCATGATTTGTCATAATTCTGTTATGATCTGTCATGATTCTTTTATGATCCTGTCATGATCCTGTCATGATTATTCCTGTGAGGATTCCTGTTATGAGATTCCTGTCATGAGTGAATTCCTTATTTCTGTCATGATTATTCTGTCATGATGATTCCTCTCATGATTCCTTTATAGATGTCACTTCCTTATTTGTCATGATTGATTATGTCATGATCCTGTCATGATGATTCCTTATTTCCTGTCATGATTGATTACTGTCATGATTCCTGTCATGAGTGATTCCTTATTTCTGTCATGATTAATGAGTGATTCCTTATGATTCCTGATTCCGTCATGATTCCTTTAGATTTCCTATTCTGTCATGATTGATTCCTGTCATGATTCTGTCATGAGTGATTCCTTATTTCTGTCATGATGATTCCTGTCATGATTCCTGTCATGAGTGATTCTTATTTCCTGTCAGATGATTCCTGTCATGAGGATTCCTGTCATGATTCTGTCATGATTCCTGATGAGTGATTCCTGTCATGATTCTGATGAGTTGATTCCTCATGATTCCTGTATGAGTGATTCCTGTCATGATTCATGATGGATTCCTGTCAGATTCCTGTCATGAGTGATTCATCCTGTCATGAGTGATTCCTGTCATGATTCCTTTTCGATGTCAGAGTGATGTCCTTATTTATGCATGATTTGATTCCTGTCATGTGATCCTGTGATGAGTGATTCTGTCATGATCATTTTGGGATCCTGTCATGTATGATTCCTGATGTTCATGAGTGATTCCTGTCATGATTCTCTTATGATCCTGTCATGATCATTCTGTCAGATTGATTGTCATGAGTGATTCCTGTCATGATTCCTTTTATGATTCCTCATGATTCCTGTATGAGTGATTCTGTCTGATTCCTGTCATGGTGATTCTGTCATGAGTGATTCTGTCATGATTTGTTATGATGATTCCTGTCATGATTCCTATGAGTGATTCCTGTATTGATTCCTTCATAGTGATTCCTGTCAGAGTGATTCCTGTCATGATTCCTGTTATGAGTGATTCCTGTCATGATTCTGTATGAGGATCCTGTCATGATTCCTGTCCTGATTCCTGTCATTCTGTCATGAGTGATCCTTTTATGATGTCATTGATTCTATTATGAGGAGTGATTCCTGATTCATGTTATGTTATGGTGATACTGATTCTGCATGATCCTGTCATGTGATTCCTGTATGAGTGATTCATTTTTTGTCATGTTCAGTTATGAGTGATTCCTGTCATGATTCTGTCATGAGTGATTCTGTCATGATTCCTGTCATGAGTGATAATTATTCCTTGTCATGATGATGAGTGATTCGTCGATTCCTGTCTGTCAGATTCTTATTTCCATGTTAAATGATTCCTGTCATGAGTGATCCTTATTTTGTCATGATTCCTGTCATGAGTGATCCTGTATGATTTTTATGATTCCTGTCATGATTTTTTCTGTCATGATCCTGTCATGAGTGATTCCTGTCATGATTCCTTTTAGGATCTCATGAGTGATTCCGTATGGATCCTGTATGAGTGATTCTTATTTGTCCATGAGTGATTCCTGTCATGTATGCAAAGCCGTTTACTTTTCACATTCTCAGGATATGGATTTTGATATCAACAATTCAGTTCTTGATATCAGGAATTACATTTCCACTAGTAACCATGTTAATTCTTGATACTGAATTGTATTTTCCTGGTGAAATGTCTCCATAGGCTGCCATTCAAATTCAATATATTCAAGATTGATTCTTATAGTTGAAATTCCAATTTCACATATCAGAAATACAATTCTTATAGTAAAATTCATAATTTTATATCATATTACATTCTTTTAGTGAAAATATATTATTTGGTGTCAACAATTGAATGCTACTATAACAAAGTAATTTTGATATCAATAATTTGATTGTCATTAGTGACAATGTTAGTTTCTGATATCATGAATGTGATTGTACTAGTAAGAAAACCACTTAGATATCTGAAATTATATTGATATCAGAAAACATTTTCAAATATCAAAATGACATTTATACTAGTAGCAATTCAATTTTATATCAAGAAGTGACGTTTCAACTAGTGCAAATTAATTCTTCATATCAAAAATTATGATTTTTACTAGTAAGAATTGTATTTCTGATATGTAAAATTGGAATTTCAACTAGTAAGAAATCAATTCTTGATATCAACAACTGAATTTGAATGGCAGCCTATGGAGACATTTCACTAGTGAAAATACAATTACAGTTATCAAGAATTAACATGGTTACTAGTGGAAATGTAATTCCTGATATCAAAGAACTGAATTGTTGATATCAAGAATTGATTCCTGTCATGATTCCTGTCACAGCTGTCTCTATTCATTAGTCCTCGATTAGTTCATGATTTGTTTCTGATATGGCAGAAATGTTTCTGCGACTCTGTTCAAACAGCTACGGTTCATGTGAGGTGTGCTCGAGTCCCGTGTCTCTGCCGTGTCCTTCTGACTCATGATTGTTGACACATGTGACTCGTGATCATTTATCTCCACAGGAACAGGAACTGCTCTTTTCTCACTCAGTCATGGACCAAGACTACGAGAGCCGGCTCTTACGACAGATCAACATTCAGAACGACAACTCGTCCAGTCCTGTCGTGAGTTCAGTTCAGTAAACACATACAGCAGTGTGCTTTAACCTCTACATCAGTGAGGTTTGACTGTAATCAGAGTCTGGAGTCGTTTGGCTCGTTCATTCGTGACACTCGTTCAGATCATTAATCGTGTGTCTGCTGCAGAAAGTGCCGGAGGTGATGCGAGTCCTGACGCCCACAAACTCGCCGCTGTCCTCGCCCAGTAAACACGGAGACAGATTCATCCCGTCCCGCGCCGGAGCCAACTGGAGCGTCAACTTCCATCGCATCCATGTGAGTCACAGCCAATCACAGCCTGATTCATCCCGTCACGTCCAATCACAGCTCAGGCATTTCGCCCAAACCTCCTGATCATCAGCAAACGCATTGTTGCTTTAATTTACTTTTCTTTTGTCATTAATGTCTCTTTTGCTTGCAGGAGAATGAAAAATCACAGAATCAGAACAGGAAGACCAAAGACGGCGGGTCAGACGGCAGCAAAGGTGACGTCAGTCCTCACGTTCAGAATCAGACATTGATGCACTGAGCAGACGCTTTTATCCAGACATGAACTTACAAAACTTACAAAACATGAGCGAAAGCAATTTGCCAAAGAGCAACAATATTTGCAGTTTACAGATCTTAGTGTGTGTGAGTGTTTCATCAACACATCATTTCATCTGTGTTACACTGAATATAGATGATATATTAGATTATATATCTGTGTCGGAGTCAGTTAATGAACTAATAGAGGTCAGATAGAGAGCACGTGACCCTCTCTACACAGATGTACATGAGCTCTGAGACTGAGCCATGATATTTGCTTCATTTTAAATAAATCTTCAAGAACTAAACTACCCATAATCCTCAGCGCTCGGCCACTCCCATGAAGCACTGCAAATGATGCGCTCGAGTCAACTTCCCTTTTGTATGTATAAATATTTGAAATAAAATTACTTTTAGTTATGAGGTTCATTTTGCACATCATTTATGTTTTAGTAAATCATTTGCAATGCTTCATGGGATGTGGTTTCTTTTATGTACACAGTCATGTACTGATTCTCTGATTTCCAAACGAGGAATGATTGTGATGGTTCGGTTGACGTCTCCGTGTTTGTGGAGAACATGAATGTGTATAATCTCAAGGCTGCTGCAGTGTTTTGCTCTGTCACACGAATTTCCCAATTGTGTTTGAAGAGTGTTTCATTCAGTCTCTCTTCATTTTCACAAACATTAGTGCGAGTCTTTCCTCACCAGGGTCCGTAACCATGACGATACACTCACGTTTGACCTCAGAGCATTTGCTGTCTGTCTTTCGCTAACTCTCGTCTCTCTGCTCAGCGGACGGATTGGCGTATTCAGCGCTGTTGAAGAACGAGCTGTTGGGCGCAGGAATAGAGAAGGTGCAGGACCCGCAGACCGAAGACCGCCGACTGCAGCCGTCCATGCCTGAGAAGAGGAGACTGTTCAGAGTGAGCAACACGACTGTCTGTCCATCCGTCCGTCCGTCTGTCTGTCTTCTGTCTGTCTGTCTGTCTGTCTGTCCATCTGTCTGTGTGTGTGTCTGTCCGTCTGTCTGTGTTGTCTGTCTGTCTGTGTGTCTGTCTGTCCGTCTGTCTGTGTGTCTGTCTGTGTGTGTGTGTGTGTGTTGTGTGTGTGTGTGTGTGTGTGTGTGTGTGTGTGTGGTGTGTGTGTCTGTCAAGTCAAGTCAAGTCAAGTCAAGTCAAATTTATTTATATAGCGCTTTTACAATTGGTAATTGTTTCAAAGCAGCTTTACATATTAAAGCACAGAAAAAGGGAAGTGGTTAAAAATAAGCTGTACAAACAAGCGTGGTAATATGTAACATATACAAGATGGCGCTACATTAAGCCAATGTCGGCTGACTCCCAGGGGTGGAAAAAACCCCCCTAGGAGAAAAACCAGCGTGCTAACACTGGGAAAAAAGTCCTAGGAGGGAAAAAACCCTTGGAAGATATATATTTATGTAAATGGATATGGAGATCAAAATCTGAATTATACATTTTTTATTATAGAGATTAAAATAGATTATATATAAATATGTAAGCGGATACGGGGATTAAAAATCTGAATTATAGATGCAGCCAGAACTGGATCTGTAGGCCCATTGTCTCCTGGGCTACGTTGTAGTCAGGTCCAGACACAGGTTCTCCATCTGATCTGGATACGGCCTGGATCCAGCACCCGGCAACCTCAGGATAAGCAGAGAGACAGATATTAGCGTAGATGCCATTCTTATTCTGATGTACAGGTAATCTAGTGTTATAGGAAATGTTCTCGGTTCCGGCCGACCTAATTATTGCAGCGTAACAATCCTTTAACGGATTTGAAAAATGTTAGTGTATTGATAATGTGTTATGTGTATGCAAGAGCAAAGAGATGTGTTTTAGTCTAGATTTAAACTGACAGAGTGTGTCTGCTTCCCGAACAATGCTAGGAAGATTGTTCCAGAGTTTAGGTGCTAAATAGGAAAAGGATCTGCCGCCTTCAGTTGATTTTAATATTCTGGGTATTATCAACTGGCCTGAATTCTGAGATCGCAAAAACGTGAAGGACTATAATGCATTAAGAGCTCGCTTAGATACTGGGGAGCTAAACCATTTAGAGCTTTATAAGTAAGTAGCAAGATTTTAAAATCTATACGATGTTTAATAGGGAGCCAATGTAATGTTGACAGAACTGGGCTAATATGGTCATACTTTCTGGTTCTAGTAAGAACTCTAGCTGCCGCATTTGGACCAACTGTAGTCTGTCTGTTCTGTGTGTCTGTCTGTCTGGTGTGTGTGTGTGGTGTGGTGTGTGTGTGTCTGTCCGTCTGTCTGTCTGTCTGTCTGTGTGTCTGTCCGTCTGTCTGTGTGTTGTCTGTCTGTCTGTCTGTCTGTGTGTCGGTCGTGTGTGTGTGTGTGTGTGTGTGTGAGTGTGTCTGTGTGTGTGTCTGTGTGTCTGTCTGTCTTTCTGTCGTGTGTGTGTCTGTCTGTGTGTGTGTCTGTCTGTGTGTGTGTGTGTGTGTGCGTCCGTCTGTCTGTCTGTCTGTCTGTCTGTCTGTCTCTCCGTCCATCCTCTTGTCTGATGTCTCCTCCATCAAACTCTCTCCACCATCTTTCATTTCGGCTGACGTCACCTTTATTCCAGCTCTGTTGCTGATGTCACAGTGTCTTCTATGTGAGTTTGCATTATTGTGTCTTGACACTGTGTGTGTGTGTGTGTGTGTGTTGCAGTATTCTCTGAGTGCCAAGCGTTCTCTTCCTGATGACGGTAACAGCGTGTCGCCGTACTCCCTGTCGCCCGTCAGCAGTAACAGGTGAGCGTGTCGATCTAGAGGTTTAAAAGCACAAAGATGATGGATTTTGTGTGTCAGTACAAAGATTTGCTTTGCATTTTTATAGTGACAAAAAGGTCACAAGTCAGATCACATTTCAAAATAAAATAAATTCTATTTTGCTTAAATAAAATCAAACCTGCTTTTAGTACCATTAATGTTTTCTTTGCATTGTGACTTTTTTAATTCACAGTTATTGAACTGAGTTGATCTGAATAATAATCTTCTGTAGAGCTGCTTTACAGATGAATCTGAGTTTCTCATTTGATGAAGTTTGTGTCATTGATCGTCATTTTAATGTTTATCACTCTGAAGCTGCTTTAAAACGATCTGTACTGTATAAAGCGCTGTAGAAATAAAGCTGACTTGACTTAAGCATGAGTAAATATGCAAAATTATCATGAAAATAATGTCAGTGCTAAAATGCTAAAAACAGCCGTGTGTCTGTGCTGCAGTCAGAAGTTGTTGAGATCTCCACGCAAACCCACGCGGAAGATCTCCAAGATCCCGTTTAAAGTGCTGGACGCTCCGGAGCTGCAGGACGACTTCTATCTGAACCTGGTGGACTGGTCCTCACTGAACGTGCTGAGCGTCGGCCTCGGGACCTGCGTCTACCTGTGGAGCGCCTGCACCAGCCAGGTGTGTGTGTGTGCGTGTGTGTGTGTGGTGGAGTGTGGAGTCTGTGTGTGTGTGTGTGTGTGTGTGTGTGTGTGTGTGTGTGTGTGTGTGTGTGGTGTGTGTGTGTGTGTGTGTGTGTGTGAGTGTTGTTTGGTAGTTTGTTTACAACATCGTGGGGACCAAATTCCCCACGTGTAATATAAACCTGAGTTCACCTACATCGTGGGGACCAGCCACCAGTCCCCCAATGTAATTAATTAATAAAAATACTAAATGATGTTTTTGTGAGAAAATAAAGGTGTGCAGTTTCCTGTGAGGGTTAGGTTTAGGGTTAGGGGTAGGGTAGGGGGATAGAAAGTACGGTTGTACAGTATAAAAATGCATTGCGGCCTATGGAAAGTCCCCACAATTCACAAAAACAAAAATGTGTGTGTGTGTGGTGTGTGGTGTGGTGTGTGTGGTGTGTGTGTGTGTGTGTGAGTGTGTTTGTTTTACATTGTGGGGAACCAAATGTCCCCATGATGTAATATAAACCTGAGTTCACCTACATCGTGGGACCAGCCAGCGGTCCCCACAATGTAAAGGGGTTTATAATCATATAGAATGAGTTTTTGTGAAAAAGTAAAATTTGCACCAGTTTCCTGTGAGGGTTAGGTTTAGGGTAGGGCAGGGTAGGGGGATAGAATGTACAGTTTGTTCAGTGAAAATGCATTGAAGTCTATGGAAAAGTCCCCAAATTCACAAAAACAAACATGGTGTGTAGTGTGTGGTGTGTGTGTGAGTGTGAGTCTGTGTGAGTGTGTGTGTGTGTGTGCTTTTGTTTATATTACATTGTGGGGACCAAATGTCCCCATGATAATATAAACCTGAGTTCACCTACATCGTGGGACCAGCCAGCGGTCCCCAATGTAAATGGTTTATAAATCATATAGACTGAGTTTTTGTGAAAAAGTAAAAAGTTTGCACAGTTTCCTGTGAGGGTTAGGTTTAGGGGTAGGGGCAGGGTAGGGGGATAGAATGTACAGTTTGTTCAGTGTAAAATGCATTGAAGTCTATGGAAAGTCCCCACAATTCACAAAAAACAAACATGGGTGTGTGTGTGTGTGTTAGTGTGTGGTGTGTGTGGGGGGGTTAGGCAGGGTTATTTGTGTTACTGAATGTTGAAATGAATGTGAGTGAATCTTTTTTGAAACACGGCTTTAGTGATTCTGCTTCTGCTTCCACTTGATAAAAACAAGATTATTTGGCAACATATTTTATATAGGTTGTATTACACCAAATTAATGATTATTGTGTGAACAATCAGTCAGTGATTACAGTGATTTTGGTCTCATAATGATCCGGTCACACTGTACCAAAACAGGTTTTCCTGCTTGAATGTTGATTATTCTCCTCATATTCTCCATTGTTCAGCTCCTCTCTTCCCAGTCTGTCAGTAACGCTCTGTTTAGTTCCTGTCTCTATGAAGCCCCTCCTTCTGAAAAGCACAGTGTGCTCTGATTGGTCGGCTGGAGCAGTGTGTTGTGATTGGTGTTTGGGAAATGTCCCGCCCCTTACCATAACCGCCAGTTTCAACACACTACTAACTAACTCAACCAGGCCCCGCCCCTTTATTCTGCGCATGAATTATTTAAATGAGGAATATTGTGAAGAAAACTCAAGATGGAGTTCAGAAACACTGACACTGATATAGAGAAGAAGAAGAATTTTCTCATGCTCAAACATCAACATTACACACTGAAGACAGATGAAGATGGACAAAAGCAGAATAGGTGCTCTTTGATGATGTGATGATGATATGATGTTTATGTAATAATGATGTGAAAGTGTGATCTTAATGGCGGTGTGTTTGTCTGCACAGGTGACGCGGTTGTGCGATCTGTCTGTGGAAGGAGACTCGGTCACGTCTGTGGGCTGGTCGGAGCGGGTGAGTTCAGCGCTCTGATGTGACGCGCGTGTGCCGCGTGACGCTGACGTGACGTGTGTGTTTCAGGGGAATCTGGTGGCGGTGGGCACTCATAAAGGCTTGGTTCAGATCTGGGACGCGGCGGCGGGAAAGAAGCTGTCGGTGTTGGAGGGTCACACGGCTCGCGTGGGTGAGTGTGGGCGCGTGCGGATGCTGTTCCTCGGTGTGTCAGCGGACGTCTGCATGCGTGTGTGTTGCGTGTCTCAGGTGCGCTGGCGTGGAACGTGGATCAGCTGTCGTCGGGCAGCAGGGACCGGCTGATCCTGCAGCGGGACATCCGAGCGCCGCCGCTGCAGTCCGAGCGCCGCCTGCAGGGTCACAGACAGGAAGTGTGCGGACTGAAGTGGAGCACTGACCACCAGCTGCTGGCGTCCGGAGGAAACGACAACAAGGTGCCGAGACACACTGGCATTTCACTGCGAGGCGTTTCTCCGCGTCAGACATCACATACTGAAGATATTCGCTTGATCTCCTCATGAGTTCAGTGTAAAGGGTCTGAAACGCTTTTTGATCACATTCAGAAATACGAGAGAGCGCATCACATGTGTTCTGGATAACAGTAAAGGTTCATCCGATCCGATCGTCTTCTGTTGAAGCCCATTTCTGACACATAAGTCAAACAGTCACAACTTTTATATACTTTTATATATATATAAATGTTTCTCTTTGTGAGCTTTGGTTTGGAGTGGCTGAAATGCATCTTTACGCACGACTGCCAGCCTGATGGAGAGCTTCTTGAGACTCCAGAGGCACCAGCAGCTTCAAATACCTGTTCGCTGCTCAACACTGGCTGTTTTATAGCTGCCCTTTTAATACAATTAATTTTTTTGACAGGAACTTTCATTAATAAGCCTTTATCTGACCGAGTTCTGCTGTGCTCTAAATCACTCACAAATCTGATGATAATTCAATAATCTCCATTCAGTTTCACACAATATTAGTTGTTTTCATGCCTTTTGCACAACATTGCACCATTTCATGCTCTTCATCTTCAGAAAGATCTTTCTTCATCACATATTGCACGAAAACTGTGACTTGCTTAATGATGTGGAACAACCTCTAAGTAGGGTTTCCATAGACCTGGCAAATTATTTTGTCTGAGATTGATACCAGTTATCTAAAAAGACATGGATAAATAAACATTTTCTTAGAAAAACTAAAATCTGAATGTTTATTCTACTGAAATCTTACTGATATGTCACTTGCATAATAATTTGGATCGCGGTGTAGTTTGTGAGATCACAAACACCAGTCTTTAGATCACTGCCGTTTTAAAGAGAAAACACTCAGCACTGGTGTTAATTTATGAATTTGCACATGGTTTGTCTTAAAGCACAATAAAACACTACACAGACACATAAACAACATCAAAAACTTGATTTTCACCACAGGTGGACTCTAATCTGTGTTAAAAATAAACGTTTATTTAGAAGCAGATGTGTGCTGATCATTTATTTATTGACATTTGTTCTGTGCTTTATCACGCAGCGACTTAGTGAGTCGAGTCGGCTTTATTTCTGCAGCGCTTTATCCAGTTCAGACGCGCCGCGTCCTAAATCACATCACCACCGTTAAAAAAAGTACTATATGTGAATATGGGTAGTATGGTGTAATTCGGATGTGTTGTTTCTGTCACGTGACCTACTATACCAGCATCAGTCGCATCGCTTCACTGTCATTCATAAATCCTCTCCTGTGGGCTCATGGGAGAGTAAAGTGTCCATCAGAAGGTCATCCGGGGACTTTTAACCTACTGTTTTTCCAACACTATGTAGTAGGGAAGTTTTTGATTTGGACGCAGTGATGGTGTGACAGCAGCTTTCTCTCGGTGTGTGTGTGTGTGTGTGTGTGTGTGTGTGTGAGCTGTTGGTGTGGAATCACTCCAGCGTTCTGCCCGTGCAGCAGTACACTGAGCACCTGGCCGCAGTGAAGGCCATCGCCTGGTCTCCGCACCAGCACGGGCTGCTGGCCTCCGGCGGCGGGACGGCCGACCGCTGCATCCGCTTCTGGAACACGCTGACGGGTCAGCCGCTGCAGTGCAGTGACACCGGATCGCAGGTCTGCAACCTGGCCTGGTCCAAACACACCAACGAACTGGTACGTCACCGTCGGCTCTTTCACTAAACCTGTACAGTGAGTTTGATTTATCAGAGGATTCTGGATTCTGAACACTGTTAAAAAGATTTTTCAAAGTTGTAAATAAAACAGATTACTGTAGTACATTTTAAAAGACAATATTATTTTAGTCTTTCTCCTTAAAAATGTCTTTTTTAAGGAGTTTAATGTTTAATTCAGTGAAAATGTTTAATTCAGTGTTTCTTTTTTTACTGTGACATTTACTAGCAATATTGGTGTGAAAGCAAATAGGAAGTATTATTTGATCATTCCCATGAGCCTCCAGAGAAGTGTATCTGTCTCTCTGTCTGTCTGCAGGTCAGCACTCACGGATATTCCCAGAATCAGATCCTGGTGTGGAAGTATCCGTCTCTTACTCAGGTCGCCAAGCTAACGGGTCATTCCTACAGAGTCCTTTACCTGGTAAGATCAGACTAACCAGTTATTGTGATGAATCTAGATGAACTCAGCAGTCACACTCACGAACTGACTGCTCAGATACTGGATGACTAGTGACCGTGTGTAAAGATGAGAGTGTAAAGACCCGATCACATGAAGAACGATGAAGATATAGTTCTGAATGTGAAAGAATATCAGAGTTCACGGCACAACTATAACGATAACGACACAGAGGAACGATATCGCTGGAATCACTTTAATGATTTCATTTTCCAGCTGATGAACGATAAAAACACTGACAGCCAATCAGAATCCAGCCTGCTGTAAGAGCTCGAGCATTTAAAGAGACAGACGACAAACCTGAGAACAAACAGAGCGATACCGTGCGCTGGAGCGAACGCTGATATAGTTGTGGTTATAGTTATGGTTGTTGGTGTGAACGGGACTTTAATCAGAGTTTGAGAGAATCTGTGAAATGAATCTCAGCGTTTGACACACACTAATCCAGCAGCCTGATGTGACGTCAGTGTGACTGAAGCGTGTTTTTAAGGCCATGTCTCCAGACGGAGAAGCCATCGTCACTGGAGCCGGAGACGAGACGCTGCGATTCTGGAACGTTTTCAGCAAAATGAGATCCACAAAGGTACAAATCATGTGTTTAAACACACCCCGATTATCAATATAAATATTAACAAATGAAAGAGTTTATGGGGAAAATAGTGATAAAATGTTCAATAAAACAATTGAAAGTAACTTTTATATTACTGTATTATAGAGCAGCAAACACAGACATTGACAAATGCACTTATTAGCTTGAAAATAATGCATTTATTTGTTTTACCAAAATATATCTGGCCGACACTGTAGAACAACTGCAACTGTTATCACACTCTTTTGATTTTACAAATTTAATTATACATTTTGCATTTAACGTCAGAAATGAAATGATGAAGGTTTTCGTCTCTTCAGGAATCCATATCAGTCCTGAACCTCTTCACAAGGATCCGATAATATTAGAGACATCACAGAAACATCCTAGAAGTCATGAACTGATCATCAGTCATGTGACCTCTCCATCCTCCTCTGGTGCTGTTTGACGACAGGAAGTGATGGAGGGTGGAACAGGAAGTCAGTACTGCCAAATAACTGAGTGTGTCTTTGATTGTTTTCCGTCACCGCAGTGCTTTCTCATTTTGCAGATTAATATTATTGTTGTTATACAGATGATTATTATGATTTGTTTTATTATGGTCTGTCTGTGGAGACGGTCTGCCTTACGTTGTGATTATGGGATTATGAGACGCTTTTGTTTCTTTTAATGGAAAAAAACAACATTTTTAGAGCTCTTCACAATCAAAATTTTTTATAAACAACAAATTTTAGTTTCTACATCTACTTCAAAGTCTCTAATCGTTTGGGTTTGACTCGTTTGTCTCAGTAGAGATTATGAACTCAGTCAGATGTCCAGACTCTCTGCGGATATTTCTGTCATTTCTAATCGTTCCAGAAACATCCGCTCAGACGTGATTCAGGTTCACGCATCCGTTCAGGTGATTATTTTCCTCTAGTTGTTTACCTGTTTTTCAAGCGAGTTTTATTATTTGTATTATTATTGTGGAGTGAATGATGGGATGGAGCGTCTGTTATTTATTGGTTGAGGCAGTGATTGTGTGTTAAGCGACGAGTGTCCGGCTGAATCGGTAAAACAGCCTTAAAGAATCAAACTTCAAACAAAAGAACAGAACAGTTAAAAAGATAATGAAAATGCATTAAAAACATGTTCCGCATATTGTATGTGTCTGTGTTTTTATCATGTGTGTCACTCACTTTCAAGGGACCTTGCTAGAGCACAAGCATCTTCAAATGAGCGTTTCTGCGTCTCAATAGTGTGTGTCCTTCTGAGAACTATCTATCTATCTATCTCTATCTATCTATCTATCCATCCATCTATCTATCTATATCTGTCTGTCTGTCTAATAATAATAATAATAATAATAATGATTATCAGACACACAGCGGCGGTCACTGGTGGCGTGTGAATCTCATGATCAGCCAAATGAAGATCTGCTGCATCTTTCAACATTCATGAGCGTCCTGGATCACGTGTGATTCCCACAATGCTTCTCTGATTAGAGACAAACGGCCAAACCCTATAAACACTTGTGAATCTCCTGCAACCTGTCAAAAACATGTCCAGGTCTCATTTCATTTCAAAATCAAAAGGAAAACATTATATTTATACTAGACTCTCCTGACATTATGTTCACAACAAATTCACTCCCAAATTGTCTTGACTGTAATGTGAAGAAACGTCATTGTGAATACAGATTAAAAATTGTCCTTTTTTGAGGTGAGATGTGACCTGAAAATTCACCCTTTAAAAAAAGGTTCTTTAGATTATTAAAAAGTTCTTCACACTGAGAAAAATGATTCTTTTAAGAACTGATCGCTGAACGGTTCTTTGGGGAACCAAACATGGTTCTTCTGTTGTGAAAAGCCCTTTGGGAAGCTTTATTTTTAAGAGCGTATTTGTGACCGTCATTTCACCATCATCAGTGAGATCGACCCGATCCATTACGAGTCTTTCTTCTGCTGCTTTATTATGAGACGATCTCTATCAGCAAACAGTGATTTGAATATTAAACACGTCATTCTTGTCCAGCTCCGCTCATTAAACCAGACAACTTCAGCAACACCTGTTATTGTGCTGAGGGTCACATGGTCACGTGCCTATTGACCTCTGACCTCTGATGACGGTGATTCAGAGAGAGGGATGGAGGGAAATCATTTAGGATTACAGCGGCAGTCAGATGTGGAGATGAATGGAGCTGAATCTCTGCAGCAGGTGATGTTGATGAGAAAGGCCGTCTGATCGTACGGGCGTAATCCTCTCCTCCTACTGTGACACAGAGAGCCGCGGCCGCTGTCATCTACATAATCCACACACGATGCAGAGACCGACGGCGAATCTTCCCATTGTGCCGCTCCGATCCGCTCCGGTCTCCTGCTGACACGAGTAAAGGAGCAGGACGGGAGCGGGAGCCTTTCATTTCACACTGAGCAGCAGAACCAGCGGAAACGGCAGGAGAAGTGTGAGTTCAGGTGAAGAACAGATATTATCAGACGGCCATTTAAAGAGTTACGCTGGAGTAAGTCGCTCTGGATGAAAGCATCAATATAAACGTTCACGCAGCTGTTGACTGTACGAGAGCAGAGCATCAAACTCCAGAAAATGACAGAAACACCATTACAGCATCACAGAAAAGATGAACGGTGGTAATATTCCTCAAGTTAACCTGTTCTTCCTCTCCGGTGGGAAGTGAACTTGTGTTCAGCAGCTGGAGGGAAGCGGTTCAGATTGATTTCCTTCAGCTCCACACATGGACATGAACGCAGCATATGAGCAAACAGGTGTGAAGTGTCAAGCGATCCATCAGACGTCATTCACTGCTCAGAACTGATCAAACGTTAAAGCCAGATGTCCTGATGATGTCCTGATGATGTTGCTAAAGTGTTGCTATGCAGATGCTAGAATGTTCTGAGGCGTTTCGGTGTTTTCCTCAGGTCAGGTGTGATTCTCCTGGTCTGAAGATGAGCGTCTGTGAGCAGAAACATGACAACCTATCAAGTATTGCAGATCAAAAAGTGACAACTGTATTGAAGCCAAATTTGCAACACATCATACTCACATCATCAATAGCTATATAATAAAGCATCAATAAAATGACCGTCAATCATAAAAATATCTGTGTGGTTTTATGCATAATACACTGTAGAGCATCCAAAAGAGGGCGTGATAGATCATAGTAGATGATATAAGATAGATAGATAATAGATAGATAGATAGATAGATGATAGAAAGATAGATGATAGAAAGATAGATATAGATAGATAGATAGATAGATAGATAGATAGATAGATAGATAGATGATAGATAGATAGATATAGATAGATAGATAGATAGATAGATAGATAGATAGACAGATAGATAGATAGAGATAGATAGATGATAGATAAGATAGATATAGAGATAGATAGAGATAGATAGATAGATATATAGATGATAGAAAGATAGATGAGAGAAGATAGATATAGATAGATAGATAGATATAGATAGATAGATGATAGAAGATAGATGATAGAAAGATAGATATAGATAGATAGATAGATAGATAGATAGATAGTAATAGATAGAGATAGATGAGAGAAGATAGATAGATAGATAGATAGATAGATAGATAGAATAGATAGATAGATAGATAGATGATAGAGATAGATAGATAGATAGATAGATAGATAGATAGATAGAAGATAGATAGATAGATAGATAGATAGATAGATAGAAGATAGATAGATAGATAGATAGATAGATAGATAGATAGATAGATAGATAGATAGAGATAATAGATAGATAGATAGATAGATAGATAGATAGATAGATAGATAGATAGATAGATAGATAGATGATAGATATAGATAGATAGATAGATAGATAGATAGATAGATAATAGATAGAAAGATGATAGATAGAAGATAGATAGACAGACAGACATATAGATAGATAGATAGATAGATAGATAGAGATAGATAGATAGATAGATAGATAGATAGATAGATAGATAGATAGATAGATGGATAGATAGATGATAGCTCTTCTTCAGTTAGAGCAGCACTTCAGACTCAGTATTCAGTAAGTCTCTGTTCTGCAGGATCTGAGGCTCTCACACACAATGAGCTGAAGACACTCCTCACACTGAGGGCCAGTTGATTGAATTATTGATATAATCCGCTGCGGATGCGATATGATGATGATTCACATGCTAATGAACCCTCTTCAGATCCTGACAGGCTGTTATTCAGGGCTTCTTCTTCATTCCTGACACAGTTAAACTCATGTTTACCACCGCTGTCCATTCAGTCACAGAATTATGAACGATCAGTTATCTATAAATACGTCGTAATTGTACATTGGAGTAATAATTAAAGGGTTAGTTCACCCAAAAATGAAATTTCTGTCATTAATTCCTCACCTTCATGTCGTTCCACACCCGTGAGACCTTCGTTCATCTTCAGAACACAAATTAAGATATTTTTTGATGAAATCCGAGAGGTTTATGACTAGTCCATAGACAGCAATATAATCAACACAAGGTCCAGAAAGGAACTAAAGACATCGTTAAAACAGTCATGTGACTGCAGTGGTTCAACCTTAATGTTATGAAGAGACGAGAATACTTTTTGTGCGCAAAAACAAAACAAAAATAACCACTTTATTCATCTCCCATGTCAGGCAGGCATTGGGACATAGAAAAAAAGGATTTCATCTTGGATTTCATCAAAATATCTTAATTGTGTTTTGAAGTGTTACGGGTGTGGAACGACACGAGGGTGAGTAATAAATGACAGAATGTTCATTTTTGGGTGAACTAACCCTTTAAGCTAAAATGAAGGCGCTACTTTTCTAATAAAAAATAGTAATAACTTTTTAAAGGAACAAATTTATAAACATTTAAATCTGCATTTTAGTTCATATTTTAAAATGTAGTTTAAAATAATAAAACTCTTCATTAATAAGTCAGATATAGATATATATAATGCAATTCATGTTTTAAAACATATGTTAAGCATTTCCTAGTTTCTTTTCTTGACTGCTGTTCTTGGTCGTCTTATTCATTTCCCACACATATATTTCTAATAATTCCAGCAGTTGTTAAACTTGTTTTGTTAAGGGATGAAAAATGACAACAAACAGCACAAACTGAAAAAAACATCACATCAATCGAGTCTGGACCGAAATTCAGACAAAATTCAGCTTCTTTTCAGTTCAAGAGTGTGAATCTGACTGAACTGGACAAAACTTTTATTAAATAAAATTAAATATGATTATTAATCATATGTCTATAGGTGTTATTTGAATCACTGATTAATAACATCACATAGGCTAATGTTGTGTGTGATGCATATGAGTAACTGTGAATGAAATGCATGTAATTGTGATGATGATGATGATGATGATGATGGTGTAGTTTGACAGGTAATAAACGCCTCAGTTGAACCCTGGTGAAAAAGTGAACGGCTTTCAATTGGCTGCTGTGACTCGTCACGGCTGATGATCCGCTCTCTCTCTATATAAACACACAGTTTCATTATTCCTCGAGACTCCGGCGACGTGCCCGCGCGGTGAGTGGGAGCGCGCGTCTCAATGGCGCCGGTGCTGATGCTCGTTCATGACTCGATCCCGTCAGCATCACCTGTTGATCCGATGATGGTGAAGGTGAGTAAGATCATCTGAACAGAAAATACCAGCACAGAAATCACCGACGCGACGTTTATTCTGTAAATCGCGTTTTGTTGTTAGACTGAGGCGTTTGTGCGCGTCGTTATCATTAATTCGGTTTAAATTGATTTAATCCATTTGAGCATTTCATCTTTCATCCGGCTGCTCTGATGGCCAGTCATTCTGAATCTGCTCTGGTGTGTGCCGCTGTGATTCGGTGTCAGTTCGCTTCAGTTGCACAGATGCTCCTGCAGAGGAAGACGGGCTTTATTTCGAGCATCAGGCCTGTCGAGCGCAAACTCTCCTCCGCGCAACAGGTGCGAGTGTCTGTGCACCGCGCGGCCGGACACGAGCGGCGTGAGCGAGCAGCTGCTGAAGGGCGTTTCATCGGTTCACGAGTCAGTCTATCCGACATGTTAGGATTGATATGTCTTATTAGGAGGATCATTAGGCTACTAGTGCTGATAGTGATGAAACCTCTATCACTAAAAATAAAGGTTCTTTATTGGCATTTCTGGTTCTGTGTTGAACCTTTAATATTCAGAGGGTTCTTCATAGTGGAAAAAGATTCTTTAGATTATTAAAATGTTCTTCACACTAAGAAAAAAATGGTTCTTTTAAGAACTGATCCAAGAAGATCTTCATGTGTGAGTGTGTGTGTGTGTGTGTGTGTGAGTGCGCGTGTGTGAGAGTGTGTGTGAGTGTGTGTGTGTGTGGTGTGTGTGTGTGTGTGTGTGTGTGAGTGTGTGTGCTCCAGACATGAATGATTCCTCAGATCTGACGCACCACTCCACCTGTTGGACGAGGAAGAGTCCCACTGAAGGAGGAAGCCGAGTCTCATACACACAGTAAACGGACACCTAGCAACCAGACACAATGTCCTAGAAAGAATCCAGCCCCTCTCTACCAGCCACCTAGCAACACCCTGACAACCAACCACGACATGCTGGCATTGAGGTGGGAGTTTTGCATCTTCAGGTAATGTACAAACGGTCTATTTTACATTTGTTCAGCATGAATGTGAAGATGTTTGATGAGCAGCGCTTCACAGTTTCCGGCTTTAATAGAAAAGACTGACATGCAGAAGAAAACAGTTTAATGGACATAAATGAAGGGACGGATCAGAGCCTGACGGTACGGTGAATTAAAATCATTGAATGATTTGATATGTGAGAAGGATGAGAGTGACCGGAGCACATCTGTGTCATTATTATACACACGTATTTAGCATTTGTAAGATGCCATTGAGCGATCCTGATGAAGTGAAGCGTCTGCAGGAGTAAATCATCTCTCCTCCCCCACAATCCCCTGCTGTCCGTCTCCTGCTGCTGCTTCTGTTGCGTAGAAACCGTCTCCGTGAATCCAGATAATGCTGTTCATACGGAGAGACACGCCGGCCTCATCCTGACACGTTCAGTGGACCAAACCAACAATTCACACGTCGAGGGAACGTCTGGAAAATTTGCAGGATTATTTTTCTTCCCATACTGACAGACTCTTTGTCTGCATTCAGAGAAGATTAACATTTACAGTAAGAACACACCGTACTGAAACTGATATTGAACATAAATAATGTGAAGTAAATGTAGCAATGAAGGGGGAAATAAAAAGGAACAAGATATAAAAACAGAAAATATGTATTCAACAAGAACCAATGAAATGAAGCCACTGCACTCATTCGTTCTGTCACACATTATGAGCTCCATAAGAAGAATATGTATCGTGAAAAGCACTATATAACTGAAGATGACAGCCCCATCTTCATGATTTTATATATATACATGGATGTAAACATAATCATTTATAATTTTGACTCATAACTTTTCTTAAAAAGGACTTAAATGCTGAAATGTGAGTTTTATCATTTTATAAAACTATTCACTGTGCCCCAAATTGAAAACTTCCCTACAGGCAAAAAAACAGTACGGCAAAAGAGAGTCTGAATGCATATTAGAAAAACAGGTAAAGTCCCCGGATGAGCATCTGATGACACTTTACTTTAAAACCAAAGCAAAAGTCATTCTTAATAATAGTAATAGTAAAGAGGGAAATGTGGTCAGTTCAGTGGAAACACAATATCAGCTCTGATCTACACACACACACACACTGTTAATGATGTACAGATGTAGAAAGACACTCGTTCATCTCTAGATGTTCTTCTGTCCTCTATCAGCGGGAACGTCCGTCCTGCACTGCTGTGTGGAAGACTAGTGATTTTGTTGTGAAACTGAAGAAAAGAGCAACAACAAAACCCAGTCTGCCTCTCAGCACAGGACACATCACCTGACACATCACCTGACACACCTGGGGTTTACCGGAGGCTGTTTTAGACGCTGATTTGAAAATGTTTCTGTAACTTAACTTAATATTTATTGAGTTATTTTATACTTAATATTCGGTAGTATTATTGATCTCACCCTATTGGATGAGCTGATGATGACATCACTACTTTTAGAGCTGAAATAAACTCGTTCCATAATTTACTGAAACAAACTGAACTGATTTGAATAATGTCTGTTTATGATTGTTTTACTGCTGAATTTAATTCTGTTTGCATCATTTTCTGTTATTTCTGAAGCTGCTTTGGAACAATCTGTGCTGTATAAAGTGCTGTAGAAATAAAGGAGTTAAACAATAGAAGTGTTTGTAGAGAATCATAAAATATAATAAAGTCTCATCATGAAAACATCTCTGATTCATGACTTGAACACGAAAACCTGTTTGTCACTTCACTTTACACGGTCATACAATCTTTATGATAAACCAAATAAAAGAATAGTAAACATTAATTTAAATAAATGATGTACATTTACCATGTCTCGAACCACAACAAACGAACAGGGAACTTTATTCAGTTGATTCCACACAATCATGTCTCTAAAACATTATTGAGATATTTTAAATGTCTTTTCTGGCACAGCATGAGAACAGTGACGTCATACATGCCAGACGAGTTGTTCATGCATTCCGTGTTTACATCAGCTGACTGAGTTCCAGCAGATGAATGATGGGAAATGTAGTTCCGTGAGGCGCAGCGACACCGAGCAAGCGCTTGTTAATGGACTACATCCCCCACAAGTCTTCGCGCACCCTGTTTGCCGGTCGACGCACTGGCGTGCGTGACGCGTGACAGGTGCTGCTGTAGTTCTTTGCGCGGCTCGCGCTGTGCACTGACGGCGCGCGCGGACTACGATACCCAGCATTCCGAGCGGCGGTGGTAAACAGAGCTGTCAAACAACATCACCGACGCCATTTCGACAGCAGCCTTAAAATGGCAGTAAAATGCAGAGCGAGGATCGCTCCTCACTGAACAAGAAGCGACGCTCGCGTCCCGTGCTCGCCAATTCAGACGCGCTTTAACGGACATTTGAAGACGCCACGCGCCGAGAAGATGGATATCAGCACGGCGGTGTTTAACGCGGCGAGAGACGGAAAACTGAAACTCATCCAGAAGTTGCTGAGCAACAAAAGTCCGGAGGAGCTGGAGGCGCTGGCGGAGGAGAAGACGCAGGGCGGCACGCCGCTGCTCATCGCGTCTCGGTACGGACACCTGGAGGTTGTGGACTACCTGCTGGAGCACTGCAAGGCCAACGTGGAGCTCGGGGGCTCCGTGAACTTTGACGGCGAGACGATCGAAGGCGCTCCGCCGCTGTGGGCGGCCTCCGCCGCGGGACACCTGCCGGTGGTGAAGACGCTCCTGAAGCACGGAGCCTCGGTCAACAACACCACCCTGACCAACTCCACGCCGCTGCGCGCCGCCTGCTTCGACGGCCACCTGGAGATCGTCCGCTACCTGGTGGAGCACCGCGCCGACATGGAGGTGGCCAATCGGCACGGACACACCTGTCTGATGATCTCGTGTTACAAGGGCCACCGAGAGATCGCCAAGTTCCTGCTGGAGCGAGGGGCCGACGTCAACCGCAAGAGCGTGAAGGGCAACACGGCTCTGCACGACTGCGCCGAGTCCGGGAGCCTGGAGATCATGAAGATGCTGCTGAAGTGCGAGGCGCGCATGGAGCGGGACGGCTACGGCATGACGCCGCTGCTGGCCGCCAGCGTCACCGGCCACACCAACATCGTGGAGTACCTGGTGCACCAGCCGCGCGCCAGCCGAGAGGAGCGGGTCGACGCGCTGGAGCTGCTGGGGGCCACGTTCGTGGACAAGAAGCGCGACCTGCTGGGCGCCATGCGCTACTGGAGGAGAGCGATGGAGCTGCGGCAGGCGGGCGAGAAGGCGGGCGGATTCTGGCCAAACCGCCTCCGGGGCCGCCGGTGCCGGCGTACGACTGCGCCCGCGAGGTGTCCACGGCCGAGGAGCTGGAGGCGCTGATCACCGACCCGGACGAGATGCGCATGCAGGCGCTGCTGGTGAGGGAGCGCATCCTCGGCCCGTCGCACCCCGACACCTCCTACTACATCCGCTACCGCGGCGCCGTCTACGCCGACTCGGGCAACTTCCAGCGCTGCATCAGCCTGTGGAAGTACGCGCTGGACATGCAGCAGAGCAACCTGGACCCGCTCAGCCCCATGACGGCCAGCAGCTTCCTCTCCTTCGCCGAGCTCTTCTCCTTCGTGCTGCAGGACCGCGCCAAGGGCACCCTGTGCACCCGCGTCACCTTCCAGGACCTGATGGGCGTCCTGGGCAAGAGCGTGCGGGAGGTGGAGCGAGCCGTGGCGCAGCGGGACAGCCCTCCGGAGGCGCCGCAGTTCACCAAAGCGCTGTCCATCATCCTGCACCTGGTCTTCCTGCTGGAGAAGCTGGACTGCGCTCCGGAGCAGGAGCACCACAAGCGGCAGACCGTTTACCGGCTGCTGAAGCTGAACCCGCGGGCGCGGAGCGGCTACACGCCGCTGCACATGGCCGTGGACAAGGACACCACGTCGGTGGGCCGCTACCCGGTGGGCCGCTTCCCGTCGCTGGCCGTGGCCAACCTGCTGCTGGAGTGCGGGGCCGACGTGGACTCGCGCGACTGCGAGAACAACACGCCGCTGCACGTGGCCGCCGCCAACAGCTGCCCCGAGATCATGGCGGCGCTGATCCGGGCCGGCGCCCACTTCGACGCCACCAACGCCCAGCGCAAGACGGCCTACGAGCTGCTGGACGAGCAGAGCAGCGGGCGACACGCGCTGCAGCCGCTCAACTACGTCACGCTGCAGTGTCTGGCGGCCCGAGCCATCGAGAAACACAGACTTCCCTACAAAGGGCTCATCTCAGAGGAAATGGAGGCGTTCATCGAGCTGCACTGACCTCACACGTGACCTCCGGCCAGAACCCAAGCAATAATCCCAGAACTCGTGGTGCGAGCGCTGGGACGGGCCGCGGACTCGAGCCCCGGTCTCTCTTGTGTGTGCAGGAAGTGAACGTTTCGCCTCTTTGTGTTGGTTGCTGTTCTTTGATTGACAGGGCTTCATCACACACGACGAACTGCTTGTCGATCGCATGCAGAGCAGTGATGTGTCCGATGCAAACTGAAATGCAAAAGCAAAACTTTTTCTATCAGACTCTGTAGTTTGACTGTCATGACATGCTTTAGTTCTTCCCATCGATGATCCTGATCCTGAAGGACTTTGAAGCCCACGGTGCCAAATACTAGCCTTACATGATCATCTTTTCTAATGTGTGTGATTTTAATGTGTTTTTATTGAGTGACTGGTGGAGTTTCCTTTCATTTGGGGAGTGACTGTAATATATAGAACTTGGCACTTTATCCACCCTACATGAGAACAGCTATTTTTGAATCGCTGACGTTACCTTGATATCTATGCAGTTTATTACGGGAGGCGCTTTTGGAGTGACAGATCTGGCTGTTTTTGTGTTTTTTTTCTCTGCAGGGTTATGTGAAAAGCTTCATATGCATTGCAGTCTTATTCTAATTGCCTTTAAGTTTATTTCTTCTTGGTAAGACTTGGTATGGCTGAGGTGATTTGTGTTTTTTTGCCGTCTGTCATTGTAAATGCCACCTGAATGAAAGCACTTTGAAAATGTTAACACTTTGTTTAACCTCTTAAACCAGAGACTTCAGAAACTACAACTGATTTGGTTAATTTAAGACAATTTACTACAAGACAAAAAAGTGTGTGGAGATGCCTGAATAAAACTCAAGTGTCCCATCCGTCTGTCTGTCCGTCCGTCCGTCTGTCTGTCTGTCTGTCTGTCAGAGTAAAGACTGACCCACGCGGATCTGAAGTCCGTCTGCATGAAGAGACGTAACCCGTGCCGTGTGTCTGGACTTTCTTTCCAGGTCGGGATGATCGCAGACGTCAGAAGTGCATCGTCGAACCGCTTTCCAGTGGTTATGAAGGTTTTCCTTTTGACACATTTTAACATGCCCTCTTTAATAGCTCATGTGTTTCTGATGTTTCTCAGTCTTGATTCCAGCGTCGGCTGCTGTCAGATCAACACTTTCCTCTTTTAATGAGAGGGAACGTCGCTTTCGATCCTGTGATTTTCATCTTACGCTGACTTACATTTCTACACTTAATGTTGTTATGTCAGTTTGTCTCATGAAAACGTGTTCAGGTCACATTTCACCCCTAAACCAAGAAACCGTGTAAAGAAAATAAAATTTAACTAGTGTCAGGTCAGTTTTGGTTCATTTTAGGTTTTATTTATTTTCAGTTCAACTTATTTCATCAGTTATTATCAATGCAACTTTTCACATTTTCATTTAGTTCAAGTTTTTCAACTAATATTTTATTTTAGCTTTATTTAAATGAACAGAAATGTTTTTAGTTAATGACGATAACTCATTCATCACTGAATCATCTCAGAAGCTGCAGGAAAAGAAAAATCAGAAAAAATAAAATGTTCTTTCAATTGAGAATTGCATTTGTAAATTATAATTCTAAGCATGCATCGTGCTTTTAATTTATTCTGATTTTAATGTGTATCTTTGTGTCTGAACAGGCAGTTTTCTTCACTCATTGCAGGACAAAAGCTTCATTTTCTTTATGCAAAATGACTAATTTTATCCAAGTTTGATCATATTGAAATATTGATTCTGGGGTGAAATATGACATTTCTTTCTCAGGAGCAGATTTTAAAGCTGAAAATGCGAGCAACAAAGGTTAGTGTTGTTTTATTTGTCTGTTTGTTGCAGAAATGTTGTCGTTGGGGCGTTAAAGGCTCGTTTTCTCTCGTTTCTGTTCTGCTCTGATTGCTGATAGAGTTGTGTCGAATTCACACACAGCGTTTGTTTCAATCGTCTCATGGCCATTTTAACATGTGGCCCAGTTTAATTCTGTTAACTTAAAATCTCTAACCTTTATGTGCAGAAATATGTTGAGATTTTTTACGTTATTTGAAGGTAATAATATCTTGTTTTATTTCCCATCAGCCCTCTCTCGAGCTGCCATGAAGGTCTTGTTTGTGGAAGGCAGGTCATGTATACAACAGAAACTCGATCTGGCAGGCCGAGCTGATATAAATAGCGTGTCATGAACATCTGTGCGCTCCTGAGGACCGCCGTGTGTCTCCGTGACTATTTTAGGCGAATCCTTCAGAGGTCTGGGTCAGTCTTTACATCCACATTCACACTGGATCTTTCCATCAGCTCACAGAAACTGATGGTAATGGCTTCGTTACACCTGGCCTGTAACAGATGCTGAACGACAGAAGGGGTCAAATATTGAAATATGATGTAAGGTTACAAGTTAAATATGAATGTGAGATGTGTGGCCGTTGCATACGGAGCGTGTAAAACCTTCGCACACTTTTATTCTGCTGCACTGAATTTAGTTTAACTTTGTTGAAACGGATCATTCATACTCTGATGTGTGAAAACATGTTTTTACAAAATGGTGAAAAACTGTTTAAAACTATTATTATTAAACGATTGTTAACTGCACAAACAAAAACAGTGGTTCCTCATCTGATTTCTCTTCATTCTCCGCTGCAGAACAAACTCTGATCCGGACGGATCACGTTACAGTCTTCGGATCAAAGGTTGGATGTTCTTCATGCTGTAAAAATGATTTTTTCCAAGTTGTAAATAAAACAAAGATTACTGGAGTGTGTTTTACATGACAAGAAACCAATTCGGTCTTGGTACTTCAAATGTTCATGTTTAATTCAGTGTTACTTGTGATTATTTGTGATTTACTGGCAGTTTCTAAGTGAAATTTGCTTCAGAGTAAATCCTGCATCAGTTCTCCAGCGACACTGATCTACTGGTGTGATGTGAAGCAGCTGGTTAGTGAGGGTTAGACATGATGAGGGTTTGTTGTAAAGAGTCTTTCTACACTTGAAAATATTTTAGGTCTAAATTTAGGATTTATGTATTTGAATTGCATATTAAATTTCCATGCATTTGGATAACACTGTTTGAACATAAACTAATAAATGCAATGTGATGCATATTTATCAGTTATAAATGAAACGGGTCAGATTTCTGTAAAAGTATTGATAAACTGAATGTGTTTTAAGTGCACGATAACCAGGTTTATGTGTTTATCTTTAATAAATCCAATTTGTTTCAATCACACATTTTAACTGATTGAATATTGCTTGTTTCACATCTAGCCGTATTTCATTTTAATAAGTTTAATTGTTTTCACAATGAGCAGATTTATGCCGATTGTAAGCAATATGAATACATGCATTTTGAAAATGTGATTTAAATAAAATTAAATGCAAATAGTTATGCTAACTGAAACAAACTATTCAATTAATAAAAATATGACATTGAAACAAGTTGCATTTATTATAAATATATAAACCTGGTTATTGTGAATGTAATACACATGCAGTTTATTAGTACTAATACAGAAGTCCTACCCGTTTCATTTATGTATGACTGACAAATATGTATCGCATTAGTTTGTGTAAAAACTCTGCAATCCAAATGTATGGAACTGTTCTATGCAACTGAAATGAATAAATCTTAAACTAGGGTAGATGCTGATCTCGATCCTGCCCTCACTGACCCTCCAGCTGCCCTCAGATCAGATAATAACACAATAGAGCCTTTATGACATCAGATGCGCTCACAGCTCGAGTGACGTCACGCGCGTCGCGGCCAGCAGAGGGCGCGCGCCTGCAGCAGCGAATCTATTGTTTGATTCTGATCCGACAGAAAAAATCAAGCGAATATTTGTGTGTGTTTTTGAAATCGTCTTCCATCGCAATGGTCTAATCCAGTGTCAGAAATCAACTTTTTTATTATCACCACCTGACATTTGCCCCTGGAACTGGTTTTTAGTTGTTTTCTAATGACACACATTATAGAGTGTCCCTAGAATAGAATAGAATAGAATAGAATAGAATAGAATAGAACATGTTTTAAACAGATTTAACTGTTATTTAACATTTTTTAACCCCATGTTTAAATAATTTTATGTCGCTTTGTCACAAATCATGCTTTTGTAAATCATAATTATGACAGCCTAAAAAGATGAAATTATGATATACTAAATCGAAATTAGGGCTTAAAAAGTCAATCATGACATAAAGTCATACTTCCGACATTTTTAATCTCATAATTACTACTTAGTATGTCGTAATTTCGACTTTTTATGTCATAATTATTTTTTGCCAAAGCATGATTTTTTCTTATGTGGCGGAAATGCGCTTCCAGGTTTGAGGTTAGTGATGAGATAAATGTCATTCATTTTCATTTCGTTTCATTTATTTAAATGTAATGTAATTAAATGTAACGCGTTATTTTCATTATGCTTCTTCAGGAGCTGGTCAGCACTCAAGTCTCTCAATAAGCTCGCGCTGAGACGCTCCATTGTTTCTGGAAGAGTCGTGAACGCGCTTTCCGTCACGTCATCCCTGGGAGGAGGGAGCGCGCACCAGGGTGCGAGGAGGAGGATGAGGAGAGGAGGAGGAGGGTACCAAGGAGGAGAGGCTGCTGCCTGCGAGCATCGATGACATCAACGAGCACAAGAATCTCCGGAGGCTTCTGGAAATGGAGGCGCGCGAGTGAGAGATCCGCGTTTCTGCCTTATAACGGAATATGATGCACGAGTCTCCCGGAGCTCTTCAACGGCACCGTCACGCAGGTAAACGGCGCTTTTTGGCCTGTGCGTGAGAGTCAATCGCATGGCAGTATTAGCTGAATGAAAGATAAAGGAATATGCGAGGCGTCCGTGTGTGTGTGTGTGTGGTGTGTGTGCGCGCGCTCAGATTACACCTCCGAAAAACACCCGGAAACACCCGAGGATCAACCTGCTTTACCTGGTTAACCTGGCGGTTAGTCTGTGGTTAAGGCGCGGGTGTTTCTGGATATCAAAGGTGCGGGATGTTCGGGATTTTGTTTATTAAAGTCAATAGATTATTTATTGGAGTATTTCTCTGGATCGGGTTCGTGTCGATCCAGACGCTTTTGCGCCTTTGTTCCGATTTCGCTCAGGATCTCTTTCTCTCCTGATTCACATCTGAAACATTGAGTGGAAAAGCCGTAATTCGTGTCGGAAGGCGGATAATTGAAGTGAGATCTGTGTGTTCTGGGCGTTGAGTGAATCTGTGTTAGTGATAATGGCAGATAAGAGTGAAATATGAAGGAAAATTACCGAGCAGCTTCTCTGGGACTCCAGCTAACAAAGCCCGTGTGCGCGCATAGAAATTATGATTCTACACGATTCTGATTTAAATGGGTTTATTATTGCTTGGTTAATGCATAAAATATACATAAAATAAACAGCACCAATAAAATATTACCAGCACAAAGAATATAATTTCTGCTATTGTTAAATCGCACTAACACACAGACAGAAGCTGCTGAAGTCAGTTTTAATGAGCTGTTGTAAAAATCATCAAATTGAACTGTACATTTGTGTGTGTGTGTGTGTGTGTGTGTGTGTTATCATTTGCTGAAGAAAAAACAGCACAATAATGCCTGAGTGGTTGCCAGGGTGTTGCTAAGGTGTAGTGTTTATTGTGCTTGTAGAGACTCTGACTCTGAGCTACACTCATCTACAGCATCAGCAGTTCCTCGCTCTACATCTCACGGGTTTCTCATAATGATCTCAGCTGTTTCTGAAAATCCTGCCAGATTCTCTCAATGATATAAATGGTTGTGTTCCAACTTCCTGTTCATGTCATTTCAAGCAGCACTGGGATTTAATATGCCTTAATTCTGTATTAAACCTCTAAGTCTGAGAGATGAATTCTCAAACAGGGTTTATCTGCAGTTTATCTATATTAGCCGAACTGTTTCTAACGTGTGCTGAAGAATATCAAAATAATTATTTTTATTGGCTTTATCAAGAGAATAGATGTTCAATGTCTGTTTTTAAATAGATATCCTTTCAGAAACACTGAAAGTGCTGTTACTTTGCTGAGTGATCAGACTTACGGTTTTCATATAGTGGACGATAAAACAGCTGAAAAAATCCTACAGACCCACATCGAATATCTTGGGGGTGGACTGAAAGAAACCACCTAGCAACTGTATCTCAACATGCTAAAAACCACTTAGAGCACCTTAGCAACAACCTGACAACCACTCAGAGCACCTCAGTTAATAACACCTTAGCAACACCCTGAGAACCACTCATTACAACTTAGCAACACCCTGAGAACCACTCATTACACCTTAGCAACACCCTGACAACTGCTCAGAGCACCTTAGCAACAACCTGACAACCACTCAGAGCACCTCGGCTCATAAGACCTTAGCAACACCCTGAGAACCACTCATGACACTTAGCAACACCCTGAAAACCACTCATGACAACTTAGCAACACCCTGAAAACCACACAGAGCACCGTAGCAACACCCTGACAACTTCTTAGAGCACCTTAGCAACACCCTGACAACCACTCAGAGCACCTTAGCAACACCCTGACACCTGCTCAGAGCACCTTAGCAACAGCCTGAAAACCACTCAGAGCACCCTAGCTCATAACACCTTAGCAACACCCTGAGAACCACTCATTAGACCTTAGCAACACTCTGACAACCACTCAGATCACCTTAGCTCATAACACCTTAGCAACACCCTGAGAACCGCTAATTATTACACCTTAGCAACACCCTGACAACTGCTCAGAGCACCTAAGCAACACCCTGAGAACCGCTCATTACACCTTAGCAACACCCTGACAACTGCCCAGAGCACCTTAGCAACACCCTGAGAACCACTCAGCACCTTAGCATTGTGCTGTTTTTTCTTCAGAAAATGGAAAAAAGGCTTAATATTTCATGCACAATATTGTGATAGATATTGAAGGTTTTTTCAGCACAGCTTTGTTTTTATCAACAGCTCATTAGAGAGCAGCTGTGAGTACAGAATACATGCAATGGTGCGGTTTAATAACAGAAGTCATCCTTCTGTAATCTCCCCTGTTCAGTCAGACGCACTGATAGGAAAATGGTTGTAATTCTCCTGGTCCACAGCTCATGTTTTTATCTTCTGCTGCAACATTTCAGTGGTTATGTGATGAGTCCGGCCATATTTTGCTTCATTCTTATGCTCAGATGTGCAGGCGGTGTTTAATTTCTCTGTTTTAAGATGCTCTGCATTGTTTTGTGTGTGTGTGCAGGCTCTAGTGAAGGCTTGTTAAGTAGGTTACATCTCTCGCCTGCGGAGGTTAGTATCTCTCGGGCTGATAACACAACCTGACCGTCCTGCTAACATGCTCTGTGCTCGAGCGCTGTGACAGGTTAGTGGTGAGACAGGAAAGCATTGAGGCAGGTTAACAGTGAGACAGGTTAGCTCCCTCCTTTAGCTTCATTTGACTTTCCAAATGATTTGAACATAAATGCATTTCTTGAATATTTTGCACTGTTAGGGCCTCCATCGTTCCGGATTGACAGTCGATCTCAAGACTGTCTCACGTTCCTCTCCCTCGGCGCTGTGATTTGTGATTGCTTTCCTGATCCGCAGGACGTGTAGATGGCGTCCGCCGTCCAGCATTGATTCGGCGTTCTGATGGGTCTGGAGCGATTTGACTGACAGCAGTGAGAGATTGTAGGAGAGATGTTGAGAAGATGGCCGACTCTGCCGTGGACAGAGAAAGGCACTCGAGTGCTGAGCGTGTTATTTCAGACCGTCTCACAGACAAACACTTCTGGATGCATTTGGGAATACAAGGTAGAATCGCTCAGCATCCGTGCGCCGAAGCGTCTGTAATGGCAGCGACGGCTCAGGTTTCTCTGCTGGCTGTGAAATTGGGTTATTTGCTGTTTTTTGCTGTTTTTTACTGGATCTTGCTAACGTGTAACCTTGAGAGCATTTTATGCAAAAGACTGAAGGAAAGACAGATGGTATATGATCGTATCGGCACGGCCCTGACCATGTAAACGCTCTCGTTGACGTATTAAGCTTTCAGTCCAGAAGGAACTTGTAGATGATCTAAGGAAATGTACTGGCCGTAAATGTTTTTAATGCACTTAAGTAGCTGATTTTTCCTTGTACATTAGTGACCAACAGCGCAGGTCACTGAGTTCAAGTGTGTATAAAGCTTTTCATGATACTAATGTTTCAGATTTGGTTGAAAAAATGCTTGTTTCATTGTTACAATTTAGGAATTATTCTGTTATCAGTCCGAGATCAAAGTAACGTCCATGTGACAGCGATACATGCTATAATATAGTGAGTCACTCGAGGAGTTTCTTTAATAAATGCTTTGATTCGAATCGCTTTAATTCTACAGCATTTATAGATTCAATAGAGTCATCATTCAGATCAATTCAGTTCAGTTTTGTTCAGTTCAGATCAATAATATTACTGAATATTAAGTGTCTAATAGACACATCTCTCACATCTGACCGTGTGTTATATAAAACAGACTGCTTTTACTCACATTCAGCCCTTGATGAGTGTTCATGTAGAAGCTGGTCTGGTTTGAACAAGTTTGGCTGTGAAACGCTGAATCTCTGTGACCGTATTATCTATCCGTGTGGGTCAGTTGTGTCCGGTTTGTGTTTGACTCGATGAAATGTCTGATTAATGTATACCCGCGCCCATATGCCGCTGTGTTGACCTCTGACCTCAACAGATTGGACTCCTGTAGGGTCGCCATCATGAAGTGGAGTAACAGTGAATGGAGGAGAGCAGATGTCCTGTCGCTCTGTTCCTCATTTGCTCTTTAATATTGATCTTTTGGCCTTGAAATTTACAGGCTTCATTCACAAGAGCAGGAAACATCAATCGATGGAGTCGATAACGCGTCACTCAGTGTCGTCCGATGATCCGAGAGAGACAGAGAGAGACCTCGGGATAAAGACCTCCAGGCTTCACCTTTATTTCACAATACACAGCGTTTCAGAGAAGCTTTAGAAAAAATCATGTGTGTTATAATCACAAAGTGTGTGTGTTCATGTTCATACGGCACTAATAACAGCTCTAAGATGAAGCACATGTCATGAGGTTAAACAGACGAAATGATGCTGTCGTTCTGCCGTTATTAAGGCAGTGATTTCAGTATGAGGATCATTTTTTGGCCGAACTGTTATGAGGGTTGAAATCATCTTTGGCACAAGGAATCTCAGCACGCTCAGACCGTCTTATGAATGATTTGCAATCCTAAATGTGATTTGTGCGTATCTATAATTCCATCCGTGTCTCGCTGCACAACCTGATACTCGACTGAAATCACCGTCTTACGGTAATGTGCGGCGATTCAATCCTGCATTTCTGTTGTAATTATGACCACGCTGCTCGTTTTTAAATATTTTATTAGTGTTGAAATATTCAATTAATTAAACATGACTCGTTTTGTGTTTGTAGAAGATTAGTTATTGAGGCGGGGAAAGAAATATGAAAATAAGGAAAACAGGAAAATGACAGAATCAATGATGCAAGCTTCATCGAATATGAGACTTGATTAATTGTAAGTCATCCTGTGGTCCGCTGGAAATCTGAGGCCTGAGAGCCGCGGATCTACAAATACTGAATCACGTGTGACGGTGAAGCTCGTTTCTGCTGTTTAAGCAGTCAGATAAACTACAGGCTACTAACACTCCGGCTATTTTCTAATTCCTTTTAGTTCAAAACTCACTGTGATCAGCTGACGAGCCCTCAGGACGTGTCAGATTAGTCCTTGTTCACCGCTGATGTAATTTTAATGTTTTCATTCTGCAGGAACTAAAGATATAAGTGCCGCGGCAGCCGGAGTGATTTATTAAAGATAAAATAGTCCAGGAGAGAAAATCAGCCGTAGATTGTGGTGGCAGATCAGCGTCTGATTTATTGCTCACATGCACTCAAACACTGAACTTTAACATGCTAAACTGGTGCAACTGAAAGATCTGCTTTACAGCTGTTTGCTCTGAGAGTTATGATTCAGAAGCAATTTTTCCAAATTGGCCTGAGTTCAACACACACTCACACACACACACACACACACACACACAATATCACCCCAGACAGGCTGATTGAACACGCGTGTGCCGTTACTGCAGGATGCTGTGAAACACCAGCCAATCAGATTTGAGCTTGAGTGTGTCGGTTCAGACGTGTGCTGACAGGTGCAGGTGTCGTGATGGATGTCAGTCAGTCTGTAGGTCAGTCTGAGATCAGACGAGCTCGTTACCGGCCGCTGATTAACACAAGATGAATGAGACGGCTGGAGAAGCGTGACGCAGCGGCAGAAACTCGTGAACTCGAAAATTCACTCGAAATGTGATGTGCAACATCATCCAACTAAATTCATACTGCGTTTTGAACCTGAATGACTTTCTTCCTTCTGCGGAAGATATAAAATTATTTTCTTCCTCATGATTTCTGTCTTGCCAATGGAAAAATAAACCTAAAGGATTAGTTCACTTTAGAATGAAAAGTTCCTGATAATTCACTCTCCTCCATGTCATCCAAGATGTTCATGTGTTTCTTTCTTCAGCTGAAAAGAAATTTAAGGAAATTATTCCAGGATTTTTCTCCCATATAGTGGACTTCACTGGGGTTCAACGGGTTGAAGGTCCAAATGTCAGTTTCAGTGCAGCTTCAAAGAGCTCTACATGATCCCAGACGAGGAATAAGAGTCTCATCTAGAGAAACCATCGGACATTTTCTAAAAAAAATGAAAAATTATATACGTTTTAACCACAAATGCTCGTCTTGCACTGCTCTGTGATGCTCCACGCATGACGTAATCATGTTGGAAAGGTCACGCGTGACGTAGGCGGAAGTACCGATCCAGTGTTTACAAAGCAAAAGTTTTTCGCCCTACCGCTGTACTTCCGTCTACGTCACGCGTGACCTTTCCAACATGATTACGTCATATGTGGCGCATCACAGAGCAGTGCAAGACGAGCATTTGTGGTTAAAACGTATATAATTTTTCATTTTTTTTAGAAAATGTCCGATGGTTTCTCTAGATGAGACTCTTATTCCTCGTCTGGGATCATGTAGAGCTCTTTGAAGCTGCACTGAAACTGACATTTGGACCTTCAACCTGTTGAACCCCAGTGAAGTCCACTATATGGAGAAAAATCCTGGAATGATTTCCTCAAAAACCTTCATTTCTTTTCCACTGAAGAAAGAAAGACATGAACATCTTGGATGACATGGAGGAGAGTAAATTATCAGGAACTTTTCATTCTGAAGTGAACTAATCCTTTAATTGTGTTTAATTTTTCAGAAAACAAGTCTTCAGTCATTTCTCTTCTCCAGTAAATGTATCTTGATTTAAGAATGTTTAGATATTTTCGCTGGAAAACAAGACAGAAACACTGAGGAAGAACAGAGTTTTGTAGTGCACAAACATTTAAATGAATGACACATACAGTAACTGTTGATATTTTATCTATCTCTAATCATTGTGTTTTTCCATCTCTATGATGAGGCCAGAAGCAGTAAAGTGTGTGATGCTTAAAGAGCTGCAGTTGAGTTTGAAGTGAGTGAATGAGAGAGAGAGAGAGAGGTGAAGCGTGCGGTTTGTGCGGCCTCGCTCACGGGCATCTGCTTAATAAACGCAGCTCTCTCTTATCTGCACCGGCCTTTGATTCCAGTTGCCCTTAAAAGCTGCAGCCCACCAATGGAGCTCTTGTGGCGGAGCTGATGCGCTGTCATACACTCATTTGTAATAACAGCAGATTAAAAAGGATGATCCGGGCTTTACGAGGCCCGTTTCCGGGGCAGGAGGGGGTTGTGAAGCGACGTAACGTACAGAAGCAGTCGCCCTTTTGCTGTTCACCTGCATCTGATATCATTGCAGTATTTCACTGAACTCATTCTGTAAATATCTAATGATCTTTTCCTGATCTGAAGCTTAGAGTCATTCGTTCATTTGAGTAGTTTCAGCAACCCTTTATGTGCATTGATCTGCGTTTTAAAGACCCCATGAAATCAAAATGAACAGTTTTCATGTTTTTTAATGGAATATTGCAGTGTTTATTATAAATGATTTATCATTATTGTGTTTCTGGTAATCTTGAATCAGAATATCTTCCTCTTGCAGCATCTCTTCTCTTCTCTGATGATGAGGGCGGGGCAACCTGTCACTCACATGAGATCCACCAATAGCAAACCACAACCGTCCAATCAGACAAAATCAAGCCCCGCCCTACATTTGTTCTTGTTCCTGAAGCGTTTCACTCGGATATACGACACATTAGAGGAGAAAAGAGGAGCTCAGCTTCCCTTTGATTCATTTACATGTTCACTGAGTATTTTTGGTTCATGTAGGTTTTGTCACACCAGCGTTATATTGAAGTGCTTCGTCAGAGCTGTCATGATGAGACTGTCAGTCAAACACGACATCAGCAGACCTGTTATGACTGTTATTATCTTACTGCTAATTTAGCAGAACTGTCAGTGCAAACGCTTCCTCTGTCCGTCTGAAGAGGGAAATATTCAGTCTTTCATTGGTCCGTTCATTCATGGGTTGTGAAGTCAGTGTGTTCATGTCTTTGTATGAGGGAATGAATGCCTGTGTTTGAGTGTGTCTGTAATGCGAGTCTGGATGAATCTCAAGCGCTCGGTGCTCGTGGGAGACGCTGCTATTTATAGAGCCTTTCTCATATCGCCCAGTTTCTGCCGAAAGATTCTCGCCTGTTTGCGGCTGTCGTCTGATCAGCTGAAGAAGTCTGGAGGAAATCGCCATCATTCTCAGATGTTACGAACACACACACACACACACACACCATTACGAGCTGCTGCTGTTGGACTCGTATGAAGCTGGAGCTGCAGGGGATTCGCTTCATTTGCCGTTAATCCACCTGCATCGTTAGTCTGGGCTTCAGGAGGCCGCAGGGAGCGGGTCGGTTAATTCAGAACCAGCGCGAGCTCAGGCGGGATCGCTGAAGCGCGTCACACTGAATCTTAATCATTACGCTGTGATGAATGACAGTATAAGGATAAATGGACATTAAAATGGTCACTTTAGTCATAGTATTTTTACATTCATCTGATGCTGAATTTGTGTCTGATGATGTGGATGAATCTTGTAATGTCACTCATATGAAGAGTTTATTTGATTTATGTGAAGATGTCAACCAGAGGCGTGTAATCTTATAATGTGTCGATGTGCAGCGGTTCACCAGTATGGGTTTATCAATGGCCGATGTCAGTACTGATATGGAGAGATCAGGTGTCTGATGCCACATTTATTAATGTTTCTGAAAGAGTCTCATATTACAGTTTCATATTTTTGTTGAAACGTTTTATTTTTCAGGATTCTTTGATGAATAGAACATTATAAATGTTTTTATTGTTTTTTTGTCAATTTAATGCATCCACACTGAGTAAAAGTTAATTTCTTTTAAAAAATAAATAAAATCTTAGTGACCCAAACTTTTGAATGGTCGTGTGTTACAGTGCCTATAGAAAATCATCATACACCTTTGAAATAGTTACATTATTTGTCGTACAGCCTGAAATCAAAAAAACCTTTTCCAGCTTTATTTACAAATTTTGCCTTACAACAACAAAAAAAAATAAAAAAAATAACATGGTTGGAAAAGTCGTCAGTCCCCTGATTCAATACTTCATAGAGTCACCTTTTGCTGCAATTACAGCCATTAATCTTTTTGGATTTGTCTGTACTAGCTTTGCACACCTAGATTGGGGAATATTTGTCCATTCCTCCTTCAGAATTGCTCAAGTTCAGTCAAATTCTGCGGTGATTTGCAATGCACTTCTCTCTCTTTCTGTGAGATTTAAGTCAGGGCTCTGACTCGGCCACTCACGGACTTCCTATCCATAAGTCATTGCGTTGTTCTTTTGGTGATATGTTTTAGCATCATTGTTGGAAAGTGTTTGCTTTTCACCAGACATAGTGCTGGGAGTTCAGAAAAGCTCTCATCAGACCATAGCTCCTTTTGCCAGATGGCATCAGAGTCTTCCAGGTGCACTTTTTCAGGAAAGGCTTCATTCTTGCCTCCCTGCCACACAGGCCAGCTTGTGTAAAGCTTGTGAGATAGTTGTCACATGCACAGACAGACCAGACCCAGCCATAAAGCCTTGTAAGTCCTTCAAAGTTCCCTTTGGCCTCTTGGTAGCTTCTCTGATACCCCTTTTCCACCAACATGAACCAGGTGCTTGTTCAGAGCCAGTGCTATTTCCGATTCGGAGTTGGTTCGACTGACGACCTTCTAAAAACCGGTTTGCCTTTCCACAGGCTACAGAGCCTCCACAGATCCAGGTCTTACGTCACTGTATGTGTCTCATCTTTCACAGCAATGCTAGCGCGATCCTACATCGGCATCCGAACACGGCGAGTCCAGCGATCGAGCACTTTCCCAACCACGGCGAATTCTTTGCAGTTCCACACACACTACTAACAGTGAATCTTCAAGAAACAGCCGTTTTTATTCTGAAGTAATCAAACCACTACAATTGATGTCAGGTGGGGCGATTAGCCTGGTGTTTGATCTGGAAGTTGATTGGTTGCATCTGAGTTTATAATGGTGTACTATAAGGGGCTGATCACTTTACCAAACCAGGTATTTCACTAATTAAGTCAATAAGTTAGACTTAATTTATTTTAGGTAAAGATTTCCACAGGGAATGATGACTTTTAAAAGGCACTGTGTGTGTGTGTGTGTGTGTGTGTGTGTGTGCATATATATACACACACCGATCAGGCATAACATCATGAGCACTGACAGGTGAAGTGAATAACACTGATCATCTGTTAGTGGGTGGATATATTAGACAGCAAGTGAACATTTTGTCCTCAAAGTTGATGTTAGAAGCAGGAAAAATGGGCAAGCGTAAGGATTTGAGTGAGTTTGACAAGAACCAGATTGTGATGGTTAGACGACTGGGTCAGAGCATCTCCAGAACTGCAGCTCTTGTGGGGTGTTCCCGGTCTGCAGTGGTCAGTATCTATCAAAAGTGCTCCAAGGAAGGAACAGTGGAGAACCGGAGACAGGGTCATGGGCGGACTCATTGAAGGCTGGCCCGTGTGGTCCGATCCAACAGACGAGCTGCTGTAGCTCAAATTGCTCCAGAAGTTAATGCTGGTTCTGATAGAAAGGTGTCAGAATACACACGTATGGAGCTGCATAGCTGCTGACCTGTCAGGGTGTCCATGCTGACCCCTGTCCACGCCGAAAGAGCCAACAGTGGACATCTGAACTGGTTTGAGGAGCACAATGAGTTTGAGGTGTTGACTTGGCCTCCAAATTCCCCAGATCTCAATCCAGTCGAGCATCTGTGGGATGTGCTGAACAAACAAGTCCGATCCATGCAGGATCCACCTCACATCTTAGGTTTCCAGTAGAGCGGGTGAAGTACTGCGTGTCACTCTCTTCCTTTATGCAACGCGACTAAATTAAATTAAAGCCATTTCCTTACTCCAATTATGAAAAAAAGGCTTTCGATTGTATTCGATTATTCATAAATGTGAATCATTGTTGATTATCCTGATTTAACTCTTTCCGTTCAGATTCCTATAACCTTTTTGAGTCTCGCAGCATCCAGGAATATGATCTCTTAATCACAAACTCGTCAGTCTTGGTCATTAGACAGAGGCAATTGATTGATACTTTTAGACGCCGCACCATGCTTGCTTATTTCTAAAAGTATGTTATTCAGTCCCCATAGATCTGTACACACTTAATTAAAGACTATATCTGTCCAGAGGTCATGACCATCACCATAGAACCAAGCTGACCAATTTAACTTCCTCTAATGGTAGCTTTATATAATCATGCCGTGGTTTCCCACGTACACTTAGAATAATATTACAATAATCAGAGGTTGAGGCTCACCTTATTCAGACTGGTCTAACAACACTCTGTTGTTCTGAACGGAAAACCCATTATTAGTCTCTACAGTCTAATTACACATGAGTAACGGCAGTGTGTTAGTCGGAGCTCTGAAACTCCAGCTGGCGTGCCCCGATGCTCCACAAACTGAGCTTTAGTCCGTTACTAACCTGAGCATGGATTTGTGGTGTTTTGGACTTAACGTGATCTACTAGAGTTAATCATTTCTGAGTCAATCAGAACAAATTCAAACATAACAATTTATAAACCAGGGAATAGAACAATAATTCAAATCCAATTCAAAGAATAAAACATTCATCAATAATAAACATCATCAATTCAGAATTTGTGATTAAATAGGTTATCTATACCTGTAGAAGAGAGCACTTATTTACATACAGGAGGTAGTTTGAATGAAGGACCCGGGGGACGGCACACCTTAAGTGGCACACAATATTTTTTATCTTCTAGAACTTCTTGGAAGTTTGTACTATGAGAATGAGACCATTTTACCTGGCACACTGAGACATTTCAAATGATACCAAACATGTATAACTTGTTGTGCACACCTAACATTGCAGATTTGAGCGAGTTTTAGGTGAGGGAGAGAGGATGGGGAACAGAGAGTGATGGGAAGAGTGTAACGGTGAGGTGTGAACTCGGAGTGATGCTGTTACTTATGCGGGAGAGTGTTCATTCTCAGGGAAGTCCTTTTAGGGAAAGTTGTCCCTCAGTCCAGACGGTCGAGGGGCTGTTTTGACTAACACAATATTAGGAAGGTGGTCATAATGTACACCACTGTGTGTGTGTGTGTGTGTGTATATATATATATATATATATATATATATATTAGGGCTGTCAATATTAATTTTTTAATTGCGCACCCTTAATCGCGATTAATTGCACACTTATCGTGAAATTAAGCATACACCATTTATCTTGTTTAACACGTCCATTTTGCCATCATTGCCTATATCCAGCAAAATAAACCATCAGATTGAAGTGTGATTTTCACAAAACCGTATTTTTCAGCTTTTTTCAATGTAAATTTAGATGTCTTTCCAAAAAAGGACACTTGCAGACTCCAAAAGGACACCAAATAACCAAATGATATGATTTCATATAATTCATACATTTTTGTAGGCTACACCAGTGCACCCATAAAAAATCATACATTTCAATTCAAACACAGCAAAAAAAAAAAAAAGTTTCAGAATTCACAGTGTAGGGTGTGTGCAACAGCAAAGAGCTTGTTTACATTTTAGACAAGTCAAGTCGACACTGAACAGGACCACATGGAGATGCCAAAAAACCCTAAACCAACTGCCTTGACCTGCATATATACGAAGTACACAGCAACATAGACAGGACAAATCCAAACATTATCCTGAATGTGTGTGAAGAAAACGTGAATGTACTGAAATGTGTCTGTGCATAAATACAATGTGCGATCAGTGCGTCGAGAGAGCGCTCATACATGATTTGTTTGCGCATAAAGATAACAGACTCACGCGTTAATGTACGTCACCGCAGTCGTCTTTACTTTGATTGCAATCCTCATCCATCAAAACTTTCATAGCAAGAAGCTGGTTTGCTTTATTAAAACATAGTTTTCATATCATCTGGCCATACAGCGGTGGGATGTTTCGACGTTCCGTTCAGACGGGAAAATCCACAGCGTGATGCGGGAGGATACAATGACACAATATGACAGAGAGCTCGTGTTTTAAAGCGAAACAGACACTGGAATGAATAATTCTCTCTGCCATCTCTGATATAATCAGCATGGACTTGAAGATCATCTATGTACGTGACGTAAATTTAGTTATGACGCAATTTTCACATGCTTAGTGCCCTAACATGCCCTAACCCTAATTAATCACATACGTTAACGTGTTAACGTTGACAGCCCTAATATATGTGTGTGTGTGTGTGTGTGTATATATATATATGTAGAGCATAAATATTCATGTTTTCTTATTATTAATGTTTATTGATGTTTTCATTATATTTCCAATATTTACCCAAATCTCACTAAACATATTTTGCACCTTCCATTGTTGTGTTTTAACTGACGCCGTTTTATCTCAAAATGGCTAAATATCAGTCGATTCATCTTTATTATTAGTTGATGAAATGAATCTGTTCAAACTTCCTTAATGCAGATTGTGTCTCTGGTGTTTGTTGAATCAGAATTCAGAATCTGTTTTATTATATTTATCAGTTATGGCTTCAGTCAGCATCATTTATGTAGTGTAGCACAGAAACCAAAGTACTGACATTTAGAGCGATTTCACCTGCTTCATTGTCACTAAATTTACCTCCGTCACCTGCCAGCGTTCCACTGGCTCCAGCTCGTGTTTTCCGTGTGTTCCGGCGAGCTTCACGTATGCAGTGGCAGCATGACTCCGCGCCATCTGTCCGCACCGAAGCCGCCAAACGCACAGACTTCATCCAGAGTCCCTGAGAACATGGCATTTACCAGTCCTGTCTGCCGGCGCTTATTCAAGCCCGCTTAAGTGCTCAGATTGATGGTTTGCGTGAAGGACGGTGGGTTTTCTGCTTGTGTGAGAGTCAGCGACACTAGATGAAGCCAGCGGGTGGATCTGACAAAGCCCTGCCAGATGAATTTCAGCTCTGGACGGATTCCAGTTGTAGCCTGCAGGGGTTTGAGCTCAGTGGCAGAAAAATACCATTTGTTCTGCAGGATCAAAGACTTTTATGTTAAACAGTGTTTATGCTTCCAACACACTCACCGATCACACGTGAGCAGGGCGACTAACCCTAACCCACACCGAGATATACGTCTGAAGACCTGCTAACGGCTCTAATGATGCATCTGGTTCTTCTGAAGGTGAAATAGTCACTGGATTTGACAGGATAGTGAAATTAAACCTTTGAAACGTAGTCAGTTTTGATTTATCTAGTCAAGTCAGCTTTATTTCTACAGCGCTTTATACAGTACAGATTGTTTCAAAGCAGCTTCACAGTAACAAACATGAAAATGACGATCAGTGATGCTCTGAATTTACCTGTATCATATAAAGTGTTAGAGAAATAAAGCTGACTTGACTTGTTTTATGTAGGTTTCCTTAATTATGAATCGAATCAAATGAAAATTTAGTCTCTGTTGATTTTGACATTTAAATGTGAAGTTACAGTTAAAGACTAAATTGGGAGTAAAACCACTAGTAAGTGGTTTGTGCTGCATGAAGTTGATGCTGATGATGTTGATGCTGATGCTGATGCTGATGATGATGCGGATGCAGATGTTGATTCTGATTCTGATGCTGATGCTGAATTGAGTGTCAGTGGAGGGAAGCAGACGCTGCGCTTCCGGGTCGAAGCTCAAGCTTGTTTGCAGAGTGAACTCCAGCATTTCAGCTGTTAAGCATTAGTGTCATTTTCATACACATCTGCACTGGCGCGAGCTTCATTTAACATCGATCAGATGCACAATCTGCTGCCGCCACCCTCCGTAAGCGGCTTGCGGCTGTGAGCGTGTCATTTGCCTGTCTGTTGACCCGCAGTCTGTCGCTCTGCAGATGTCGTGACCCTCGACAGCTGGAGGCTCGTTCACGGACTGTAAGACGGCCACTCAGATCCCAGCCGCGGCTTAACCCTAACCCACTGTACTAGTACTAACCGTCGTGGCATCAGTTGACTAGACTTCCATTGTAACAATGTTGAGTCTGTGGTGCTCAACACCAGATTATCATGTGACCGTTCGTGGAAAGTTGAATGTTGTTTAAACGTTACTACTTGTTTCAGAATGTTCAGAGAACAAAAAGCAGTAAATTAGGAGTTTATTGAGGCAAAAGTCATGTGTGTGTGGGTTAGGGTTATAACAAAAGAGGAAACAAAACTAAACAGCTCTATATATATTTAACCTCATGACTTGAGCAACAAGCTGAAATTATACATATGAAGAACCAATCGTATTAGAGAAAAATCATGTTCCTTTTGTCATGCACTTGTTCTATATAAACTGTTGTCGGGGGATTCTCTCTGAGATCGATCCGAGCTCCTCCAGCCGTGATTAAAGCATATTCAGTGTCTGGAGTCTGATCACAGCTGCGCAGCACTAGAGACCGTATTCCCATCTAGTGTTTATAGGGGGCGAGACGTCGATTGGGAGACGTGCAGGTTAACTTTAGGGGAATTTATGCCTCAAATGCTTGAAACTTTGTATTACCAGCTTTTCTCATGTTCATTGCCTCATTAAGATGAAGCGCTTGTTGATTCCCTTATTTGTAAGTCGCTTTGTATAAAAGCATCTGAATAAATGAATAAATGTAGCATATCATTTTTTTGCATTACAATAATGAGAATTTGATTAAATGTGTTTAGTTGTCAAGAAAATTATGTCATAATACAGTCTTCATTTTCTTTATGCAAAACATCATTTCTTTTGATTTGGCATGCGTTAGTATTTTAACTCACAGTACATCAGGTAATGAATGATGTGATTCTTTGGGTTTGACCTCAGCTCAGGGTCACATGACCACTGGCCACGAATCCTGTCTGCTGGCTGCTTTGGATGGTTGCCATAGAAACCATATTCCCAGCGGCCGCTGGTCTAATCTGTGGACTCTACGATCACAGCCAGCAGCGGTGAAGGTAGAGAGAGAGAGAGAGGTGGTTGACTAGGCAACAGTAAGACAAGATACGCCTCGATGCACCAAAGATAAATAACAGCTTCAGATAGAGAGAGAGTCAGAAAGCGTCAGTGCTGCTGTTAGTCTGACCGACCGACAGATATCACAGCGGACAGACGTTTATGTCTAATGATATTCAGACTGATGCATTTCTGTTTCATTCGTGTTCCTCGTCTTACTGTGATCGGTTCGTCACCGCAGGTCATTCTGGGGGAAAAAAACGTTTGTCTTTCATCAAAATGCAATCGCTTGATTTCATCTCTTCTTAACAAATCATCAAATAGCTGTTTAGACACTGTTTTAGCAAACTAATCCACTTTCTTTCTTTTTCTCATTGAATATCCTGCTTCACTCAGAAATACAGTAATAACATGCCGTCACATGCTCAAACAGATCAATGTTGTGAAAGTGTCACAGTGTTTCACTCTTCAGGAATCAAACCTCCACAGCTGACAGGGAACGTTCTGGTAACGTTAATAGCATGTTTTTTCAAAGTTATCTGGTCTTTAATAATGTTCTCTCGGAACGTTAGCACAAAAACATTATTTATTCATCATTCATGGAACTTTTTTCTGAAATGTTTTAGTTGGACATTCGTCTAACGTTTTTTAAATGTTACTGCTTGTTTCAGAACGTTCAAAAGTAACGTTCCCATAACGTTTGAAGAACGATACAGTGGAATGTTCCCTTAACATTCACGTAACCAAGAATTAAAAAAAAATTTAAAAACTGGATGTTTTGAACGTTCAGAGAGCATTCAGAAATAAGTTTTTCATAACTTAATGGGAACGTTAGCAGAACGTTCTTAAGGACGTATTTTTTGTGAGCTGGTGAGTGACTCTGAACATGAAAGTGTCACGCAGCGTCTGTTAAAGAAACACGTTCCTGTGACGTTTGCAGCTCTTTCTCATGGTAAAATCACTGTAACGCACGGCCTCTCGTGGCTCGCTGCTATATTAGAGAATCTTTCTTGTGTGTTATATAATATTTGTTCATTTAAATCTCCCATGTCGTGTCTGATTGTAGGAATACCGGATCAGACCGCTGAGGATTATGAAAACCAGGACATGAAGCTCAAACACATCTAGAAAAAAAGAGAAGCGAGTGCGGTGAGTATCTGTCATCTGTGTGTGTGTGTGCCGGATAATGATATCCCTTCATTCCCTCTATTTTTGGATGTGTCGTCTCTTCCAGCGCTCAGCTCAGGCGTGATTTGCATGTGTCACGGGATCGTCTGAACTTTGACGAGGCCCGACAGCAAAGCCAAACTCCACTGCACGTTGGTTTCCTCGAGCAAAGGAAATAAACACATTTTAGAAAGCGTGTTCGTTTTGCACTTTACCTTTGATGATCTCACTGCGCAGATGCCACCTGAATTTTAGTTGCGCATTTGCATGTGTGTAACGACACCTCTGAGATCTCCCGCGTCGGCCTGAAGGCAGACAACAACATTTCACGCGGTATTTTGGAGGCAGTTTGGAGCTAATGGTGCATTTCCACACTGCTGCCGTCGGCCGTTTTATGAGCATATGCTCGTGCTGGTCTTTAGCTGCTGTTTGATGATCCGATGTTGAACTGTGTTTGTGGAGCGACTCCACATCTGGCGGGATCGCAGGGTCCTGACCCGAGCAGAATCACTGGACAGTCGACATGCAGCAATCAGGCGTTCGGCAGATCCCGGAGAACGGCGCAGGCGCGGCACGTGAACCGCTGGAGGAGATTACAGGGACTCGTGTTCATACTCTCTGAGAGGAAACGCTTCTATATAGGAGCCTGAAGGGTTCCGTCAGACGCTTCATATATACAACTTCCCATCATGGGATCATTTTATGGATTTAGTGTTAATTAATTAATTTTAATTAAATTTTATGACTCAACAGCTTGTAAACATGCTTTATCATTAGAAAAACTTTTAAAATAACCTGTTAAACAATCTTTCTGCTCACATAGAAGCTTTTTGGCATAAAGTTAGTCGTCAAGAACCCTAGAGTTCTTGAACCCACTGAATCTTTTTAACTAAGAGTGTCAGATGCGGCGCAAGCTTCTCAATTCATAGTCCTTTTTCTTATGTTTGAGTTTTTTGTTTTTTTTAGCATCTCAAATGTTTCTCTTACACCGCAGAAAACTGTTCTTCCTCAGAGTCTTGTTTTCCAGCACAAATATCTAAACATTCTTAAATCAAGATACATTTACTGGAGAAGAGAAATGACTGAAGATATTAAGTCTTATTTTCTGAATAAATGTATTAAAAGGAAGTGTGTTTGTGCTTAAAAAATAAACCAAATTCAAAGGGAAAACAAGATTATTTTTCTAACTCACTTCATTTTAATACATTTATTCAAGGCTTAATATCTTCAGTCATTTCTCTTCTCCAGTAAATGTATCTTGATTTAAGAATGTTTAGATATTTGTGCTGGAAAACGAGACAGAGACACTGAGGAAGAACAGAGTTTTTGCAGTGGGTCTCTGGAGCTCACCTGTTCTTCTGTTATTGTTCACGTGAATAAAAAAGCAGAACGTCTGCGTAACGTGGAGCCGATTGATATCGGATGCGGCTTCAACCGCTCCGCACACCTATGTACAGCCCTGGATGAGAATAATCGATTTTTCAGAGTAAATATTGACTTCTGGCTGTGAAAGTTTTGCAGTCCTCTGCTGAATCGCAGAAGCCTCTGCCGTGGGTGAAAAATTCCCTCCCTCCCGGAAGACGGCGGTCCAAGCTGCACTTAATGTGAAGGCCGGAGAGTAAAACGCACAATGCCTGGAAGTTTTTCAATAATTAATGGGCTCTCTCGTAAAAAATCCATATCCATATAAGTGGAGTGATGGTGTGAGGCTTGACATGACGTCTGCTGCACACGAGCGCTTTACTCGCGTCTGTTTGAGTGCGTTTATTCTAATCAGAGTCCAGGCGGTGAAAGCGTTTACTCTGTGTTAAACATCCGTTGTACAGTCGTCCGTAATGAGCCGCGTCTGCACAACATCAAAACACAGCTTCACTCGCAGCGATGATGAACGGATTCCATCAACTCAGTCTTGTGCCATAAATATTGCAGTTTATTTTGCAACCATATTGTATTTTTTTGCAAATGTTTTCACAGATATTAATGCAAGATTCTGCGTTACTTCTACACTGAAATAAATGATGTTCCTCAGTACTTTTCTCTTGCTGTAAGTAGCATTGATTAATATTGTCGTAAGTAACATTTATGAATATTGTCGTTGTAACATTTGTTAATTCGTATTTGAATATTGTCGTAAGTAACTTTTATGAATATTGTCGTTGTAACATTTGTCGTAAGTAACATTTATGAATATTGTCGTAAGTAACATTTATGAATATTGTCGTTGTAACATTTATGAATATTGTTGTTGTAACATTTGTTAATATTGTCAAAGTAACATTTATGAATATTGTCGTAAGTAACATTTAAATATTGTCATTATGAATATTGTAACATTTATTTTGTCATAACATTTAAATATTGTTTTTAATATTGTCGTTGTAACATTGTTAATATTGTCGTAAGTATTATGAATATTGTCGTAAGTAACATTTATAAGAAAATTTCTAACATTTATGATATTGCGTTGTAACATTTATGAATAATAACATTTATTATGTCTTGTCGTAACATTTATTAATATTGTAAGAATTTGTAATAAGTAACATTTGTTAATATGGTAAAACATTTGATATTGTTAAAACATTTATGATATTGTCGTAAGTTAAAGTCGTAAGTAAATTTATGAATATTGTCGTAAGTAACATTTATGAATAATTTTAATATTGTTCCGTAAGTAACATTGTCGTTGTAACATTTGTTAATATCGTAAGTAACATTTAATATTGTCGTAAGCATTATAATATTGTGTACATTTTGTCGTAACATTTGTTAATATTGTCGTAACATTTGTAATTGTCGTATTTATAATATTGTCGTAAGTAACATTTAATATTGTCTTTATGAATATTGTCGTAAAACATTTCCGTAAGTAACATTTGAAGTAACATTTGTCCATTTACATTTGTTATATAAGCATCGTCATTGTCGTAAGAACATTTGTCGTAAGTAACATTTGTAATATTGTCGTAAGTCGTAAGTAACATTTGTTAATATTGTCGTAATTATTAATATGGTCGTGTAACATAAAGTAACATTTATGTACATTGTTGTAAGTAACATTTATTAGTATTGTTGTAACATTTATATATTGTCGTAAGTAACATTTATGAACATTGTTGTAAGTAACATTTATTAGTATTGTTGTAACATTTATTTATATTGTCGTAAGTAACATTTATGAATATTGTTGTAAATAGCATTAATTGATATTGTGGTCTTCGTTCTGTCAGATGTTCTGAGCTTTGTAACCGCTACGGCAGCGTATCGAACAGCTTCAGTGTCGTTTGTATCTTAACTAGATGATGATTAAGCTCAGCTCTGGTTAACACAGTAAGTGTGTGTGTGTGTGTGTTCTCTCTCTCCGTCTGTAGTGCGTCTGGACGTCGGTGAAGCTGTCGAGGGTCATGGCTGTCCGGGTCGGCAGAGGTCCGGTCCTCCCGGTGCTGCTGCTCCTCTTCATCTGCCTGCAGAACTCCTGCGACGCCTTGTGTAGGTCTAACGCGCTGTTGTTGGTATGGTAACAATGCGATGTCCTTTTGTGATGGGATGTCGTCATGGAAACTAAGCAGAGGCTGATGCTGTTTTACTGCAATGAATTATTAAAACATGAAGATTCATGTCTGGTGGACGCTGGAATGAACATGAATTTAACTCTCCTGAATAGCTCTGCATTCTCACCCCAAAAATACAGAAGATTCAGCTTTATTTCAACAGTACAGATCATTCCCAAACAGCAGAATATCAGAATCACTGATGCAAACTTCATCAAATATGAGACACATTCATATTCAGCTCTACAGAAGACAATAGAGTCATAATTCAGTTCAGTGTTGATTCAGTTCAGTTCAGTAACTGTGCTGATATTGCAGAATGAATCAGTTTGAATCAGTGTGACTGTAATACTGTCATCATAACTGCTTTATATGAGACTTTATTCAGAGTTCAACAAAGACACGAGTGTTTTTACTAGTTGGAAACGCATAAATACACTGATTGCTGTAATTCAAACATGGTGTGAATGCAGAATGAGTTAATAATGTAAATAATGATCACTCTGATTCACTGTGATCATGTTCTCACAGTGTCACATGACATGAGAGCAATGATGTCATTTCCTCTCATAGCAGTCGTCATGGGGATATTTGCAGGGATGCAGGTCTGAAACTCTGAGGTGTGTGTGTGTGTGTGTGTGTGTGTGTGTGTGTGTGTGTGTGTGTGGTGTGTGTGTGTGTGTGTGTGTGCGTGTGTGCGTGTGTGTGTGGTGTGTGTGTGTGTGTGTGTGTGTGTGTGTGTGTGTGTGTGTGTGTGTGTGTGTGTGGTGTGTATATTACATTGTGGGGACCAAATGTCCCCATGATGTAATATAAACTGAGTTCACCTACATCGTGGGGACCAGCCAGCGGTCCCCACAAGTAAGGGTTATAAATCATATAGAATGAGTTTTTGTGAAAAAGTAAAAGTTTGCACAGTTTCCTGTGGGGTTAGGTTTAGGGGTAGGGGCAGGGTAGGGGGATAGAATGTACAGTTTGTTCAGTGTAAAATGCATTGAAGTCTATGGAAAGTCGTGTGTGTGTGTGTGTGTGTCTCACCTGCAGATGTATGTGGGTTTCATGATGAATGTCACGGGATCAGCCTCGGCTCGCTGTAACTTGCCGCTATGGCAACAGGACACCGTGGCGATGATCCTGCGCTCAGAGCGCTGTATCTATGACTACAGCTGTGTGTGTGTGTGTGTGTGTGTGTGTTGTAGAATCTGATCCTCTTGCGCTCAGAGTCGAGTGTTTAGTGACCTATTCGAGTCAGTCTGAGAGTCACGCTGGTGTTTATTCATTCATTCTCAGACTCTTTATTCTCTCACTGACATCAGGATATTTCTCTGTCATTAGAACAATATGGATTTTTCAAAATCCAAAGATATTGATACTAAAGCAGACTGATATTATAATGTCATTATATGTCAAGTCAGATCAGCTTTATTTCTTCAGTGCTTTATACAGTACAGATTGTTTCAAAGCAGCTTCACAGTAATAAACGATGCAAACTTCATCAAATATGAGACGAATTCAGATTCAGCTCCACAGAAGACAATAGAGTCATTATTCAATTCAGTGCAGTTTTGTTCTCATCTGATAGTGTCAGTGCAGTCAGATCAATAATATTAATGAATATTGTCTAAAAATGTGTTCTGTGGATTAACAGAGTTTAATTATGGCATACATATTTAGCACAAGGTTTACTGGAAATATAGTCCATCCAGATCATCCAGTCCACATTTCATTTGATGCATAAAAATCAGCTCAGTCTAATTCAAACGGGCTTTTTGTGATCAGGTTTATTCAGTTAGTGTTGACGTGAATGTTGCAGTCGATCTGTAGGTTTCACAGCAGATGAACACAGAGATGGAGAGAGTAAACTCTGATGATGATTAATTGATGATCAGATCAGTAACGCGCTTGTGTTTCTGTGTTCCAGCGGCGCCGGTGTTCGTGAAGATCCCCACGGATCAGATCGGCGTGTCCGGTGGAGTCGTGTCTTTCGTGTGTCAGGCCACAGGCGATCCGAAGCCTCAGGTGTTCTGGAACAAAAAGGGCAAGAAAGTGAATTCACAGAGAATAGAGGTGAGAAACCAGACCTACTGAAACATGAGGCTGACTGAAGGACAACTGAAGATTCAGTTTCAAATAAATGCTGTGCTTTTGAACTTTCTATTCTTCTGAAAATCCTGAAAATTAAAATGCATGACAGTTTCCCCAAAAATATGAAGCTGTTTTCAACACTGATAATAATCATAAATGTTTCTTAAGCAGCAAATCATCATATTAGAATGATTTCTGAAGGATCATGTGACACTGAAGACTGGAGTAATGATGCTGAAAATTCAGCTTTGATCACAGGAATAAATTACACTTTACTATATATTCACATAGAAAACAGCTGATTTACATTAGAATAATATTTCACTGTTTTTACTGTAGTTTTGATCAAATAAATGCAGCACTGATGAGCAGAAGAGTCTCTTTCACTAGATAATATATATATATATATATTTATTTTTTTTTTTTTGAAATGATCTCTGTTTGTCTTGGTACAAGCATACATTTACTGTAACTGTATTTTGAGACTCATTCAGAAAATAAGAAATACTTCTTTCTGATCTCATCGTGATATTTCTGTTGACATATTGAATGAAAAAATGTCCTTGTGTGTGTGTGAGTGTGTGAGTGTGTGTGTGTGTGTGTGTGTGTGTGCTTTGTTTGTGGGGACTGTCCCCATGATGTGAGTGGGGACCAGCCAGCGGTCCCCACAATGTAAATGGGTGAATGAGTTTTGTGAAAAAGTAAAAGTTTTTCGTGAGGGTTAGGTTTAGGGGTAGGGGCAGGGTAGGGGGATAGAATGTACAGTTTGTTCAGTGTAAAATGCATGAAGTCTATGGAAAGTCCCCACAATTCACAAAAACAAACATGTGTGTGTGTGTGTGTGTGTGCACCTGCGTCCTCACAGTTGGTGGGGAGAGTCTTTATTCTGCACTTTTGTGACCAAACAGGAGGGGATTTGAACTAATCTGTTCTCATGCATATGCAAATGAGATGCTAATGACCAGAGCCGAAGCCTTTATCCCTGTACAGTCACTGTAGCAGCAGAAGAAAGAATCGTGTTTCTGAGGGCAAATGAAGCATGTCGTCTCTGTCAGCGGCGGAAATTAAGTCAATGTCCATCCAATGTGAAATAAGCTGATGAAAGCGTAAATGAGTTTAGATTATTACACTGAAGTTCAGGACTGATGTCACTTCCTGTGTGTGTATTAACAGTAGTATTACAGTAATATTAATTAATGCGTTGATCATAATTAAGCTATTATTCGACACGAATTTAGTTGTACTTCCTCTTTACTGATTTGATCGTTGATAACTGTCTGTCTGCATGTTAACTGATGTTACTCTGCTGTGATTGGTGGATGTCTGCTCATTCTGCTCTCTCATTGGTCCAGACCATAGAGTTTGACGAAGGGGCGGGGGCGGTGCTTCGCATCCAGCCACTCAGAGCGCCGCGTGATGAAAATGCTTACGAGTGTGTCGCCAAAAACACTGAAGGAGAAATCACTAAGACCTCCACACTGTCCATCATCAGAGGTGAGCTATACATCATCATCATCATCATCATCATCACTGTCCAGTTACATCTCTCAGCTTCCTCCAAATGTCCCGTATCTCTGTGATGATCTTCACGCAGGCGTCTCAGTGAATGACTGATGCGCGATTATTCACAGGTTTAGTGTTGAACACTGCAGAACTGCTGCAGACTGTCAGAGGCACGCGTCTGTGTTTTGGCGCGTCATTGGCTGCTGCGGGGCTTGTTTTGATTGGCTGGCCGCGTCACAAAGGCCCTGCAGCTCTGCACATGCTGTGCGTAATCGAGACGATACAGAGACGCTTGGCTCAAAACCATCAACGCTCGTGGCTGTCAGACGCGTGGAGAAGCGGTCCGGAAGTGCAGCGACTCGTCTCGGTTCTCGCTGGGATCACGTGATTCCTGCTCGCCGTCATCAGCCTCCGGACAGACGACTGACGGAGAAACGGAGCAGACTCGGACGCTGAGCCGCCCGTGGGCGCCTGATGAGAGCGGGATGAGTTTGTTACTCCGGTAATGAAGTGTGTTTCATTGGCGGTCACAGTTTATTTAGTGAGCGGCTCCAAACGCACGGCTGCTGTCGTCCGCACCGCGACGGGAGATTTCCGGAGCATTTACACAGAAATAAGCATGAAGATTGTTGTAGAGCCGTGACGCACACATGACACGCGGATCGACCCTAAGCCTAACTTTAAAAGATTAGTTCACACAAAAATGTCAATTCTGTCATCATTTCCTGTCCCTCGTGTCATTCACACTCATGAGGTTAATCTTTGAACAACAAATGAAGCATTTTTAATGAAACGTGAACGGTTTCTGTCCCTCCATCGAAACTACAAGAAAATTGAAGATCCAAAACGGTCATAAAGGCGTCGTAAAATGAATCCATATGAATCAAGCGATTAAATCAGGCTTTAATAACATCTAAACAATGATGGACACACATCACATATGATGAACATGGAAACTCAAACAGAGATTCTGTGTGAATAAATGTGTGAGTGTGTAAGTGTGTGTGTGTGTGAGAGAGAGTGTGTGTGAGTGTGTGTGTGTGTGTGTATGTATGAGAGTGTGTGTGTGTGTGTGTGTGTGTGTGTGTGTGTTTCACTATCAGCTCATGAACTGTATTATCCTGCAGCTCTGTCACGCCCTCATTAGTAGTCATATTTAGATCACTTCTGCTCATTTAGCTCCATTACAAGCCACATCTAGTCCATTAGCTCCAGCGCTTCTGCTGCATAAACACTGACACACACTATTCTGATGTTATTTCTGTTTCTGTGAGCTGCTGTTACTCGCCGTCCGCTTCTCTCAGACGCAGCTGTGTTCAGTCTGTCCCTCCACACACACACACACACACACACACACACCACACCAACGGGTCAGTCACAGTTTTACTGGTCGCCCTTCATCCAACAAACAACATCATTATGCAGCTTTAATCAGGCCACACCTGCTGTCCACACCAGCGCCACATTCATGAGCATCTGTGTGTGTGTGTGAGTGTGTGTGAGTGTGTGTGTGTGTGTGTGTGTGTGTGTGTGTGTGTGTGTGTGTGTGTGTGTGTCTCGTCATCACTGGCGTCTGCATCATTTTCCTCTGTAAACACACGCGGGCGATGAGTTTATCCGGCTTCTCTCAGACGGACCCTCAGGGACTCGCCGCCTGTTTTTTGTTTCTCCAACAGCAAATGTTCATTAAAACCGTATATACGCATAATGGACTTTTTAATGTCAGTCTTATTAGCATATTTTTATCTTAACTGTCAGGATCGATTTATGTGAGTGAAGTTCATTTATTTTGTTCAGCTGATTTAAAACTGATTTTTTTATAGTCACAATGAAATCAACACGAACAATTCTTGTTGTTTTTTTAATGGAATATTGCAGTTTATTCTAAATGATTTATCATTATTGTGTTCCTGGTAATCTTGAATCAGAATATCTTCCTCTTGCAGCATCTCTTCTCTTCTCTGATGATGAGGGCGGGGCAACCTGTCACTCACATGAGATCCACCAATAGCAAACCACAACCATCCAATCAATTCCCCACAGACAAAATCAAGCCCCGCCCTACATTTGTTCTTGTTTGAAGCGTTTCACTCGGATATACGACATAATAGGGAGAATATATTAGCACAACTTCCCTTTTATGCCGACAGTAAAGTCTAATTGTCTAATTTTCCCTGATTTGTCGGCTGCCGAGGCCCTGACCCTTGACCTCTGACCCTGTGAGGCTGGTCAGCCTGTTGTAAAATAAGAGTGATTGATGACACAGCCAGAGGGAAAGTGTTGTGAGTGACGACATCACAGTGAGAGTCTGTAGATCAACACAGACTCATTAGCATTAAGAAAAACGTCATCGTTGTGTTGAACTACAGACAGCCTCAAATTCTCCATTTCTGGAGCAGATTTTGGGTTCCAGCGTTCTGTCGCAAACTGATCAAACCGCAGATCTCTGCACTGTGTCTGTTTGTCATGTGACACACGGGTCTTCATCAGGTCAGAGGAAAGCAGGTTCACCAGTCGTCGTCCAGTCCAGGGCAGTATCGAGATCTCTTCGGTATCTCGGCAGATCTGAGCACAAGCGTCTCCTGTATTGTGGACGAGCTCATGCGCCCCAGAATAAGCAAATGATGCCCTTCATGCTGGTGTTTATGTGCCCTCCTCATCTCTGCTGCCTCTCTAATTAAAGCGAACAAATAATTAGCGGCGCTCCAAACACTCGGCTGTGTAACATGTAATTGATGGTTAGGTGAACGTGTGCGCAGTGATTATGAAGGTACATAATTACACGGTGCAACTCCACCATTCCAGCGCCAGACGTGTTTGTTGCTCCCATTTACCTCTGATAATTTCAGTGGTTTGGAGGAGATGACTGCTTTATTTATATCAGCATAATGAAAGCCGCCCACTGAAAGCGATATCTGCGTGCAGGAAGTGGGTGGGTGAGCCGCTGCGTCAGTATCATTTCATCTCAAGTCCCTCGTAAGTGGGCCGCTAATGTGAACAGATGCGAGAAATAGTTTTTAATCAACTGCCTTCCAAACGCTGATGAGGACGTTTATCTCGCAGGACGTTTCCAACAGATAATGTTACGACTTTTGAACCTGAAATCAAGCAGTGTCTCTTCTTTGTTTGGGAAAAAAGTCTATATATAATATATTGGTGTCTTTTTAATGACCCTTGCGAGGATGATGATATTTGGTGGTTTGTGGCCTCTGGGAGATTGAAAACCCCTCTGGCTCAATGAACTTTTGTTTTTTATTTATCAGCCTCAAATACAAACACAGTGATGACGGTTCAGCTGCTGTTTCAGGAGGAAAGCAGTTGCATTCATGTCCGGCTCTTTTTAGAGTGTTGTGTTCCTGTTGTTTCCACAGGTTTCCCAAACCCTCCCGCTGATCCTTCCACGTGTCCCATTAACCTCTCAGTGCCTTAAAGGATTAGTTCACTTCAGGATGAAAAGTTCCTGATAATTTACTCTCCTCCATGTCATCCAAGATGTTCATGTCTTTCTTTCTTTCTTTTTCATTCCAGGATTTTCGGGACTTCAAACGGGTTGAAGGTCCAAATGTCAGTTTCAGTGCAGCTTCAAAGAGCTCTACATGATCCCAGACGAGGAATAAGAGTCTACGTCACGCGTGACCTTTCCAACATGATTACGTCATGCGTGGAGCATCACAGAGCAGTGCAAGACGAGCATTTGTGGTTAAAAAGTATATAATTTTTATTTTTTTTAGGAAATGTCCGATGGTTTCTCTAGATTAGACTCTTATTCCTCGTCTGGGATCATGTAGAGCTCTTTGAAGCTGCACTGAAACTGACATTTGGACCTTCAACCCGTTGAACCCCAAGAAAGAAAGAAAGACATGAACATCTTGGATGACATGGAGGAGAGTAAATTATCAGGAAATTTCCATTCGGAAGTGAACTAACCGTTTAAGGCCCGTTCACACTATAATTATAACCATAATTGTATTTAGATAAAAGCGTCTGCTGAATGTATAAATGTAAACGCAGACTCTTTCTGCTGATGCACGAGTCCCAGTGAAATATTTCTGATGCTGGAGATTTCCGTATACTGATCTGAGAATCATTTCCTCTGATGGTATTTCAGCGATTCAGCCGTGTTTTCTATCAGCTGCTTAGAATCAGAACTTGCGATGCCAGATTGACGAATGAATCACTCTTTTTGATCTAATCTGACGAACAGGTTTGCAATAAGGTCTGAATCTGTTTGTGATTCATGCAGACAGCTTTCAGTAACGGGATACTTTATAAGACAGAAAACAGAAAGTAGGGTTGATATTTAGGGTCTTTTGTAATTCGACAGCAGAGAAGCAGCAAGACTGTAAATATATCTATAACAGTGTCCAGTATTTTGTCCCGTGCCCCAGTAGAGATGAAAGGCTGGACACGCTCCGTCTGTCAACACAGAATAAATCATCACATGCATGAGCGTCTCCTCCGGTCATTAAAGGTTTCCTTCCGGTGTCTTTCAGAGGACCTGCTGCCCTTCGGCTTCCCCAGCATCGACATGGGCCCGCAGCTGAAGGTGGTGGAGAGAACCAGAACCGCCACCATGCTGTGCGCCGCCAGCGGGATCCCCGATCCCGAGATCTCCTGGTTCAAGGACTTCCTCCCCGTGGAGCCGGCGCTCAGCCAAGGGCGAATCAAGCAGCTGCGATCAGGTACGGCAGGAGATCGGAGAGCTTCATCAGGATGAATCTCTGTGCTCTAACCTGTGAACCGTCACATCCTCCGTTCTGAGCACAGATCTGAACTCAAAACAGACCTACACTCTTAGAAAAAAAGGTTCAGTTGAGTTCTACACAGAACTTTGGGGTTCTTGACTCAATTCTAAAGAACCAAAAAGGTTCAATATAAGGAGAAATGTCTTAAACGGTTGCATAATACTTTCATGTTTAACAGTTGTTTTTTCTACTGATAAAGTATGTTTACAAGACCTTCTATATAGAGCCTGTTCCTCTAAGAGTGTAAGGTTGATCTCTTTAAAGAAACACAGATTATTGCAGAACTGAAAGCATCTAAAAACATGAAAGTGTCAAAATGTTATAGAAGTTTAATTTTACCTTAAAGCTAATATAATTTTACCAAATAATTTGCTATAAAATCAAAGCTATATGTCATAAGATGTGATTCAAATTTAAAGTTGACATCACAAATATTGGGCCCTATTTTAACGATCTAAGCTCATGCGCACGGCGCAGGTGCACTTTGGGCGTGTCCGAATAAAGTTTTGCTAGTTTAATGACGGAAAAAATGGTTGATGCGCCCGGTGCATTGTCTAAAAGGGTTGTCCCTATTCACTTAATGAGTCATGGGTGTGTTTTGGGCATATAAACCAATCAGAGTCTCATCTCCCATTCCCTTTAAAAGCCAGTTTGCGCTCACGCCATGACGGATTCGCTGTTTCCATGGCGGAATTTGCAAGCAGAAAGACTGAATGCTTCTCCAGAGAGGAATCCTTTTATTTTTAATATTTAATAATGTTTGTGTGCTGCTGCGCGTCCCTGTGTGTGTGTGTGTAATAAGCAGTGTACGTGCGTTGTGCACTCGCCTATAGGCTTATATTACTAACACACCCTGTAAATAACCCAAAAAATATTGCGGCATTGACTTCAGAGCAGGGTTCAGTTGGTCAATGGCGCAGTCGTTTTCAGGTCCTCAAAATAGCAACACGCCAAAAATGCACCTGAACACACCTCGTGTTCAGACCAGCACACCCATGGGCGAACAGATGGCCGCGAATGCATTTGCTATTTAAACAACATGATGCAGGATGTGAAAATGCATCGCGCGTCGCGCCTGGCGCCACATTGCACCGGGTGTATGATTGGACCCTCGAGTCACTAAAAGGTTTTAAAATACCGTATCCAGTGTAACGAAACGCCCAGTTTCAGTACAGAGAATGTTCAGTGTTTAAGCGTTCAAATTAATGATGATTTCTAAAATATGCAACAGTGCGCGAGCGAGACACTTCGAGTTAACAGGTTAAACTGCCGAAGAATGTCAAGGCGGTGATTGTGGAGATTCAGCCTCTCGTATGAAGGGCCGCATTTCAGACCGACTCTAATAATAATGATGTCGGGACTCTTCAGCGCGTCGACTGAATGAAGTGAGTGATTACGGCGCTGCCGAGATTAGCAGGTACCGGCGGACAGAGGTCTCCTCTCTATTACGCTGACGAGCTGGTGTTTGGATAGGCGGTAATTTCTGAAATGACCACTTACTTCAAGACTTTAACCACAGCTGGGAGCTCAAAGCGTTTGATTTGATGGCTTTGACTGTAAATCGCATGTGGAGTCCGAAATATATGACAGAAATTTCAGTCAAAGGCCTTTGTTTCTGTCGACATGTGTGTGATTTTTATAGACATAAACGAGACATTTTAGTTCCCCACAGAACCTTTCACTGATTATTTATTCGTTTTTATTAGTGTGAAGAACATTTTAATAATATAAACAACCTTTTCAAGATTCCATGGATGTTGAAGTTTCTTCATGGAACCATCAATGGCAATCATGGACCTTTATTTTTAAGAGTGTACAACAAGCGTATTAAAATATTCAACTATTTATGACACATCTCTCTGGAATACTTGGTTGTGATTGGTCAAACGCAGTATTCAAAGATCTGTGCATAATGATCTTATAAGCAGTCGTTTATTTCCTCCATGTTGATGCTCTCATCCTTTACTTCATCTCCATATGTTTATTTATTTGGTAAGTAATCGTGGAATAAGCGGGATCATGTACAGGGATTATTTTGTCTTGACTGTACATTATCTCTCGCTTATACACGCACATGTGTATATATACATAAATCTAATCCATATGATTAATGTATATGATATGTGATTATATATAATACTCTATATATAATCAGCTTGATCTGTGATTGGATCATTTCTGTTGCATAAAGTGCATTTGAGCTGCTGTCACTCAAAGCTTTCGTTGTGTTTTTTCTCATTGTGTGTTCGGTGTGTTTTTCTCAGGAGTCTTTGGTGAGTATCTGTTTATTCTAGACCAACCAAACTCCTCCTCAGTCCCGCGGTTTGATGACATTCGTTGGCGCTCAACTCATGTCATCCTCCGATAAACATGCCCCTCGTCCCCTGATCCTCCTGACGAACGTGACCTCGTTTCCCGCACCTGTTCCCTAATGAGAGGTGAAGCCGTGCTCACCTGATCAGACGGATCGTAATTAGTCAAGAAAAGATTCGCGCACATGAGTCATTTGTTCTGCAGATTCACGAGTCTTTTGATTGGAGCTTCATCTCGCAGTTCTTATTAAAGGGATAGTCATTCTGTCACTTTATTTGTTCTGCAGAACATGAAAGAAGACATTTTGAAGAATGTGGTAACAAAATGTTCCTGAAACTGTTTCTTCAAAAACATTCTTCAAAATGTCTTCTTTCATGTTTAACGGAAGAAAAAATAGGTTGGCAGATATTTGTTCTTGTTTTAAGCACAAACTCATTTTCCAGACTTAATATCTTCAGTCATTTCTCTTCTCCAGTAAATGTATCTTGATTTAAGAGTGTTTAGATATTTGTGCTGGAAAACAAGACAGAAACACTGAGGAAGAACATCATTTTGTTCAGTTAAGAGCACAGATGTAACCAAAAGATTGTCCACGTCACATTCGCTCGTCTCCATCTGCCCTGATCTCCGTTTGTCCCTGGCCCCGTGTTCCCATGATGCTCTGCGGTGCTTCTGTGGTGTCTGCATATGTTCTTCTGCTCCTCATTTCTCCTGGGTTCTCCCTGTTTCTCCTGCACTGATTTTATTCACATTCAGTGACGTTTCTGTTTGCAGCAGCAGAAACCCGTTGAAGAGAACACGTGAAGATTTTGGACTGAGAATCAAAGATCTGTGTGTGTGTGTGTGTGTGTGTGTGTGTGTGAGTCTCATCACAGCATAAGAACACTCATTATTAAACCCTTTATTGCAGGTGTTTGCTGCTGTGTGTCTGTATGGTGGCCTTTAGAAGCGCAGCGCTGAAGTGTGAAGGTCACTGTGTCCTTCACACACTGTTTTTTGAGGGCAGAACTGAACCTGACCAGACTCTGTGGGTGTTGATTGAGCGGTTCTGCCCACAGTCACATTTACATGACAAAACAGCGAGTGAATCGCTCCGAACGCTGAGTCAGTCTCTGCCGCACGAGATGCCAGAAAACACCGGCCTCCATCTTCTGCGTCGTGACTGTGTGTGTTTCACTGTTCACATTAGAGGCGCTCGTGTTCATCACAAGCTTCGATCTGATTGGCTGTGTGCACGTTTATATCAGTTCGGTGTGTGAAACAGTGGTTATTAGTTGCGGACTGACCGACACTGAGTGAGTCTTTCACTGGGCATCATCTGTGTCACATCGACCCGCCCCTGAGCCGCGTGTAGAAGCAGAATGAACTGTGATTGGTCGTTTCAGCCGTTATTCAGACTAACTGGGCTACTGCAACTTTATGTAGAGCTGCTTTACAATTAAATTGAGTTTGTTTCATAATTGAGGAATTTTACAACATTAACACTATTATTTTCCTGCTTTGAAACTGTGTTTAGTTCATCAGTGCCGCCAAATTTTTAGCGCTGTCGGTTTTGCAAATATTTCTGAAAAGTCTTCAAGCGTTATAACCCATGATCCAAACCAACCAGCTGTGAGAATTACAACATTACAAACATTGATTTGATGCAAATCAAGACCAACATTAAGAACTTAATGGCTTTAATGAGTGAAAGAACTACAACACGAATTCTGGAAAAGTTGGGACGTTTTTTAAATTTGAATAAAATGAAAACTGAAAGACTTTCAAATCACATGAGCCAATATTTTATTCACAATAGAACATAGATAACATAACGAATGTTTAAACTGAGAAATTTTACAATTTTATCCACTAAATGAGCTCATTTCAAATGTGATGTCTGCTACAGGTCTCAGAATAGTTGGGACGGGGGCATGTTTACCATGGTGTGGCATCTCCTCTTCTTTTCAGAACAGTGTGAAGACGTCTGGGCATCGAGGTTATGAGTTTCTGGAGTTTTGGTGTTGGAATTTGGTCCCATTCTTGCCTGATATAGGTTTCCAGCCGCTGAAGAGTTTGTGTCCACAGGACATGACAGCGCTTCTGGACCATGTTCACACATGGCTTGCTTTGTGCATGATAGAGCTTAAGTTGGCATCTGCAGATGGCACGGCGGATTGAGTTTACCACAGTGGTTTCTGGAAGTATTTCTGGGCCCATTTAGTGATGTCATTGACACAATCAGTGTCATCTGAGGGCCCGAAGACCACGGGCATCCAATAAAGGTCTTCGGCCTGGAGATTTCTCCAGTTTCTCTGAATCTTTTGATGATGTTATGCACTGTAGATGATGAGATTTGCAAAGTCTTTGCAATTTGACGTTGAGGAACATTGTTTTTTAAGTATTCCACAGTTGTTTTATGCACTCTTTCACAGCTCTTCCCATCTATACTTATAGACCCTGCCTCTCTAAGACATCCCTTTTATAGCTAACCATGTGACAGACCTGATATCAATTAACTTAATTAGTTCCTAGATGTTCTCCCAGCCGAATCTTTTCAAAATTTCTTGTTTTTTCAGCCATTTGTTGCCCGTGCCAACTTTTTTGAGACTTGTAGCAGGCATCACATTTGAAATGAGCTCATTTAGTGGATAAAAGAGTAAAATTTCTGTGGTTGTACAATCCCATGAAGCATTGCCAATGACAAACAATGGAGAAATATAAAACTAGTTTTTGATCATACCTATAGAAACAATATATTTTAAGTTTATTGCAAAATATGCATACATTTACAAATTTTTAAGTATTTTGAGAGTGTAACCAGGCTGACTCGATTACATCATTCGCAGTGCTTCATGGGAGTGGGTGGAGCTAAAGAGCTTTTTTAGCATGATTTACTCGCTGTGACTCTCTGGTTGTTGGAATTCTCTGCACAGCATCATGGGTAATGTAGTTTTTCACCACAAATTCTACTGTTAACCACGATTATTTTGAAAATAAGTTTAAAAAAAAGAACAGTTGGTTTCAACAAAAGCATAAACCATCGATTAACGACCGCAGTAATAATCAATAATCAAGTTTTTACTTTTGTTTTGACTGTTGTTTTATAAGCGCCGTTTGACTTCATGACAGTCAGAGGTTGATGCGTTTGTGTCACGTGTAGAACAAGAGGAAGGTTTCTGAACCATCATGAGAATATTAATGCTGTGTCTGTTCTCTCTCCTCTTTCCCTTACTTCTCATTTTCTCCTCTTTCTTGTGTCTGTCTCTTCTCTCTCCTCCTCTTTCCCTTACTTCTTGTTTTCTCCTCCATCTTGTGTCTGTCTGATTGACCTGTCTCTCTCTCTGTCTCTCTCTCTGTCTCTCTCTCTCTCTCTCTCTCTCTCTTTCTCTCTCTATCTCTCTATCTATCTCTCTATCTCTGTCTGTCTCTCTGTGCAGGTGCGCTGCAGATCGAGCGCAGTGAGGAGACGGATCAGGGGAAGTACGAGTGCGTGGCGTCTAACTCTCAGGGCGTGCGCTACTCGTCCCCTGCTAACTTATACGTGAGAGGTATGAAACACAGTAGGTACTCCGTAGGTAATACACTTTCATTCACATGTCAGCGCAGACAGCTTCTTTAATTTACCCAGCAGCCTCTGCAGCACTTCTGAACGACCACACGTACGAACAGTACGTCACATTATTGTTCTGTGTCGGCCGCGTCTGCCCAACAAAAATATGCTCTAACAGCGTTTTGCTAACGTTAGTTTATTTTTGTTAGCTTGTGTACTGAAATAACTAAAACTAAAAAAAAAAATTATAAAAAGTATACAGATAAATATAAAAACAACAAAAATATATCAAAATTACTAAAACTTTAAAATTAAAATAAAAACATAAAAATAAAAACTAATTCGAAACATTTCAATGATATTAAAATAACACTGAAAACTTTATTTCTGAATGTTCAAAATGTCCAGATTTTTAAAAGTTTTAAAAATGTTTTTTCATGGTTATATGAACGTTACGGGAACATTCCAATGTATCATTCTTCAAACATTATGGGAACGTTACTTTAATGTTCTCTGAACGTTCCGAAACAAAGAGTAACATTTAAAAAACGTTAGAAGAACATCCAACTAAAATGTTCCAGGAATAAAAGCTCCATGAACGAGGAGTGAATAACGTTTTTGTGCTAAAGTTTTGAGAACATTATTAAAGACCAGATAACGTTGAGAGAACTTTGCCAGAACGTTCCCTGTCAGCTTGTGTTTTATCTCACGATCTGAACTTTGATATTAATTCTGCTCATGAATGATTCGTCTGATCCATTGAACACCCAACTTTATTAACTCAAGTGCTTCCCGACGGGGTTCGTTCACGATTCTCGGCTAATCGAAGCATTAAAAAAGCTAATTGATTTGAAATGAATTGGGTTTACAGGCATGTAATTGTTTCTGTAAACTCAATTAGTGATATTTGCCGTAGGGCTGAAGCGCTCACGGCCTAGTGGTCCGGAAAGAGCCGCCGCAGTTTTAATAGAGAATAAAAGAAGGTAAATGAGTCGGGATGAGTAACGAGCGGGAGAGAGCCGGTTCGGCCCACCTCAGCGCCAGCCGTCAGTCACGCGCTCGATGGACACGCCCACGTTATCAAGTGCTGCACGACGCCTCTACTAATACTGCAAACGTTTGTGTGCTTGTTAGTTGTTTTCCTCATTTTTTGGTTGTTTGTTTGTATGTTGTGAATTACTAATCAGAACTAATTTGACTGCTCACTAAACTCATGATGCACAACTAAAATAAGTCCAGGTCTTTGCAGTGTGTCTGTGTGTTTCAGTTTCTTTCTTTATGAAGTGAGTTTCTCAGAGTAGAGCAAGGCCAAGCCACGATATCTCTCTAATATTTGGCACTGTATATGAATAATTCTGCCACACAAACACACTCTGAGCTGAATGAATGAGCTGAGACTGTGGCAGATCACCATGGTTGCAGTGGCCTTTTTACTCTCTCTGTGTGTTTCCCTGGTTTTCTCTCTGCTTTCCATCTCAAACCCCCTTACACCCTCAGAGCTGCGAGAAGGTTGGTGTGTTTTCTGTTTATTTGCTCTCTTTTCTTTTGTTTGGCATTTAAAGACAGAGAAATAAATGTCAGTCAAGCAGTAAACAGTGTTCAAGATGGCAGTAAACACTAGTCTAATGTAGATGAGGGTCATGTCAGTCTCGTGTGTTGCATTGTGGGATCTTGTTTGCAAACCTTCCGCTCGGAAGGCCCTCTCTCTGTCTCTCTGCACGCGTTGCCATGGAAACCCAGCAATTGGAAATTACTGAGCGTCTGCATGAGGACGGTTGCATGCCTGAACGGCGCAGCGTTGTGATTGGCTGTCGTGTCTCCTGTGCTCTGTGCTGTAATCGCTCGTGTGCGTCTGTCTGTCTGTCTGTCTGTGTACCTGCTCGCTCCTGTCTTTGCATCCATCCGCATGCGTGTGTGTGCGTGTGTGTGTGTGCGGCGCTCGCTCCAGTGACGGACGTGCTTTCCTCAGAGAATCAGCTTCGATCGATCGCTCCAAAGCAGCACTTTTATCGTAGCGCTGATTTGGCTGCTCCTCATCAATAGCCGTCAGTCAAACGTCACATGATCAGAACGTTTCTGTGCACTTCAGTCACTCTTGTGTTAGACTGATGAACGTCAACACAAGAGTCATTGATTATAAAACTGACTTCATACATTCACTGAAACCCCCGGCTGATTCAAACACACTGAATGATTCAGGCGTTCATGAGATCCATCCGATCATTTCTGGGCCGCTATTGATAGTGGAAAAACCAGCAAATGGTGTATTTTTGTGCATCAGTGTCATATTGATCTGGAATGAATTGGAAACTCACTAAACACTAATTTTGTGTTGACCAGTTCATGTTGGCTGTTGCTCAGTTATGACTAATATCTGTTGTAAAACTACAGCAAAAAAACTCTGTTCTTCCTCAGTGTTTCTGTCTTGTTTTCCAGCACAAATATCTAAACATTCTTAAATCAAGATACATTTACTGGAGAAGAGAAATGACTGAAGATATTAACTCTGGAAAATGATCAAAATGAAGTGAGTTTGTGTTAAAAACAAGAACAAATATCTGCCAATGGAGTCAAAAAATAAACTTAATTCAAAGAGAAAACAAAGAGATTATATTCTGACTCTGTTGGCAGATATTTGTTCTTGTTTTAAGTACAAACTCACTTCATTTTGACACATTTTTGGCTTAATATCTTCAGTCATTTCTCTTCTCCAGTAAATGTATCTTGATTTAAGAATGTTTAGATATTTGTGCTGGAAAACAGAGTTTTTGCAGTGTAGAGCTGACGTCGTCACTGAAATGATACTTGGGTAAAGTTGGTTTTATATTCGCACATTCGGACTTCTGATAAATTCAGACTTTCCAATAAATGTGCAATAAATTAATGTTTGTGAATTTTAAGCAGCGACATGATATTGACAACCAACGATTGTCAACTTACAACATTTTTCACAGTCGATCAAAATAGGCAAGTATTGTTTTAATGGCATATTTACTTGTGAATGTCCACTGAATGTCCAATGTAGTGTGATTAACAAGCTATTGAATACGGATGTCCGAATGTGCGAATATAAATCCACCAAAATGATTTGGCTCATGTATATTAATTACGTGATGTTCACCCAGAAGTCTTTGCTGAACGTTCATAAACAAACGCATTTAAGTCTTATATTATGTGGCGTCAAGCAAAACGAAACCGTCTAAGTATAATGATAATTTCCCATAAGGAGAGAAACGTTGAAAGCAGCCGTTCACAGCGTGACGGGATCTGGATCCTGATCACCTGTGCTCTCGTAACCAATCCCGCACCAGGGTTTATAAGGCTTCATAAAGCCAGCGTGATGTCAGAGTTGTTCGCAGTTGTTCACGGTCTCTTTGTTTTGTCTGTCTTTGTCATTTTCTCTCGCTGCTTGCGCATGAGCTGCATGAAGTCTCGTCTGTTTTAACGCAATGTTTTAGGTTTTTTTAGGAAAAGTCTGTTTGTCATCAGAGAGTGGCCTATTTTCATTCTGTCACCGTGATGAAGCATTCGCGCCGTTTCCGCTCCTGGAAAACTGTTGAAAGTCAAATCAACTGTGGGAAAGATTGTGAGTGACACGCGGCGGCGGCGCTCATGACAGCCTTCTCTGGAGGAGGAGAAGAAAGACAGAGACACATCCTCTGCGTCTCACAGATGTGATTCAGAGACTAAATCTGAACCGTCGCATTCGAGCCTCCGTGTTTAATTGACACATGAGCAATTACAGGATGATGTCATTTCGTCCCGCCGATGTTTTTATGCGGCGTCTGCTTATGCACAGCAGGACTGTAAGTCGATCCGCCGTGCCTCCGCTTCTCCTTTCAGCGAGAGGAAAGATTGCGTTTGAGATAATTCATTGTAATGGGCCCGACTAACAACGGCAAATCCAATTGAGCGGTCCCTATTGTTGCATAGATCAAATGTGCTGTTACCACCCAAGGTTATTGTTCCCGTCTCGCTGGAAGCCCAAGCTTTTAAGAGCCGCAAAGTGATTTCCTCACAATAGACGCTCGTAGAAGGTCATTTGAATTCAAATATTCACCCGTTTCAATCTGAACCGGTTCAGCACTGATCTGACCGGTTCAGTCATAACCAGGAAATAGCAGGATTTTTCCTCATCAGTAACCCATAGATTTCTTCCTCAGTGTTTCTGTCTTGTTTTCCAGCACAAATATCTAAACGTTCTTAAATCAGGATACATGAAATATCTGCCAATGGAGTCATTTTGACACATTTTTGGCTAAATATCTTCAGTCATTTCTCTTCTCCAGTCTTGATTTAAGAATATTTGTGCTGGAAAACCAGACAGAAACACTGAGGAAGAACAGTGTAATAAATCATACTGAATCTAGCTGTCTTTGTGCATGATGCACCTGTGTTTTTATTTGCACGTTACTGCTGTTGCATGCCGACAGTCGCATGAACGCATGAACTAACCCGCATTAACCTCTGATTAACTGTGTAGATTTTAAATGTAGTGTGTCCAATTCTGGGTGTCTTTGGTCAATGCTTGAGTTCACTTTTACATTTGCACATTATATTGTAGATAAACATTTTAATCTGCCAATAAAAACTGATCTTATCTCTGTCAGAGTTTGATGAAAGAGAAGAGCTGATCCGATGCAGTTGTAGTTTTATTCAGGTGGATTTTTTCCTCTTTGCTGAAGTCGTAGATTTTAGAACTTGATCCCGTGTGTTGAATCCCCGTAAGCCCCGGCATCCGAGAGCTTTGCTCAGACTTACGGATCTCCTTTAGTCATCTCTAAAGCAGAAGAAACAAGAACCTGGGCTTCAGATGTTTGAGTTTCTCACTTCTGTTGATGTGAATTAAACGCCTCGCTGAATCACAGCTCTTGATTGAACTGCTGCCCTCCTTTAATCGTTATTTCATTGTTCTATTAAATGCAACTCAACATTTTTCTTATTCTGTGAGCACTCAGATCAGTCTCGTACTGAAGGCCAATAATGAGATTTATTAGTGCTCTTTGTTAAATGGATTGTTCAGCCAGAAATGATCATTCTGTCATCATTTACTCACCCTCATGTTGTTCAAACACTTTCCTCTGTGGAAAACTAAATAATATCTTGTTATGACAGATTGATCATTTTTGGGTGAACTGTCTCTTTAAGTCAGTGCTCCACAGATGAATGATGAATGCATAGCAACACATTCAACACCCCAGCTTCTGCATAGCAACACCCTAGCAACCACTCAGTACACCATATAGTGTCACCATGGCAACCATCCAAGGTGATGGTGAGTTGTGCATGTTCACAGACGTCAGCGTTTGAAGATTCAGTATCTCCGGTTTCCGAGTGTTTCCTGTTGCCCTGGTTCTTTGTTTCTGTCCATCTCTCTCTCATCTCTCTCTCTCTCTCTCTCTCTGTCTGCAGGGTTGAGCTTCACGGCTCTTTGATTCACTGTATGTTTTTAATCTGGCGATGACCTGCTGATTTCACGACACCTCTAAGAATTCAGAAAGCTGTAGTTCTTAGTGTGTCTCTCTTTCTTTTATCTCTCTAACACATTCTCTCTCTCTCTCTCTCTCTCTCTCTCTCTCTCTCTCTCTCCTGCATTTCATCTCTGTTTCTGGATGCGGGTTGGCAGCGCTCCACAGTAACTGAGTGGATTAGCATAACTTCCATCGTTTCTCACATTTGCTTGCTGTCTCTTTTATTTATTTATTTCCTCAGTCAGATGTAGATCTTCCAGGAGTAAATGCAGTATTTCCCTCCGGAACAACAGTTTCTGCTGCAGAAGAATCTGATTTGTCCTAGAATGTAGCGCCACACTCATCACTCTCACACACACACACACATTAGATCAGTGCGTCTCCACTGGCGGGTTGCAGGTCTGACAAATAAACACAATGCTGAATGCAAATAACACAATTCAGCTAACAATATATAACGGTTAGAATAGTAAACTTTGTGTCCTGAAGCAAAGCCAGTTGAGAAGCACTGGACTAGATTCAGTCAGTCTGACTGTATTGCCTATTTAGTGCAGCGCACGTCAGACGCTAATTACCATATTGACTTGAAATGTCTCACCCTGTTAAGTTCACGTGTGCTGAACATTTGCTGTATGTGTTGGCCGTGGTGTTCCGGTGATCTCCCGTTAAGCGTTGGTTTGTGGCGTGTTCAGGCATGCAAGCGCTGTAGTCAGGCTCTCTCGGTCACGCCTTCCCCTTTGATACGCTGGTGGATGAAACCAGCCTGAATCGAACACCTGCCTTCCAGCGCCGGTCTATAAAGTCGATATATCTGCAGCTATTGATCACAGAGCTTGAAAAGGCTTCATTGGGTCCCTGAAGGCAGCACAATCTCATTTCGGTTTCTAAAGGCTTATGGGATACCGAGGGGGCTCGGACGGGAAGTAAAGCTCATTCCAACGGAGCGGGTTTTAATAAATATGCATCATTGCAGTTTCTCTGCCTCCCAGCTGAGCTCAGAATGAGAACAGAGGAGCCTCGGCAGAAGCGTCTGTGTTTAACGTTGCTCTTCTCGGTTGGGTTTTTCATCCTCGCTGAAATTTCTGTGACCTGAGAGACATGCCTGTAGAAATGGGCACGTTAGTCAGTTTGTAAGAAAACATGGCTCTGACCTTTAGCTTGAATTCAGATTCTCCAGCTCCTGAACACATTATTATTCCGTTCCATCTGCTAGTCAGCGCTTATATTTAGCAACTTGTCCTTTTAGCTGTAATGATGTATTGCCAGCTTGAATATGAAGCTCTCATCAGAACGTCCATTTGCTGTCATTGTTACCTCGTTGTCCTCTGTTTCCTTCTCTTTGTGCTCCAGTGCGCCGCGTTCCCCCTCGCTTCACCATCCTTCCCACCAGCCACGAGATCATGCCGGGCGGGAGCGTGAACATCACCTGCGTCGCCGTCGGCTCTCCGATGCCCTACGTGAAGTGGATGCTCAATTCGGAGGACCTGACGCCGGAGGACGAGATGCCCGTGGGACGTAACGTTCTAGAGCTGAACGGCGTGCGAGAGTCGGCCAACTACACCTGCGTCGCCATGAGCAGCTTGGGAATCATTGAGGCCGTGGCGCAAGTTATTGTTAAGTGTAAGGAAAGAGTTTTTCTTATCAATAATCATGATTTTTTTATGATGCATACAGAGTGGGAGAAAAATCGGACAAAGCGGAATTAATAATGAAAAGGAAATAGAAAATGTGCTAAAATGTGCAAACGTAGATAAAATAGGAAGGTATTCAGTGCCGCAGGTGGAAAGGATTGATCAGCCAAATCCAGTTACAGAATGTGAACGTAATGATAGTCTTCCAGATTTTAGAGAATGATGTTGGGTCGATGGAAAGAATATCTAATTTTGCCCTGTCGAATGAAGTAAGGAATGGTTCTTAACATGTGTGGACACAAAATGAGCTTTTGTTATTCACATTTGCAAATCTTCCCCAAAAGTAAATAGAAAGAGTATCATGAGTTTCCAGACTTTCTGTACGCATTGGAAAGATCTTCAGATATCTTTGCATTGAGATTCAAATCTATTTATATTAATGTAGATGTAGTCTGAGAATCTCCTGAGGAGAGATCAACCTTTGAGCAATGCAGTTGTCCTCTCTCTCTGTCTCTCTCTATCTGCAGCTTTACCCAGAGCTCCTGGTACCCCCATCGTCACGGAGACGACCCCCACCAGCGTCACCATCACCTGGGACTCTGGTAACCCTGACCCCGTTTCCTATTACATCATCCAGTACCGCGCCAAATCCCCAGACAGCAAGTACGAGACGGTGGACTCCATCACCACCACCCGTTACAGCATCGGTGGCCTCTACCCCAACACTGAGTACGAGATCCGCGTTTCCGCCGTCAACACCATCGGCCAGGGTCCGTCCAGCAACAAGGTGGAAGCTCGAACCGGAGAGCAAGCCCCCGCCAGCCCGCCGCGGAACATCCAGGCGCGCATCATATCCCAGAACGCAGTGATGGTGCGCTGGGACGAGCCGGAGGAGCCCAACGGTTTGATCAAGGGCTATCGAGTGTATTACACCATGGATCCTTCGCAGCCAATGAGTAACTGGCAGATCCACAACGTTCAGGACAGCATGATTACGACCATCCACAGCCTCGTGCCGTCCGAGACGTACACCATTCGCGTGCTGGCGTTCACATCTGTGGGAGATGGACCCTTCTCTGATCCCGTTCACGTCAAAGTGAGACCTGGAGGTGAGTTGTAGAGAAACATGCGATTGAGTCAAAGAAAATCAACTCTTGCAGATTGAAGATGCGATCACATTTTTTTGTGCATGCAAAAAATAGTGTAGCGATGTTCTGTATAAAGCATCGCTCACACAGAAGCTGCTTTCTATCCTAGTAGTTTTCTGTTGGAATTCGTTTGGCACTGGATTTCGCAGAGCACCAGTAAATGTGATCTCACCGTAACACGTTCCTGTGACTGCATTCATTCACACACGACTCTTAATGAAGCGTCACTGAAATCAATCATAGTACCGGCGGAACATTTCTGCAGTGTCGCTCCATTATCAGGTCCCTTATTACCAAACAGGTTTCTGATGTGTTTCTGATCTGTGTTTTAGTTCCTGGGCAGCCGGGGAAGTTCCAGGTTGGTAAAGTGACCGACACTAGCGTGGAGTTGACCTGGGAACCTGCGTACTCCAAAGAGCCCGTGAAAGCCTACGAACTCATCTACAAATCTCCAGATCTCGGCGTTCAGGTGAGAACATTCTCCACTCGAGGACTACAAATCGTGACATTTGAGAGTATTGGCATCAACTTCTGAAATGATAATGGATTAATGGCGATGTTTTGAAAGGCATTGTGTTGAAAGCGTCTTTGATCTTTCTAACAAACAGGAGAAGAGGAATTTTGAGCCCAGGACGTCATATGTGGTGGAGGGTCTGCGCGCCAACACCGAATACACCTTCTCTCTGGCTGCCGTTTCCAACAAAGGCATCGGAGCGTTCACCAACGAGATCAACCAACGCACGGCGCAAGCAAGTATGTGTGAGACCCTCAGTCCACCTCACTGTCCTTAAAAATACTCCGTCCTATCTGACTGAGAACCAGTCGATGATTGAGGTGTTGTTTGCACATGAAGCACATTTTACCTGACGAGACGTTTCTTACAGTGTATGACGCAGTAACAGCTCTCTGCACCAAAGCTTGCTCTGTTTCTCCACCCACATCAGACCTGTGACTCTAGAACAGTGCTAGACCTTGATGGTTCCTGTAGGCTCTTGGTCTGGATGGGAAGAGGCAGGGCTGGTGCAGAGGATGAATCTCCCTGATTGGATGTTTAATCTGTGGTTTCTTTACTCAGTCGCACTTTCAGAGAGGAAGCTGAGGCGCAACAAACTAGTTGCATCATGGCTGCCAGTGCTGTGGGGGGAATTCAATAAGAGTGAATGTCACGTGCTGATAGTGTTGTTCATTTGCACACGCTTTATTTGATCAGATAATGGTGCAAACAAGCACTTTACTGGTCACTCCAGCACTGATCCAGAAACTGCTTCTCTCATCTGCTGCCGTAAATGTTCACAAACAGCAAATTCCGTTCACCACCTGCTTACCAAATAGTGCTGATGTTTATGAAGCTATAATTTACACAGTCATGAGGCGTGTTTGTGCTGAACAGAATGACATTTAAATACTCCTGTGCAGATACACCTGGTTAAATTGGATCGGTGGTTAGTGGAAAGGATGTTTTTAGGCACAAAAGTGGCATAACCGGTTGAATTCCTCCCCAATTCTGTTTATTCATCCTTCCCTCCCTCCCTCCATCCGTCCGTCCTTCCATCGCTGTCATTGAGAAATGCATTGGTGTGTGTGATGTGTATGTCCACAAATATTTCCAGGAGATTATTGAAAAACAAGCAAAAGCCAAAGCCACCACCAGACTGGATGGGATTTGTGTTTTTAATTTCTGCCTTTTACCTCTTTCTTCTCTTCCTCCTTCAGTTCAGTGTCTTTTCAGCTCAAGACCCAAATGAAGTGATAGTAACTGTTGTGTCTGTGTTGATGATGAAGTGTTCTTCTTACATGTCAAGCAGTTCAGAGCTCTTCAGTAACGCTGTTAAAGGATGGTTAACGGTAAGTGAGGATGACCAAACCACAGCCGCAGTCTGAGCACGTCGACAACCGTAAGACTCTTATCATTATTCCACTAAACCTTCTTGTTGGCAGGATCTCTCATTATTTATTTCATAATTCACCTGATGCAACGGTATGAGTATAAGTTGCTCTATAGGTTGTTTGCAATCACGTGGTTCTGGTGACACGCGAAATACCGGTGGAGGGCAAGCAGTGAAAATTAGAATGTAAGAGATGGAGAAAAGTCCTTTCTGTGCTGGTTTAGAAAGGTATAAACAGAAAATTAGAACATATGCTGGACGTGATCTTTATGTTATGAAGAGGAGCGACTTTTCCGCTGAATTGAAAGACTTTCCTGCCATCGAGGAGGCAGATATAGAGATTGTGAAGCTGCCGTCACGCCGCGTTCAGTTCTAGTCTGTGTTTGTTTATATCGCGCTGCCTTTCTGCTAGTGAATTTAGGGCAGTATTTTTGATTTTCTGCCGCAATTGTGAAAAATGTCGCCATTGTAGGTCATTTATGCTGAATCGAGAATTACAACAGGAGCTCACATCGTCGTCAAAGAAAAAACTGGACGGTGTAATACAATTGTTGCCTTTTATACGTGTAAAAACACACTAAGGGAAAGTTGAGGAGGTGACGGGAAGACGCCGTATATCAAATCTAATAATGTCACTGATTGAACCCACTCCCTCTCACTCAATAAAATAATCACATAGCTGAGTGTTTTTGAAAGTGTTATCTTTGTTGTTGAATCGACGTCTGTCAGCTTGTTAAACATTTTTTATTTGGACATTTTCTACCACATGACGGCTGAAGCAGCAGCGCGTGACACTGTTCTCATGGTAACCAGATCAACATTGTGAACGGAATACTACAAACTGAAGTGAAAACACCAAATTATCATTCAGTGGGATAAAATAGCTTCTCTTCCCTGCAAACGATACCATGAAAAAATGTGGATATTTAACCAAGTCAAAACAAATAAGGTAAGCAGGTATCCATATTCATTTCAGTATCAGCATGCAAAACGCTATTAAAGGCGACAACTTTTAAAGTTAAAAACGATATAAGTTATAAAAAAACGGTATAAGTTATGTAAACGATATAAACACCTACTGGGTTCTCGATTTTATCGATTTGAGCAACCATAAATGACAAAACATACGAATTTTGAGTTTTGATAGGATTCCTATATAGAAAACCAGTCCCTGCCCTCCAGACTCATTCGCGCTGCTGCTGTGACGTCATGTGCAAACAACCTATTGCTGTGTTCTGGGCTGTTTTTTGTGCGCTTTGGGGTATTTTTCACAGCTTGAAGCTCTGAGATGCTCGAGCTGCTGCTCACACACATACACTGGGATATGTTGCTAGGCTGTATTGGGTGGTTGCTAGGGTGTAGTAGGTTATAGGATGGTTTCTATAGGTGTCTAGGCTGGGTGGTGCTGTTTTTTTCTTAGGTGTTGTGAGCAGTCGTTAGTGTGTTTTCAGCTGTTTTTTCCTCAGCACACGTATGTGCAGTGTATGTTATACAGCGTTTGGATGTTACTGTAATCTCAGTGTGTCTGTAGTGCTGAAGGTCCGAGTGTCTCGATCATCATCTCGAGCGTCCAGCACAAACACACATGAGCCCAATTATCCGCTCGCACTTCCTCTAACATCAGCGCAGATAACGGTTTTTGAAAGCAACTACACATCTGCAGTTTTACATGTCATATTCTATAAAGCTAATTAAATTATTTAATGTCAGTTTAATTATTGTGTTACACGGGTGTGCATGTGCGAGAACAGAGACTGGTCACAGGGTCGTGGAACCGAGAACCTTATCGCTTTGATTGATTTTGAGAACGTCTCGGATCCCTTGTTACTTTAATAACTCTCTCCGCTCTCGTTGTGCCGTTCAGCTGGAAAGGTTTTAGTCAATTACACTGACGGAGACCAAAGCCGCGCATTAACCGCAGTATTAATGACAGATAATACCCACAATTCTATACGCTCATATTCAACAGAGACTTCAGCTCAGAAAAATGCTTAAGGCGACTGTGTGTGTGTGAGTGTGAGTGTGTGTGTGTGAGAGAGAGCGTGTGTGTGTTGAGAGTGTGTGTGTGTGGTGTGTGTGTGTTGTGTGTGTGTGTGTGTGAGTGATGGTCAGAAGGTCCGTGTGCCGTACGCAGCAGCAGGTATGTACTCTACAACATCAGCTTCTCTTCATGCATTTTCTAAACTGATTGCTTATTTTTTGGTTCCAGTTTGTTTTGTTCCCATCAGATCTTCATCCAGTCGAGTTGAATCTCCTCATGTCTAGTGATTCTCAGACAGGTTTCCTTTGCTTTAGCATTCATATCACTCAAGTATAAACATCAGAATGACTCTCAGGTTGAGTTAGGCTTATGGTTAGTTTCCCGCTGCTGAACATTCACCAGATGATTTGTGGCGTTAGAGGGTTATTGAAACCAAACTGTAACTGTCGTCAAGCACACTGACATTTATTAATTTAGCAGATGCTTGTATCCAAATGAGGAACATCACAAACAGAGACAGCGTCAGATGCACATGATCACATTGACGTTTGTTGGGTGATCAGACAGTCGAGGTGAGGAAAAGGAGGAGGACGGATGCTTTTATACCTGAACAGCAGAAGAACTAATAACGATGAGAGTAGAAGGACGTAAAGACTCTGATCTCATGTTCACATTCACAGTCTGTCAGTAATAATATGAATTATCCTTAAATACACTCTTGGCATCGAGTGCGTCTTTTATAACAGTTTGTTCTATTCTTTCAGACCGCTCTGTAACCCGCCGTAGACACAGAGCCTCTCCTGCAGAACCCTCGTCAGATTTCTAATTAAAGATCATTTGTCTCGTATGTGCAGAAGGAAACTCCTCATAAACTCCTAAATAACCCGGTGGGATTCAGTCGGACTGTCTGTCACCATCTGGTCAGGAATTCTGATCCTGGACCGATGCGTCGCTCCATCCATCAAGCCTTGTTTCCATGGCAACAGCACTGCTATCCGTTACATGCTCGGCGGTGCTTTAATTAGGTTGTCTGTTCTGGTCAATATGTTGATCAGATGGTTGTTCTGTGACCGATTCTGACAGACAGACGGTTTATTCCTCCATCACTGCATCAACACATCCTTCATTTCATTTTGCCTCTTTTTTCCTTTGTTTGCATCATTTATCTTTTAAGTTGAATGTAACTTGAGCTTCATAATTATTTTTATTGATCTGTTTTCATCTAAACTATTTTTGTAGCCTCATCTTTATGTTGTATTGATTTATTTTTGCCTTATTTCTGTTGCTTCATCCTCCTCCACGTTCCTCAATTATCTTTCCTTTCTGTGTTTTATTTTCGACTCTTTTCCGCTCCTCCTCCACTCTTCCTGTCAGAGCCCACGTCTCCTCCGCGCGAGGTCCGCTGCTCCGCCGCCGGCTCCACCTCGCTGTCGGTAAGTTGGGCTCCGGCCCCGGAGGAGCAGCAGAACGCGGCGCCGCTCGGATACGAGGTGCGTTATCAGGTCAGCGGCGATGACACCGGCGGGTTTGACTCACCGCAGACGCTGCGTCTGGAGCCGGATGCGGGACAGACGCTCCTGAAGGGCCTGCGGCGCTGGAGCTCGTACCGCGTCACGGTGGCGGCGCTGACGGAGCAGGGCGACGGACCCCAGAGCCAAGCTGTAGAATGCAGAACTGATGAAGATGGTAAAATCTCACCTCCACATGAAGTCAAGTCAGCGCTTTTTACAGTACAGCTACAAAGCAGCTTCACAGTAATAAACAAGAAAATAACAGAATCAATGATGCAAACTTCAGATATGAGAAATTCTACAGTAAAGCAGCTCTAAAAAGACAATAGAGTCATTATTTAGATCAATTCAGTTCAGTTCGTCAGTTATGAAACAAGAATTTCAGCTATAAATGAGGTTCTTCAGTGGTTCAGCATTAGATCCCTCTTCTAATCAAGAACATTTAGGTCTGTTTAGGTTCTTCAGGCGGTTCTTTGTAGATGAAGAAAGTTCTTGATATTTCATTAGAAGTCCTTCAGATCAGTGTTTTGGCATGAAATACGACTAGATAATAATCATCATTATTGACTTTGTAATTATGAAGGAAGAGTAATATAATTAATATAATATAATTAATTAGGGCTGTCAATAGATTAATTTTTTTAATTCTGATTAATTGCATACTTATTGTGAATTAAGATTATATCATTTATCTTGTTTAATGTGTTTATTTTGTCATAATTTGCTATATCCAGCAGAGTAAACCATCAGATATTGAAGGGTGTTTCTCACAAAACTGTTTTTTCTGCAAGCTTTTTTCAATGTAAATTTAGATGTCTTTCCAAAAAAGGACATTGTGTGATCAGCACGCTTACTGTACGATTCCTGTACTTCACTGCAATCGTCTTTACCTTGATTACACTTCGCATCCATCAAAACTTTACTAGCGAGACACTGGTTTGCTTATCTAGCCGAGAAAAGTAGTTTTTTTTTTTTTTTTATGTAATTTGATCAAACAAGAACAAATATCTGCCAGTGGAGTCAGAAAAATACATTTTTCCTTTGAATTTTTCTGACTGCATTGGCCGATATTTGTTCTTGTTTTAAGCACAAACTCATTTAATTTTCATACATTTATCAGAAAACAAGACTTAATATCTTTAGTCATTTTCTTGTATCTTGATTTAAGAATGTCTGTACTGGAAAAGTAGACAAAAGTATTAAATAGGAAAATTTATAATAATAGCAATGATAATATTGTTAATAATAGTAATAATAATAATAATACTACTATAATAATAGTAGTTAGTGATATTGTTTTAGATGACTGTATGTGTGTGTGTGTAGTGCCTGGAGCTCCGCCCCGTCAGGTGGACGTCCAGCCCCTCAACAGCACCTCTGTTAAAGTGTTGTGGCGCTCTGTGTTGCCGGGGCAACGGAACGGGCAGATCCGTGGTTACCAGGTTCACTATGCACGTATGGAGAACGGGGAGTCGCAAGGCCTGCCGCGCATCAAAGACATGATGCTGGACGATGCCCAGGTGAGGTCGCGACCCCGACACCCCTGAAACTGACCTTATTTGAAAATATGTGGATTGGTGTTTTATTGATGGAGTAGTGTGTGTGGAGTAGCGTGTGTTATTGATGAGTACCCGTAGTGTGTGTGATGACATGGAAGTAGGTGTGTTTTGATGGAGTAGTGTTATTGATGTTACGGTGATGGTTACGTGTTCTTGATGGAGTAGTGTGTGTTACCGTGTTTTATTGATGGAGTAGCGTGTGTTTTTGATGGAGTAGCGTGTGTTATTGATGGAGTTGGTGGATTGTGGAGTGTGTTAGCGTGTGTTATTGATGGAGTAGTGTGTGATATTGATGGAGTAGTGTGTGTTATTGATGGAGTAGCGTGTGTTATTGATGGAGTAGTGTGTGTTATTGATGGAGTAGTTATGTGTTTATGATGTGAGGACGGGTGTTTATTGATGGAGCGTGTGTTTATTGATGGTAGTGTTATTGATGGTGTATTGCGTGTGTTTATTGGATGGAGTAGTGTGTGTTTGATTGAGTGGATGCGTGTGTTAGTGAGTAAGATTGATGGAGTAGTGTTTATGATTAGTGTATTGATGATTAAAGTATGTGTTTTGTGGATTGATTGAGAATGGAGTCGTGTGTTTATTGATGGAGTAGTTGTGTGTTATTGATGGAGTGTGTTTGTGGAGTGTTATTGATGGAGTAGTGTGTAGGGGCGTAGTGTGTGTTATTATGGATGGAGGTTGTGTGTGTTATTGCTGGAGTAGTGTGTGTTATGTTGTGTGTTATTGATGGAGTAGCGTGTGTTATTGATGGAGTAGTGTTGTTTGATGGAGTAGTTGTGTTATTGAGGAGGTGTGTGTTATTGATGGAGTAGTGTGTATTGATGGGTAGTGTGTTTTTGATGGAGTAGTGTGTTATTGATGGAGTAGTGTGTGTATTGATGGAGTGTTGTGTTATTGATGGAGTGGGTTATTGTGAGATTGTGTTATTGATAGTATTGTGTGTTATTGATGGCGTAGATGTTGTTTATTGATGGAGTTGTTTTATGATGGGTACGTGTGTTTTGATGGAGTAGTGGTGTTATTGATGGCGTAGATGTGTTATTGATGGAGTAGCGTGTGTTATTGATGAGTAGCGTGTGTTATTGTGAGTGCGTGTTATTGATGGAGTAGTGTGTTCTGTGTTTATGCGTTTATTGATGGTTAGGTGTTTATGATGGAGTAGCGTGGATTGATGGAGTAGCGTGTGTTATTGATGGAGTAGCGTGTGTTATTGATGGAGTAGCGTGTGTTATTGATGGAGTAGTGTGTTATTGATGGAGTAGTGTGTTATGATGGAGTAGATTGATGGAGTAGCGTGTGTTATTGATGGAGTAGTGTGTTATTGATGGAGTAGTGTGTTATTGATGGAGTAGATTGATGGAGTAGTGTGTTATTGATGGAGTAGTGTGTGTTATTGATGGAGTAGCGTGTGTTATTGATGGAGTAGCGTGTGTTATGATGCATCGAACGTTGTTATTGATGGAGTAGTCTCACAGAATCAGACTGAATGAACGAACTGAATGAATCTCACTGTTCGTCTCACTTCATCTCTTCTTTTGGCGTTCATTCTGTTCTTTCACTAAATGAATCTCACCCTCCTCTTCTCCTCCTACGCTCCGCCTGGTCTTCACCGGTTCTCTCACGTCTCTGTGTGTGTCGTCCTGCCGTTAGAGGGACGTGGATGAGACGGCACAATATGTGAGTATGAGCTTCAGCTTCAGCTTCAGAGCAGCTCATGAAATCACAGCTGAGACAGAAACATTCCAAATCCATCAGAGCCACTGCATCTGAGCCGCTTCACTGCATGAGTGTGTGTGTGTGTGTGTGTGTGTGTGTGTGTGTGTGAACCTCTCATACTGGAGAGTGCTTTTATAGGGCCGTTTGAATGCAGACCATGAACTGAGAAGTTTATTAAAGAAAAATACTGCTGGAGAGTATGGAAGGAATGAATGAATGCATGAATGAAGGAAGGAATGAATTAATTACATAATGAATGAATGAATGAATGAATGAATGCATTATCGAATGAACGCATGAATGATTTAATGAATGCATGAATAAATTAATTAAGGAATGAATGAATGCATAAATGATTATGAATGAATGAATGCATGAAGGAATGAAAGATTGAAGGCATGAATGAAGAAATGCATGAATTAATGAATGAATGCATAAATGAAATAAGGAATGAATGCATGAATTATTGAATGCATGAAGGAATGAGTGAATTAACCAATTAAGGAATGGAATGAATGAATGAATGAACGAATGTATGCATGCACCAGTAACATATAATCAGAGCAAGTGTCAGGTCAGAGATCATTGGTGAATGTTGTTGGCATCATGTTTACACTGAATCCTCGTGTGTTCAGGAGCTGATCATCGAGGATCTGCAGCCTGAGACGCTGTACTCCATCAGTGTGGCGGCCTACACCGTCAAGGGTGACGGAGCTCAGAGCGTCGCTCATCTGGTGCAGACGCCCGTCGCATGTGAGTGTGTGTGTGTGTTGAGACGTTCAGGGACAGACAGACTCTTTTAGTTCAGTTACAGGTGCTGTTTATGTGACAGATATCAGTGAAACTATCGCCCAGCGATGTATTAATAATTGGACTTCATCTGCATACACTCATGTAAAGCAATATGTACTAAATAGCAAATCTCAACTGCTTGATTGCTTGTGCTTGACTCAGTGTGACATTCTAACTGTGAGTTTGTGTGTGTGTTTGTTTCCTCCAGTACCAGCTCGTCCCGTTCTGTCCGTTCGGCTGGTTAATGAGACGTTTGCGGCTGTGATCTGGACGACCCAACAATCCTCCAACCCTCTGCTAGAGATCCTGGGCTTTCGTCTGACCTACGGCCTTAAGAACGACTCCCAGTCTGTCTCTGTGGACGTCAGACCTGAAGAGCATCAGCACATCGTGAGCGACCTGCGTCCTGGTGGCGTCTACTCATTCCTCCTGGCCGCTAGAGGGCGCTCTGGATACGGCGAAGAGGCTGAAGAGGAGCTTCCGGTGCCCGAGTTTCCTCCCAAAGGTTTTCCGCAGCTGTCGGAGCGTGTCAATGCCACCTGCTGCTCGCTGCAGTTCACCTGGCTTCCTCCGAGCGGCGTTTATACGGGATACACGCTCGCGTACGAGGAAGCGGGTGGTGGCATTGAACCGCGGACGCTGACGGTACCGGCGGACGTGTCCAGCTACACCATTCACGGGCTGAACCCGGACCGGGCGTACGCTGTGAGAATGTCGGCTCACAACGGCGCTGGCTCGGGCCCGTATAGCCCACAGGTGCTGTACCGAACGACGGCCTTCGACACAGGTACGGCTGGTGAGCGGCACAGAACGAACCCCAACACCACCCGCAACTAACCCCACCCAACCCATCACCAGTGGGCGGAGCACAGGTAACACTCGGCCAGTCGTTGGGGGGCGGAGGTTCGAGGTAAGTGACAGGTGTCAGTCACAGTCCGTCTCGGAGGACGAGCGCTCAGGTTCACAGTAAGACAGGAGACGGTTTCTTTTCCCTCGTCCTCTATTATGAGTTCCTTCACTGCCCTCCACGTCTACATTTCCCAACACTTCCCAGTCCAGTTTGCGGTGTGGCACAAATAAAATACATGTTTGTGTGTTTGTGTGTAATTGCGGTTTGTGTCTCACCTCGACTTCCTTCCTTCCACATAACCTTCATTAGCAGCGAGTGAATCTGGGCCGGCTCTCCCTGGAACTGCCGCATATGTGTCCGTCCGTCTGTGACCGCCATACGCTCACCTTCTTCCTCCCCCACAATTCCCTGCACAGGCCTCGGCGCACGCGGCGGACTCGCACACGTCTGCTCCCTCACGGTCCGGCTCACCTGGTCCTGTGTGTGTGTGTTGAAGTTCTTTGATTACGCGAGTCTCACGTGTTGAACGTGTGTGTGTGTGTTTTTGGACAGACGTGCCGAGAAATTTCTCAGTGAATCTGGCGACTAAGACGAGTGTGTTGCTGACGTGGGAGTTTCCAGAGAGCAGCGCCCCCTATCGCTTCACTGTGAGTTCTGTGTCTGTGTTACGATATTTATTTTAATTGAATATTAGGAAGTCAAAAAAAAAAAAAGAAACGTATACAGAGATCAATCTCTGACAATAACATCAATAACATCAACACTAGATGAATTTACATAAATTCACTACATGAATTTACGAGTTGAAAATGTTGCAAAAACTTCCAAAAACTTGTTTTCCAGCACAAATATCTAAACATTCTTAAGATACATTTACTGGAGAAGAGAAATGACTGAAGATATTAAGACAAAAAAAGATTAAAATAATCCTTTTCCTTTTTAGCACCTAAACTTTGGAACAGTCTTCCTAGCATTGTTCGGGAAGCAGACACACTCTGTCAGTTCAAATCTAGACTAAAAACACATCTCTTTACACATAACACATTATCTACATGTCAATTGTTGACACGACTAATTTTTCTGTATTATGCGGACCAGACAAGTAATTTAGCAATATCACTTTGTAAAAAGACCAATACACACTCAAACACTAAATGAACGACAAGAATACCTTAAAGGTCTTTGGTTTTCAGCAGGAAAGGTGTCATTTAAGCGCCCCTAAGATAATAAATAACCATTTTTAAAACTGAAGTGATTCAATCAAAAACCTACTTTAGCTCGATAATAATATTTTCTTAGAGCTGCTGTAAAGCCAAAACAATGTCAATTAATTTTCCTATTATCACTGTGAAGCTGCTGTGAAACAATCTGTATTGTGAAAAGCGCTATATAAATGAAGATGACTTGATTTGACTTGAAATGAGTTTGTTTAAAACAAGAACAAATATCTGCCAGTGGAAAATAATCTGGTTTTCTCTTTGAATGAAGTTTATTTTTCTGACTCTGTTGGCAGATATTTGTTCTTGTTTTAAACACAAACTCACTTCATTTTTATCATTTTTTTGACTTAATATCTTAATTTATTTTGTTTCTCCAGTAAATGTATCTTGATTATTTGTGCTGGAAAACGAGACAGAAACACTGAGGAGGAACAGTTTCTGCTCAGTGGGGTTTGGAACAGAGCTTGTGTTTCTGGATTAAATTGTAAAGCCCATGTGAAGACCAGCTCAAACACAGCGGGATGTTTTTAGATTCACTAAACCTGACTGCAGCACATCTGATTCGGGGTTAGTAAACCAGGCTTCTGCACTGAGAGTTTCTGATGTCGTGCTAGAAACGTTCGCTCTCGTCCTCAGGTGGAGTACAACCGGCAGAAGATGGAGGTGGACGCCCGTCTGAGGAAGGCGGTTATTCCGAACCTACAGCCGGACACCAGTTACGACTTCAAGATCACCAGCCCCGAGGGGAACATGGGCGGACTCAGACACCGCATACACGCCAAGACCTCGCCGCCCATCCTGATCCGCCGGCCCGAGGTGGACCACACGCGAGAGGCCGAAGCCACCGTCACCATCATCCTGCCGTCGCTGGACACCAGGAGCAACGTGAGGTGCGAACGGCCTGATCAGACGCTCTCTGCTGGAGTGCACATGCGTTTACAGTACACGGAGAGGACGTATGAATCATGCATGACGTGCGCACACATACGTGCGGGAATCATCCAGTTGCTGCACTGTGAATAATTCAAACCCGCAGTCAATTTGTGTTTCTGGCTGCGTCTGGCTGCTGAGCTCAGGAAGAAAATCATTTGGGCTCCCAGTGCAGCGCTGAAATACTGCAGCACACACACTTTACAGCGCTCGCCGTTCAGACAAATCTCTCCGCAGCGCGCGCTTCCGTTTCTCGCTGTTCATGAAGATACATGTTAGACAAAACAGCAGCGCCGCAGCAAAAGAAACGGTGCTTCATCTGTGAGTGTGAGATGATAAATAAACGACGCTCCTCGCTGATTACACTCAAAAACAGCTCGCAAATGACTCCCAAACTCCTCTGCTCTCAACCAAGAGCCATTATCATATCTGAAATAAAAACAAGATCTCTTGTGCTGCAAGTGAAGAATATAGAAGTGTATGAAAACATAAAATAATAATATAGTCAGAAGTATGTTTGTGCTTCCTTCAAAGTACTTTACGGTTTCATCTAACTACAATTAATGTTAGTTGTCACATTACATGATTAAAAGTATCTGTTAATATTTTTATTAGCTAACATTAACAAACATAAATACAGAAACAAACATGTTGCTCATCGTTAGTTAATGTTCGTCATTGCATTAATTAATGTTCACTAATGGGACCTTATTGTAAATTGCCAAAAGAATCATTGAAGGAATCGTTGAAGAATCATTAAATTCATGTTGATTCGCAGTCGGGGAACATCAGTCACAGCTGAAACGAATGTGTGTGTGGAGCGGCGCCTGCGTCACGTTCATTAGCGTTCATTAGCGCGCGGCTCGTGAGGTTAGTGAGATCTCGAGATCTAACATGTTGCTTCTGTACCTGCAGGAACATCTATGTGGTGGTGGTTCCTCTGAAGAGAGCCAGAGGAGTGATTCGCCATCTGAAGAGCCCAGACGAGATGGACCTGGAGGAGGTAGAGCGACCCTCACCGTCTCACTAGCTATAGATTTACATCCAAAGTTGTGAATTTAACTTGTGCATAAAACTGGAATATGGCATAAAACATTTGCGAATAAAGCAGCGTTTTCATCTCATGTGTTCATGAGAACATAATCGTCACTTCCTGGGAAACTGGTGCAAAATATCAGTAATAAAAATGAAAGTTGCTTCAATCGGGCTCTTTTCTCCTCCATCATAAATGAGTTGGTCTCAGAGCGTCAGACGAAACACAATAAACGCTGTCATGTGATCTTGCGTTCGGATGCTGGTGTTTGTGAACACAATCGAGTGAGACGCTTCTGGAGGAATTAAACCAAATCATTCTGATGACAGACTTTGACTCAGAACCACCAAACCAACATTTGAGATGCTGCGATGCGATTGGTCCGCTGGTTAGTGCAGTCATCCAATCACAGTCTCTGATGAGGAAAAGTCATGTGAGATTTTGAAGGATTTATTTGGTAAATGTGTAGTTCATGCGCATGTCTTCTTATCGGGTGACAAATATCAAACCTCATGTGAGCACAGATATTTTTATGGACATTTTTAGAATTTATGTGCATCTTGGCATTTCCATCCAGAGTTTTTTATGCGATATCCCACATTTGCATAAAAATAGGTGGATGGAAACATGGCTTCTTCTGTTTATTATTATGTGTGAGATCTGACACAAGCAAACCTCTAACGCAGGTTTGGATGTGTGTGTTGGCTGTTATTGTTGTTTTCACTGGAGTGTGTGTGTGTGTGTGTGTGTGTGTGTGTGATTCGCTCAGATCTGCTCGTTCTGCTGGAATATTGTATGAAACTCCGGAGATTTGACGACTTTCTCCTGTCGGAGGTCGTGCAGGTGAATGTGAATGTGAGCGTTTGCTCGCGGTCAGAGATTCTCAACAGATCAGTGAACAGACATAATGCAGGGTGTGAACACACATGAGACAGGACAGCATGAGAAAACGGCTGAAAACAGGAACATCATTTAGGCACAATAACACACCTGCAAACTCACAAGATTTGGAAAAGGTGACGTGTTTCCGAATGAAGTCTGTCTGTGGGCTTCATCGTCTCTCAGAGGAAAACTTTTAACATGTAAACGAAGCATTCAGGTGCACTCCGACAAGAAAACAAAGGGAAAAGTTTTTGCACACCAGCCACAACTTGCTGGTCTAAAAGTTTATTTCTTTAGTCCTTTAGCTGCACAAGTCCGTTTTCACTGCTTAGCAATGTGATCTTTCTTACAGCATTTCATTTAATGCAACATGACACCTACTGTAGCGGCAGATAATCATGATATATGACCTGGGTGAAGTTCATACGCAAATATTAAATACCATTATAATATTTATTAAATGTCTCATATGTAGGTTTTTTATGGTTTCAGACATATGGAAGATGAACTTAAAGGGTTAGTTCACCCAAAAATGAAAATTCAGTCATTAATTACTCACCCTCATGTCGTTCCACACCCGTAAGACCTTCGTTCATCTTCAGAACACAAATTAAGATATTTTTGATGAAATCTGATGGCTCAGTGAGGCCTGCATAGCCAGCAATGACATTTCCTCTCTCAAGATCCATTAATGTACTAAAAACATATTTAAATCAGTTCATGTGAGTACAGTGGTTCAATATTAATATTATAAAGCCACGAATATTTTTGGTGCGCCAAAAAAACAAATAAGACTTATTAGTGATGGCCGATTTCAAAACACTGCTTCAGGAAGCTTCATGAGCGTTATGAATCTTTTGTGTCGAATCAGCGTTTCCATTAATGGATCTTGAGAGAGGAAATGTCATTGCTGGCTATGCAGGCCTCACTGAGCCATCGGATTTCATCAAAAATACCTTCATTTGTGTTCTGAAGATGAACGAAGGTCTTACGGGTGAGGGTGAGTAATTAATGACATTATTTTCATTTTTGGGTGAACTAACCCTTTATCATATCAAAGACACACATGCTAATGACATCATCACTACAAGATTATGAAGATAAACGATCTTAAAAATTAAATACATACAAAAATGTCAATCAGTTAGAAAAAAGACGTGATTATTTTCATCAGACAGGAGGATCAGACGCTTTTTCTCTGACGGATTCAGTGCTGATGTTGTTGCAGCTGCTGAAGGACATCAGTCAGAAGCAGCGAGACCCGCGGCAGCGTCAGGTGGACCTGCGGAGAGCTTACATCACGGCCCGCTTCACACCCGCCACCCTGCCCGCCTTCTTCACGCTGGGCAACCAGCAGGACTACGGCGGCTTCGAGAACCGGGCCTTAGAGGCGGGTCAGGAGTACGTCTTCTTCATCCTGGCTGAGCTCAACTCCACCACCGGGGTAAGATGTGCCGACTGTGTGTGTGTGTGTGTGTGTGTGTGTGCGTGCAGGTGTAACGCTCTTGTGTTTGTGTGTTCAGAAGATGTTTGTGGCCAGCCCTTACACCGACCCCGTGATCGCGCCCGACTCGGACCCGCAGCCTCTGGACGCGGGCGACGGCCTCATCTGGGTGGTGGGACCCGTCCTGGCCGTGGTCTTCATCATCTGCATCGTCATCGCCATCCTGCTCTACAAGAAGTGAGTCTGAACGGAACATGTTATCATGTGACCCGTGTGATTGATTGATTGATGATATCACCCGTGATTGAGAGTCTCTTCATGCAACACGGTTTTGATAGATTGTGTTCATAAGTGTACACCCCTGCAAGATCTTGATCATTTAGAAAAATGTAATTATTCTGTCTTCTAGAAATACTACATTACTATATTAGAACAAACTAAAATACTTCTATTAATAAATTTTAGTTAATGTTAAAATAACCATACACTAAAACATTTTTAAGATCTGTTACATTAGTTAATGCACTGTGATCTAACATCGATATGAACAGGTTAATAAATGCTGTGAAAATATATTTTTTATTGTTAGTTCATGTTAGTTAATGCATTAATTAATGTTAACAAACTAGACCTTATTGTAAAGTGTTACTATAAAATCATACACAGCTTTGTCAGAGCAGGGCTTAATAAACAATAAAGCAAAGCAAGTTTTAAAATGATAAAGATTCTGCAGAGGGATATAAACTCATATAAACACATGCATAAATATACATAATGAAATGTACACTGCAAAAACTCCTCAGTGTTTCTGTCTTTTTTCCAGCACAAACATCTAAACATTCTTAATCAAGACACATTTACTGGAGAAGAGAAATGACTGAAGATATTAAGCCAAAAATGTGTCAAAATGAAGTGAGTTTGTGTTTAAAACAAGAACAAATATCTGCCAATTCAAAGGGAAAACAAGATTATTTTTCTGACTCACTTCATTTTAATACATTTATTCAGAAAAGGCTTCATATCTTCAGTCATTTCTCTTCTCCTGTAAATGTATCTTGATTTAAGAATGTTAAGGAGTTTTTTGCAGTAGATCTACACTTAAACTGGGTCAGCTTACATGCAACATATGTAAAATAACTATAATCATAAATAAACATACATAAATATGATCTACTGGATGCACTAGTTAGGAGAAGCAGAGATGATGTGAGCGGTACGGCAGTGGATCCTGAAGCGCTGTATCTATGACGACAGATTTGGGGACAGAGAGAATAACGTGTGATTAAATATGTAGGAAGCAGCTATTTCTGGACAGGAAGATAATAGAGTCTGAGGTGAAGATTCAATCAGATGAACTGCAGAATGATCTGGATGAAACCAGGCAAGAGGAACAATTCATAGTTATGTTATTATAATATTTATTAGATGTCGTGTTTGTTATGTGTATATATAAGATTAATTATGTTTTTATGTGGTGTTTATAATGGTTTCATACATATGGAGGTTGGAATTATTGGCAACACTTTACAATAAAGTCCCGTTAGTTAATGCATGAACTATAATTAACTAATATTGAGCAGGGCATTTGTGTATTTTTTCATCTTTGTTAATATTAATGTTGATGCAGCTGTTCATTGTTAGTTCATGTCCATTAAATAATATTAACAGATACAACTTTTAATTAAATCATGTATTAGTAAATGTTGAACATTTACTTTTCACAGTCTGTGACGATGTTTCCAGTTATTAACAACATAAATCTAGCGAAGCTTTTTATATTTTTACATTTACAAGTCTATAATTAGTGTTTTCTTACCTTAACATTTAATTACGGTAAACTAGTTAACACTGCTTTCTAATTCACCAGCTCCCTCTCATATAAACTCTATCACGGATTTTATTGGAGCAAATGTGAACACAAAAATTATATATTTTTCTGTTGAACATTATATAATTTTTCCCAACTATGATGAGTTCTGCTTCTGAGAAAAGAGAAACGCAGACATTCGGGCAGGAGTTTCTCCGCGTGTCAGAATAACAGTGCAGTGATGATGATGATGATGATGATGAAGACTCTGGAGTCACACTGACTAAAACGTGACGCAGATGAAAACTCTTATATTTGAGCCTCATCTTTGTCTAGATACTAGCTCTGCTCTTCATCAGGTGCATTCTGGGACACCGTCTTCTGGCACACACACACACACACCGTTTATGCCGGTTCAGTCGTGTCCCAGTTTCATTCTTTGTTTGGATGTGAATAAATGTGAGTGATGTTTCTCGGCGTGAGCTCATTCGGAGCTGTGGCAGGGACCCGTGTTTGCCAAATTGCTGGCGTGACCTTGCTGGCGCCGCGGGGGGAGCGAGCGGAAACGACGGGCCGGTCCGGCTGATAAATCCGCCCTTGGGTCTGATCCATCCCTGCCCCCTTCCATTTAGTCCGGAACAATCTAGTCCCGCGGGGCCGCAGTTAAACTGTCCCCAATGAAGGAGAGCGTTATCTGCAGGAGGTGTCATGTAGCTGCGGCATACAAATGCACTATATTGATTTCTCTCTCTCTCTCTCTGTTGTGTGTGTGTGTGTGTGTGTGCGACGTGGCGTTTGATGGGACTCCAGTAAACCCGACAGGTAAGTGAGATCTGATCCCTCATCTCTGAGAGAAGATTAAAGCTCTTATTTGAGGCAGAACACCCTTCAATCCCTGTAGCCTGCTTTATTTATGTTGTTCTGCGCTTTGATTTGATTTCTGTCCGTCGAGTCTCGTTAATAACACACATTCTGTGTGTGTATGTGTGTGTTTTCACTCATTAGCAAACGCAAGGACTCTGAGCCGGGAACCAAATGTTTGCTGAACAATGCCGAGATGATGGCTCACCATCCCACCGACCCCGTGGAGATGAGACGCATCAACTTCCAGACACCAGGCATGCGCACACACACACACACACACCACACACACACACACGTGCAGACGGTCTCGTGGTCTACTGTCTACATAGGCAGCTCCCTTTTAAGGCAGCATCTTCACACTCGACTGATTTATTCATCACACTCCTCACATCGAGCCGCTCAGATCTGTCAATCACTTTCAGCTCAGCCTATAGCGAGAGATTGGGGCGTGGCTACTGTAGCGTCAGATGGGTTTATTCGTCTTTTAAACTTTATTTATTATTAACGATATTGCATGTTGATTTAGCCTCAGTTAGTGTTTGATGTTGTCAGTGTCATTTTTTGTCAAGGAAAAAGAGTTTGTCAACAAACATTTTTCATCATAGTTTTCATTAACGAACTCTGCGTGTTCACCATCACAGCCTGAGCTGAGCATTCTGGGACTGAAGAAGGCAGAATACATCATCAGCACACGAGGTGTTGTGACACTCACTAGGTGTTTCAGCTCTCGGTGACGGCAGTCATGTGCGATTCACACACACACACACACACCACAGAGCGCCTGTCGTGATGGTTTGTAGGTCATCTCCATGACGACCGCTGTGACCTTTGCTCCCGCAGGTATGATGAGTCACCCGCCCATCCCCATCTCTGATCTGCCCGAGCACACGGAGCGCCTGAAGGCCAACGACAACCTGCATCTGTCGCAGGAGTACGAGGTGAGTAACGCGGAGAGACAGGAGGGAGAGAGTGACCTTCATCGCCGTCGCTGTGATGAACGTGTGCTGTGAGAGGAGAGGAAGCTGTTAATGCTGAGCGAGAGAAACGGCAAAAGAACAAAACAGACATCAAACTCAAACAACATAGATAGATTGATTGATTGATTGATTGATTCTCTCTGTCTCTCAGTCGATTGATCCTGGTCAGCAGTTCACATGGGAACATTCAAACCTGGAGGTGAACAAGCCGAAGAACCGCTACGCCAACGTGATCGCGTACGACCACACGCGTGTCGTTCTCGCGCTGGCAGACGGTACGACCTCTGAACCTCATTTGATCAATTCAGTGTGTTTTGTGTGTTCTCTTCCATATGCCAATAAACTCGTAGCAGAAACACACTTCTGTCTTTTGGCACAGCTGTGATGATTTCCTGTTTTCTCCCTAGGCATTATGGGTAGTGACTACATCAACGCGAACTACATCGATGGTTACAGGAAGCAGAACGCGTATATCGCCACCCAGGGGCCGCTGCCGGAGACCTTCGGTGATTTCTGGCGGATGGTGTGGGAGCAGAGAGCCGCCTCAGTGGTCATGATGACTAAACTAGAGGAGAAATCCCGGGTGAGAGAGACTCTAAACACGACCTCAGAGCGCTGAGAGTCTCGAGCTGGTCTTCATGTCACGCTTTCCTCTTGTTTAGATCAAGTGTGATCAGTACTGGCCCAGTCGCGGCACGGACACGTACGGGGCGGTTCAGGTCACTCTGCTGGACACGATGGAACTGGCCACGTTCTGTGTGCGAACCTTCTCTCTGCATAAGGTGAGACATTTCTATTCTATCGTCGGTCGTCACACAGCGTCCTGTCGTCTTCATCAGTCCAACATGCTTTGTTTTCTGACCCCGCTGACAGAATTGAAGCAAAAAATGTAGTGTCGTCTGTAACATCCTGATGTTTTCACCCATCAGAGCGGCTCCAACGAGAGGAGAGAGGTCCGGCAGTTCCAGTTCACGGCTTGGCCCGACCACGGCGTTCCCGAATATCCCACTCCATTCCTGGCCTTCCTCCGCAGGGTCAAAGCGTGCAACCCGCCGGACGCCGGTCCCGTCATCGTCCACTGCAGGTCAGTGTTCAGGCCTTCAGAGCGCCACACCTTTGTGTTTCACTGGCACTCCAAAGCAAACTTCTGCGTTTTTACATCGATCCGTGATCTTCCCCGGGGCCGATGATAAATGCGCTGTAAACACTAATGTGTGTTTTATTCCCTCTCAAATGCTTCAGCCTGCAGAGTAAGACTGTTCTGCTTGTTATATAAGAGAGTTGCTGTGTTTATTCATTTATTGAGGACACCTCTCCAGTTCTGCAGACTAAACTAGTCTGTCCTCAAATCCACCCGGAGCCGCTGAAGCGCTCAGACATTACTGATGGAAACTGCTTCGTGAAGCTCCAAAAGCTTGTTAAAGGGATAGTTTCTCCAAAAATTAAAATTATCCCTTGATTTTCATCCTATAAAAGTTTTAAATATGGATATTTTTCTTACAAAAACACATTGCTTTGCTTTAGAAGGCCTTTATTAACTCTCTGGAGCCGTATGGATTATTTATGATGGATGGATGCATTTTTTGGGCTTCAAACACCCCCCCCCCCCCCCCCCCCCCCCCCCCCCCCCCCCCCCACACACACACACACACACACACACAAATCATAAAAGAGATATTTTTCAATATATTTCTGATTGTCTTCGTCTGAAAGATGATATTCATATACACCCAGGATGGCTTGAGGGTGAGTAAAACATGGGATAATTTTCATTTTTGGGTGAACTATCCCTTTAATCTTTGTTTCCAACCAGTGATTTGAAGCGCGTATCAAACTAATGTTACATCATTACTGTTTAGAAACGTTCCCGTGAGTGTGCGATGATCTCTGAACCCATGAATCTGTATGGTTTCTACCTGATCTCAGATCAGTTTTATACATTTGTAGACATTTTTTAGTGACATATTGTATAGGCCTGATTAATCAAACTCTCCATAAAACAAGCCCTACAATTGAATAAAATAACATATATTATACAGACATTTCATATTTAATGGTATTGGATGATGTGTTAATTGCATTTAATAATTACATTTTCAAACATTTGCAGTTGTTTTTAAAAGGTGTTTTTACATGCAGTTTTCTGACCAGCAGGAGTCGCCAGCGTGTGCCGTTTAGAGATTCAAAAGAATGAATCATTTTGACATTTTGAAGCAGTTTAGGATTTAGTTTATTTGCACAAATATAAAATATATACAATAAAAAACAAAAGTACAATCCATATACTGTGCAGGGAGAGGCAAAAAACCCAAAGGGCTTATTTAAAGCCTCCACCTAAACAACAACAAAAAATAATAAATTAAAGAAAAAAAAAAAAGCTAAATTATAAATATATAAATGTATATAACTGCAACAAGTTAATTACAGCATGTATATATAATATAATAATAATAATGATGATATACTCCAAAAACAAACCATATAGAGTGCATGAGACATCAATAAACAAAAAAGCACAATAAAATGATTCTTTATACATCTTTTGTAACATTTTAAAGAAGGAACATTTTTTTCTGCTGGATGAGATAAACCATTCCATAATTTAATATCCCTAAATCGTATTGAATATTGACCTCAACAAGTGAGAATTTTAGGAAGATGAAAATCTGAGCATTGACGAGTTAAGTGACAGTGAACCTGTGAATTTACTTTAAAATACATCTTAAATTGCTCTGGAATGTTACCTTCATGTGAATATATCTTATAAATAAAGACACAAATTTGAGAAATGTTAATATCATAAACAGTAAGAACCTGAAGTTTCTGAAATAGAGAAGCAGATGAAGTATATGCATTTGATCGGGTTGCAATCCTAACAAAACGTTTCTGAAGGATAAAGATTTTTTTGCAATTGATTCAATTGATTCCAAGCATCACTATCAGACACACACACACACACACACACACACACACACACAGACACACTTTCATAGTAGTTTAGTATCTTCACACACTCAGATTACAGCAGTGTTTCCTCGTGCATGTTCGGCATCATGCGTGTTCCTCTGTAATCTGGATTGCAGATTACAGTTATTGAAGTTATTAGACTGTATAATCCCAGTGTTTTGTTGTGTCAGATGAATGCGTCTGTAAATCAGATATCAGAAACAGATCAGAATTATACCGTGGTGTTTTCCGTGTGTGTGTGTGTGTGTCCCAGCGCTGGCGTGGGCCGCACCGGCTGCTTCATAGTGATCGACGCCATGCTGGAGCGCATCCGTCACGAGCGGACGGTGGACGTGTACGGTCACGTGACCCTGATGCGCTCGCAGAGGAACTACATGGTGCAGACGGAGGATCAGTACGGCTTCATCCACGAGGCGCTGCTGGAGGCCGTGGCCTGCGGGAACACGGAGGTGGCGGCGCGGAGCCTGTACTCCTACATACAGACGCTGTCGCAGGTGGAGGCGGGAGAACACGTGAGCGGAATGGAGCTGGAGTTCAAGGTTCATTATCGACTAATAATGACACACTATAGAAGTGATATTGAGCTTGATGTTTCTCCTCTTTGATCAGCAAACAACACAAAGATATTTACATTAAAAACATTAATACATCTGAATGATTTTAAACCTTTGACCAGTAGTGTAGATACATAATTTCCATACAGTAAATAAAAATGTTTTGTTTATTTCACTGTTTGGATCACCAGAATTTGAACATGAATTTTCATATTTTACTGCACATCAGTTTGAGATTAAAAGTTTGTGTATTACATAAATAGTGGTTATAAGCAGTTAAAGTAAACCATGAAGGCCTGTTGAAGTGTTTCCAGGACAGTTTTAATGTGACTTTCATGTAACAAACATAAAGTTTTAGGGTGTCGGTTCCCGTTACACTGTGGTGACCTCAGCCGTGACCCCTTCACCTTATTCTGATGTGTTTGTGTCTGTCAGCGTCTGGCCAACACTAAAGCACACACCTCCCGGTTCGTCAGCGCTAATCTGCCCTGCAACAAGTTCAAGAACCGGCTGGTGAACATCATGCCGTACGAAACCACACGCGTGTGTCTGCAGCCAATCAGAGGCCTGGAAGGGTCCGACTATATCAACGCCAGCTTCATCGATGGATACAGGTAGACTTTACCTGCAGTTGAAAACATGAACTGATTTGAAGTGAATAATGACTCAGTACAATCTGTACTGTATACAGCGCTAAAGTCATACAGCAGATAGTTGTGCAGGTGTGTCGCGTCACGCAGTGTCCGTGTGTCTTCAGGCAGCAGAAGGCGTATATCGCGACGCAGGGGCCGCTGGCGGAGACGACTGAGGACTTCTGGCGGATGCTGTGGGAACACAACTCCACCATCGTGGTGATGCTGACCAAACTGCGTGAGATGGGACGGGTGAGAAGCTCACACACTCCAACCTGTGCTCATTTTATCAGCTGTTTTTAATTTAGTCTTGTGTGAGATTTAGTTTTTATCATATTTAGTCAACTTATCCTTTAAGTTTTAAATGACTAAAAGTCTGGGAACTTTACTCCAGTTTTAGTCAATGAAAACTTTCTCATATCTTAATAATAGTCATAATGATGTCGGTGTCGTCTCATCTTAGCCATGGTTTTGTTTGAAATGAGCAGTTGCAGTAACATCTGTGTGTCGACAGGAGAAGTGTCATCAGTATTGGCCGGCGGAGCGTTCGGCTCGATATCAGTACTTCGTGGTGGATCCCATGGCAGAATACAACATGCCGCAGTACATCCTGAGAGAATTCAAAGTCACTGACGCCAGGGTGAGTACAGGCCATCATTTACCGCGGTACGATCACTCAGATCATGTGTGAAGCACCAGAGCGTCACAGAGGAGAACTGAGCCGGCTGAGTCTGGATTGAACACTGAATTTAATGAGAATGAGAACTTTGTGTGCCGAAAGAGTAACTTACTTCCTGGTGATTTTTGTTGTTAAATCTGAGTATTTGTTGATACATCTGGGACATTTAATCGTTTAATAATTTATCAGACACTTTTATCCAAAGCGACTTACAAATGAGGAGACCAATAGAAGCAATAAAACCAACAAAAGGGCAATAATATGTGACTGCTGTGAGTCTCAGTCTAGCACAGTCCATGTCATGGGAGACATCACAACTACATAACTATGTCCTAGCAACTGCCTAGCAACACCCTAGCAACCACCCAGTACAACCTAGCAACACCCTAGCAACCACAGCAATGCCACCCACAACACCCTAGCAACCACCCATAACACCATAGTAACTGCCTTGCAACCACATACCAATGACACTCAGAACACCATAGCAACTGCCTAGCAACCACCTAGAACTCCCTAGCAACACCATAGCAGCCACCCAGTACAACCTAGCAATACCCTAGCAATCACAGCAATGCCACCCACAACACCCTAGCAACCACATAGCAACACCCTAGCAACAACCCATAACACCATAGTAAGTGCCTTGCAACCACATACCAATGCCACTCAGAACACCATAGCATCTGCCTAGTAACCACCTAGAACACCCTAGCAACACCATAGGAGCCACCCAGTACAACCTAGCAATACCCTAGCAACCACAGCAATGTCACCCTAGCAACCATATAGCAACCACCCAGAACACCCAATCTAGCAACTGCTTAGCAACCACCCAGAATACTCTAGCAACTGCCCCGGAGCACCCTAGCAATGCCCTAGAAACACATGACACTCATGAATCCTCATGAAGAGAGATTGAGTGATTAGATTCATGACGCTGACATCATGTGTCTCAGGACTCTCACAGCAGCTCAGATCTGCAGATGATCCAACTCATTGTCTTTTTCTCCATAGGATGGACAGTCCAGAACTGTCAGACAGTTCCAGTTCACCGATTGGCCAGAACAAGGTGTTCCAAAGTCAGGGGAGGGTTTCATTGATTTCATTGGACAGGTGCATAAAACCAAGGAGCAGTTCGGTCAGGATGGACCAATCACAGTGCACTGCAGGTAATGATGACACTCAGACTCGACTAACACTAGACTGATAGCCATCACTGATGTATCTGCACTGGTCACACTGTAAACACACACACACACACACACTCAGTGTTTGTCTCTCTCTCTGTGTCAGTGCGGGCGTCGGGCGCACAGGTGTGTTCATCACTCTCAGTATCGTGCTGGAGCGGATGCGTTACGAGGGCGCCGTCGACATCTTCCAGACCGTCAAAATGCTGCGCACGCAACGGCCGGCGATGGTGCAGACTGAGGTACGGTAAACACACGTCACAGTCATCAAACAGTTCATCATCGACCTGTGAGTCTGGAGAAGATCTCGGCTCGTTCTCAGGACGGTTTCTGTTCAGCATCCTGTAGAACATATTTCCTCCCTCAGACCCAAAGTACCACAAATACTATGATTCTTCATAGATTTTATTCTATGAAACGTTAGACTGTGCTAGTGATAAACAGAGACATACATGGCAATGCCCTAGCAACCACTCCGAACACCCTTGCAACTGCCTAGCAAAATCCTTGCAACAACCCACAAACACCCTTACTAATTCCTAGCAACACCCTTGCAACCACCCAGGGCAACCTAACAACACCCTTACAACCACCCAGAACATCACCATAGTAACTGTTTAGCAACCACATAGCAGTGCCATAGCAACCACTGATAACACCCTAGCAAATACACAGAACACCCTAGCAAATGCCTAGCAGCCACCCAGAATACCCTAGAAACTGCCTAGCAACCACTTAACAATGTCCTAGCAACACCCTATCAACCATTGAGAACACCCTTGCAACTGCCTAACAAAACCCATGCAACCACCCACAAACACCCTAGCAACACACTTGCAAACACCCAGGACAACCTAGCAACACCCTTACAACCACCCAGAACATCACCATAGTAACTGTCTAGTAACCACTTAGCAATGCCATAACAAACATCGATAACACCCTAGCAAATATACAAAACACCCTAGGAGCACCCACAACATCCTCGTAACTGGTTGGCAACCATGTAGCAATTACATACCAATCACTCAGAACAGCCTAGCAACCATCCAGAACACCTTAGTAACCACATAGTATTTGCCTAGCAACAACCCACCACACCCTACCAACCACCCACAACACCCTATCAACCACTCAGAACACCCTAGCAGCTGCCTAGCAACAACCCACCACATCCTACCAACCACTCAGAACACCCTAGCAGCTGCCTAGCAACTACATGGCAACACCCTAGCAACGACTCATAATACCTTAGCAACTGCCTAGGTGCACCCTAGCAACTACCCACAACATCCTAGCAACTGCTTGGCACTCCTAACACCCTAGCAACCATCCAGAACACCTTAGTAACTGCATTGCAACCACATAGCATTTGCCTAGAAACAACCCACAACACCCTTCCAATCACCCAGAACACCCTAGCAGCTGCCTAGCAACCACATGGCAACACCCTAGCAACTGCCTAGCAACCACATAGCAACGCCCTAGCAACCACCCAGAACACCACAGTAATTGCCTAGCAACAACCCAGAACACCTGAGCAACTGTCTAGTGCAGAGTTTTGCTACGACAAGCACCACTCACATTTACGTCAGAAAATGTACATCTAGTTACTTTTTTATTATGTCAATCACAGAATATAATGTACTAGTGCTGAACAGGGACATACAGGGATAATCAGATGAACAACAAACTCTTAAAAATGAATGTTTTATTTAAGGTCACTTTAGTCCAGAGGCGTCCAGTCCTGTTCCTGCAGAGTTCAGATCAACACACACCTGTCTGATGATCTTCATCAGGTGATTCAGGAGTGAAGCTGATCTCTGCAGGAGCAGGACTGGGTCAGATCAGTGACGTCGAGTGTTCATCACATCTCTCTTGTCTGTCTGTCCGCAGGACGAGTATCAGTTCTGCTATCAGGCCGGTCTGGAGTACCTTGGAAGTTTTGATCACTATGCAACATAAGAGAAGAAGAACGCCAACATGTCAAACCTTCCCCCTCAACAACCCCACAAACACTCGCAGAGGAACAAACTCATACAGCGCAGACGTTCTCTCAGAACCTCCGGAGACGCAAACTATTACCTCAGTGTTCAAATATTGATATTAATGTTGTGGTCGGCTTTTTAGAAATATTAAACTGTGGATGAAGATCTTCTTCGTAACAAGAGGAAAATATTACATGTACAAAATCTATTTAAAGCAAAACAACAACAACAAAAAAAAGAAACTATGAAATCAAAAGCCTGGATAATTGCTGCACCCTTCAGTGGGAGTTTCTTCAAACTGTATTTGCCAACGTCAGACGTGAGTTAGTGTGAACGAAGGGAACGCGAGTCATCGTTGCCATCCGGACCGCAGATCTCCTACCTTCTGTGCCTAACGGAGCGACCGCAGAACCGCAGCCAACGCGTCGACGTGATGTAATCTCTGCTCCGGAGCTCGTGGACCAGACGGACTGAACTCCTGTGAATACTGTATTTCGGTGTGTCTCTACATGACTATATGCTGCTTACGCCGTGTTTGGGTGGCCGAGGGAGTTTTCAATGCTTGAATCTTGTATCTGTATCATGTTCTTTTGCTCCTTTCAGCTGTGGCATAATGTACTACGCCTAGTCTTTATGGTGAGACGGAAGAGGGACGATTATTCAGGCCAAAACATACAAGCGATTCAGCACGCACATTCTAGACACGGCGAGGAGGGATCTTGGGCGAAGACGAGGTTCATTCCCCAGTATTTCCAGTCACTGAATCGGATCTAGATCGTCGTCCTCGCCCATTTCCCCTCAAACAGATGTCCGGACAGTGGTTTCTGCTCATCTGTTTGACTCGTTCTCGCAGCGAAACTCTTCCTGTCATGTTTAGTTTAGCCGAGGCGTGATGTTTAGGAGTAGCGCAGGAAACGAGCCGGTTCGGAGACGTGAAGTGAGCCTTATCGTTGTTGTCAAATATTTAATCAACCTGATTTTTTATTTCATTTTGTTGATATTATGCTTGAATTTTTAAGGATCTATTTATTTACATGATTTTTATGGCAATATAATTTGTGAGCTGTGGTGTAGTTGGCCAGCTAATGTGACTGTACATGGCTCAGATGTACAGTGTTGTGCTTCGTAACCCTCTCAGATATTTTGATATTTCCTGTGCACTGATTGTTCTAGAGGAAGCCAACGGCCCGCGGCCCTCCGGAGCCCAAACGCACCGAAACGGTCCAGTCGTGACGTATCGCGCAAACTGAGACATTACACGTGTTCCTCATCAGCATTAATGGCATAATCAGTCAAACAAAGTGAGTTGAAGCACACGCAGGTTTGAAGAGCCCAGAGAACCTCAGATCAAGTTTTGCATACAGTGATGTACCGTGGTAAACTGCTCTAACTCAACCCAACAAAAACTACCAAGGTCATACCATGTTAACATGATTGACTGAAATGTGATGGATGGCCGATAAATGTATTGATAGCAAGTGAGATTTAAGACATGGTCACATTTACAGATATTGTGCGACTTTTCAAGGAGCTTCAATAGGAATACATGCGAATTTCACAAAAGCACATTTCGCAAATTGTTCAAGTTGGTCGTGTGGATTCGCGTTATGCATCGCCAATATGAAATAGTTTTTGACCCTCAAATTACACCTTTACACAAAACTGCTTCTGTTAATCGGCCAAAGTGAATGTGGTTTAATCTAAAACATGACCAAATATCAGCGGATTAATGGTCGTGTTCGGTCAGCACATCAGAGAAGCGTGGTTTCAGCATCTGATGCATCACTGTACCGTTTCACCAGCTCAATACTAGTCAGCGAGACGCAGATCTGCATCAGCACAGAGTTTTTCTCTCCTCATGAAAGCACATTCAGACATTGAGACACGATTCTCACTAATTAAAATGTTCCTTTAAAGACGAAAGCACACAAATAACCCCTCAATCAGCTGTCAAAGCAACAATTGATCAGACGAGCGGCGAGTGAACGTGGGCCGAGTGCTGATGACGTAGTGGTTCACTTTTCTCTGCTTATTGATTTCAGATCATGTGTGTAGATATGTCGACTTTTGTATTAAAACAGAACGACTGGATATACTGACGTGAAGACTGTGTGTGTGTCGTCTGTTATTTCATCAGTGAATTGTGATGAAACTGCTGAATTATTTTAATCATGATTCCCTTTTCATTTTTATACATCAATGGAATCAAGCTGTTTAGTGGACGACTCATGATCACTATGTAGGTCACATTTTCACTACTAGGTAGTGCTACTACTTACACACTCTCAAACACACACACACAGTGGTTTGGCATTCACACCTCTGATGTTTGCCATGATGATCATATTCTTCAGTTCATTCAGGTTCATCTGCTGAAGGACTCGAGTGTATAGAAGATCACAGGAACACACTGAACTCGAGCAGATGAGAATATGAGGATTGCAGTCATCAGGTGCACCCTTAAATCAAAGGTTCATTGATGGTTCCATGAAGAACCTTTAACATCCATAGAACCACTAAAGGTTCTTGATAAGGTTCTTTAGATAATTAAAATGTTCTTTACACTAAGAAAAAATGGTTATTTTAAGAACTGATCACTGAAGTGTTTATATGTGGAAAAAAAAGCCTAAATTAAATCCGTTCATCATCATATAAAGCGATCAAGTTCAGAAAACCACTCAGTTCATATGGATTACTTTTACGATCTCTTTATGAACTTTTTGAAGTGTCAATGTGGTAGTTGCGTACAGAAATTGCACAGATTTACTTAAAAATATCTTTGTGTTCTGAAGATGAACAAAAGTCTTAATGATCCCACAACATTGTGCAGGTTCTGGTTGTGAAACCACTGAGATTTAAATCCCTGAAGAAATGGAAAAACCTTTCACAGGTGAGAATGTGTTGTTTTGTGTTTTTAATATGTATTAACTCAACATTACAGGTTTTTATTACTTTGGTACTTTTTTATGTTTTTACTTTAGTAACTATGTCGTGTTAGCTTTCGTCTTGTTGTATTGTGTTAGTTTAGCAAAATCATCTGCTGAAGTCCGGCTTTGACCATTCCAATATGGCGGACGGTTTATGTATAGAGGCCCATATATAGAAACAGCCACTAATGATGCATCTATATATACTTGCTATGGTTTCAACCAGCATTGGGTGCTTTGAACCCTGGCTAAGATGCTAAGGGTGTCCTGCAGATGGCGCCGTGAGCTCATGCAGCTCCATCAGAAGCTGGAAGAAAAGTTGCTCTGGCAAAGGATTGTTTTTTCCTGCAGGGCAATGCTCCATGACACACTGCCGCTCATGTTGAACAATGTTCACTAACCCAGCGAAGACTGGCGTTTATTCTCTTCAGCAGTGTGAAGTATTTCACTCAGTTCACAAGGTGAAGAAACAAGTATTTTCAGAAAATTAGAGATTAAATATGACATATGTCAGTGCATGTGGCACATCTTTGGTTAAGGATGTTTAAATTGAATATGCTCAAGCTCTGTGATTAGCAATAGCTTACATGAGGACGGCAACTTGAAGTTCACTTTGTTAGATCATGCCAAAATGTTACATTGGATGGATCTCCACATCAGAAATATCAAATATATTAGATACGAATCCCTGCCAGAAGATATAAGTCTTCTATCAGCCTGAGAGTTTGACTGAGAAAGCCAGGAAAGAGCAGAAGCAGACGAAGTGATGATAGGAAAAAGAGCAGTTTATTGAATAATCTTAGCTGTGTGTTTCAAGGCTCACTTCATCTGACCAGTACAACATCCAACAAGTGTTATTATACCAAAGCAAAAACAATGGAAAATTCCTGCTCCACCACATCATCTCCTGTGACGTTAGAAACCTTGAAATGGAGACATTCTTTTATCTCCTACTCATGAAAACAAACATCCCTTCAAACCACACAGTCGTGAAGATTAAACTTAGCAAGCATTTAATAAGTAAAATAAGTGATATAAAAATTAAAACAAAATAAATGAATCATAATAATAAAATGATGAATACATGATTAAATGTAACTACAATTACTAGTGATTATAAAATTAAATCATAAAAACAATAAAACAGCACAGATGTAAATGTTTGCTCTCTTAAAGTAACACACACAGGATGCTATTGAGAATCCTTAGATCGTCAACTTCCATGTTTTTAACTAACTTTCAAAATGTTGCATTAAAATGATTTTGTGTACTTTGATCAAACAGGATGGATTTGTTTTAAGTGACAAACACAAAACATTCAACCACAAAATTGACCAAATCCATTAATAACACTGAAGTTTGAGCTTTTGATTCCTTCAGTTAATGATGTCACTTCCTGGAGGATGATATCATTAAGGAAGTGCCTTTTGTGCCAGTCAAATTATAATCAATAAACATGATAATAATCACTTGCATATCAAAATATGTATAACACTTTGTTGAACTATTGTATTGTATTGTACTTTTTATCTCAAAATTCTGACTTTTTTCCTTAGAATTATCTGAGATAATCTTGCAGTTCAGACTTTATAACTCCAAATTGCTCACAATTGTGAGGGAAAAAAATAGACTAATCCACAGCTAGCTGTACATTAAATGATTTTAACGCACGACATGGAGGCAAAGAACCGCCCGATGCAAATTCGGACGTACTACATTCGCCAAAGATCTACTATGGTTTACTGACATTTCGCGAAGTTACAAACAAAAACGTGGTGCAAAAGCATCATGTATATACTTGTTTACATGCGGCGACGTTATTTCATACAAATACTTGGTATAGTTTGGTCTCTAACTGAAACAGAGATACACTTGTTGTATTCTGCTACTTGAGACCTTTTCAACAATATATGAGACCAGTCTGTTATGTAGGCTACTGTGATTTACAATCTGTGTTACAGTCGCTCTCTCTGATGTCACACACCGATCGGTCTGCGCAGCGCGTAGTAGCTACTGGAAGAATCATCGTTTTTGAACAAATCTCTTGAATGAATGAACATTGACAAATACATTTGTTTAAAAGTCACTTGTCGCCACCTGGTGGCATAACGATGTAATCGATATAGTCGTTGAAGCGCCACTGTTACTTTCAAAAGGTGATTAAATCTATTTTGATCGCTGCCATAGACATCAGTGTTTATATCCGAACTATAAACTTTGATCTCAGGATACTGTGGGGTTGAAAAGACTGTAATTGTGAAGCTGACCACTACTCTCCTTATCAAAGGTTTAATGGACACAGGAGAATCGTCATTTAGGAACGAGATTGCATAGGTGTTTGAATCGAGATCGCAATCTTTTAACGATTAATCGTGCAGCTCTATTGTCCTGCTTAATTAAGTTCAGTATTGATTCATTTCTATTGTAAAAAATCATTAGTTCTATTAATTTAGTTCATTTATCTATACAGAAGCTCTGCAGAAATCAGTGATGTCATCATCCCGCAATAAAAGTCACGGGGCAGCGTCAGGTTTCTGTGTGCGCAGCGCGATCTCCGATCTCTGTACGTGAGATGTCACGTGACACGTGTGTGTAGCTTCAATGAAAACAGCGCATTAATATAAAACAGTGATTAAACTGCCTGGAAGGTTTTAGTGGACACCTTCTAGCCAATCAGAATAGAGTATTCAGACAGACCATGGTATAAATGTATTAAAAATTTGTCATTGTCATGTATAATATATCTTCAATTAATCTAATTTTCCAAAATCTGAAGTCAAAATGCATCACAAACAAGCTTAACTAATGCGTTTAGGTTTTTTTAAAAACGTATTTCATAATCTTGATTTGTGAACTTGGTTGATTAATTGTGGAATCTTGGTTGTCAGTCATAACCGGATCACTGAATGGAGCACTGTGTCATCGCTGCCAGCTTTACAGATGCAGATTTCACTGCAACTAGAGCGAGCGTCCCAAAAACACTCCCGCTTTCTACAGCTCCAGCACCAAGCAAGCTGGACAAAATCTGGGCAGACAATCCGACTTCCACAGCTGGAGCTGCAGGGAACAGAAATGCTAAGAGCGCAGGTGCAAATCCGGCTCCGACCCCCAGCATAAACATGGACAGCATAATCGCCAATTTCATATTGCGTTTTGAGAGAAGTTCATTATTCTGCCCTTCTTCACTCAGTCTTCTCTGCTCCTCTTCTTGGATCCAGATGTCCAGATCTTCCTTTTCTTTATATTCTCTTTCCATTCTCTCGCCTCCTCCTCCATCTCTCTTTCCTCCAGTCTTCTCAGGTTCTCCTGCTCTCTATTCAGAGATGCTCTGAACCGTTCCAGTCTCTCTGGGATCGGATGCGCATTCTGCTCTTCTTTCCTTATATCCGTCTCTATCTGTTTAATCCTGCCTTGTATGCGTTTCCTTTTTCTCTCACTGTCTTGCCTCTCTTCAGTCATGGATGCAATAAACAAACGCCATCGATCATCAGCCATTTTCCTGACCTCCTGCTTGATTTTCTTCATTTTTTCGGCCATATCAGCTTGCATTTTCTTCTCTATTATCTTCTGGGCTTCCTGCATCACTTCTATGATTGGACTGATGAAGTGACGGTTCTCATTTCGAGCGAGCAGCTTGTCAACCCTCTGCAGGAGTCGACTCACCTGATCTCGGTTTGTGGGGTTGGTGTTGTCAAAAGCAACAAAACGCCTTCCAAATCTCTCCACGAGCTCCTGCACTTTCTGATTTTGTCTTGAAATAAACTCTTCAATGGATCTTCCTCGAAGTCTATCCGCATGGGAGAATATGAGGATGGTGTGATGAGTGACGTCCTCATGAAACATCTCCAGAATCATGTCTACGGTGCGCTGCTGCTCCTCTGTGAATCGCTCTATTGGTACAACAAGCAGAAATGCATGAGGACCTGGAGAACACAAAGCCAGGCAATGAATTACTTCTTCTTGTAGTTCTTCATCTGTTAAGTTTGTGTCAAAAAAACCAGGTGTGTCCACAAGAACCAGCTCTCGTTCCTCCCACCGTCACACATTCTCTCTTGCACTCTTTTGTGACCGAGCTCATGCTCAATCCATCATCAAAGCGTCTGTTTCCCAGGATGGTGTTTCCTGTCGCGCTTTTCCCTGCTCCTGTTTTCCCCAGCAGAACCAGGCGCAGCTCATTCGGTGCTGGATTTATTGTGTTCTGAGGATCGCTCCCAAACGACCCTTGGGAGGTTCGAGCGATTCTCCGTTTTATGTTTGAGTTTCTGCTGGAACTCTCCCTCCAATCACTCTGTGGCATCTTTGATCCTGAGGAAAAACCAAAGTATCAAGCAAATTATTGAGAAAACTAACAATAACCCAGCTAATGTTCTCAGAACGTTTTCTCAAAGTTATGAACAAACATTCTTTCAGTAACGTTAATACGTTCGTTCAGTGTTATCTGTTATCTTTAATAATGTTTTCAAAAATTTAGCCCAAAAATAAAAAAAAAAACATTTTAATTGGATGTTCGTGTAACGATTTTTTAAAATGTTACTTCACCAACAAGGACCACACCACAACTATGCAGATAATAGACTTTATTAGAATGAAGACAGGTTGAAAAGGATGGGAAAGGGAAAGGATGTTATGGTTCTCCGGTCTGGATGATCGGGAGACTCGGAGTGAGGGCTTCGTCTCTGTAGGTAGTAAGCTGGGTTACTTGAAGACACCCAAAGGTTTGAATGAGCTGATGTGGGCTTGAGCTTGACAGAGATCAGTAAGATTATTACGGATGTATGAACTCTTATTGTCTCATCCAAGATGCCTATGCTGGCGGCTGTCGTGGCTGCTCCAATCCGGAAGAGATGGATAGAGTAGTGTTCGGGAGATATGCCGAAGGTGCTGAGAATATTTTGAAAGTGTTTGATAAACCAAATTGTGGCCATTTTCCTATTTTCTGCAAGAAAGAGTGGTTCTTGAGGAGATGAATGATTGGCATATCTGGAAAGAACGTATTCCGAAAGTGGCTCATAAGGACTGAGGAAGGAGTTGGGGCAAAAAATGTAAATGGGAAATGATTGTCCAAACTGGTCGGTTTTACTTTTCTTCAGAGTGTATATGAGAGAATCTGGAGTATGTGATGTGTGAGAGGCTGGGATGAATGACTGGATTGAAAGCGGAAGTTGATGGGGAAAGTTCGGAGCAGCACAGGAAGCCAAAGAATGGGCTCAAGTAGCCCAAGTGTAATGTGTGGATGCATTGCTCAGAAGGTCAGAAGTTATTAGCAAGCGTTTAATGACGAGGACTGGTTCTTGTTTACGTAGACCTTTAATGAGCATAGATATATGAGAATGAAAAATGGAGTGGCATTGGTCGCCAATGGCGAGTTTGTTGATAAAGTTGATTCTGGATAAGTAAGTCTGGAGGACTTAGGATAAGAATGGACCAAATATTCATTAGAGGAACTGGACGTTGGTAGAAGGAGTGGTAAGCCGTAAAACAGTTCCAACTGGTCAGGTAAGCAGAGAGGGTACTCTGGGCAAAGGCCATTGATGATATCTTCTCATGAAGCATATGAAAGGTCTTCCAACTCTGGATTTAGTTGAAGATGGTGGCTGAAAACGGTGGAACTTGCGTGGGATGGATGTCTGTTTCTAGAGCCAAGATTCTGAACTTCTGAAAAGAAAAACAGCACAAAGAGTCAGCTGTGCTATTGTAGCCCGGAATGTGAGCTGCTCGAATAAGAAACTGGTGTTGAGCAGATATTAGTGTCAGTTTGCGAACTAACTGCATGATTGCTGGGGAACGAGATCTGCCTTTATTTATGTTTTCGACTGTTGAGTATTGAATGTCTGGCCCATTCGTGCCCCAAAGGATGGCTTCTATGATGACGGGATACATTTCGTAAAGCGTGGATGAGGGAACGTCTGACTGCTGAACGAGACAGATAAACTCAGGCGGCCATTCGGAAGCGAACCAACGGCCGTGTACAGCTGAATGTCTTCTGGCTGTGTGACATAGTCATTATAAGAGGAAGGATGTGCCGCTCCACAAAGACAGAAAACTCTTGTTGGGGCTGAGATGGTTGAAGTTGTTGAATACCATTCTTCCTCCTTGGTAGAGTCCTCTTTTGTTGATGCTTTTGGGACTGTGGGGCATATGACGAGGGGTTTTGGAATTATAGGAGGAGGTGCCCCAGTACGTCCTTTGGTTAAACTGCTGTGACCGACCTGCTGCTTGAGTGGCAAACAGAACATGGTAGTTATAGAAGCCGGTCCCTTGAAACGAATGGCTATGTCTAAAATGATTGACAGGTAATCATCTATCTCAGTCCTTCGATCTGGATAGAGCAAACTATGTCTCTGTAAATCGAGAAGGCTAAAGCAAATTCGGTAGGGGATTAGTTGGAAAAAAGAAGGAATAAGAGGAGGTTTAAAAGGTTCATTGAGAGGTAGAATTCCTGCACAAGGGACTTGATTTGGGTTTGGTTTTGTTGGTTGAGAGGAACCAGAAATAACAGGAGCCGTGCTGCTGTTAACGGCAGAAGGAAGGGTAGAGGAATGAATGGTGGGATGAAAGGATGAATGTCCGTGAGGATTTGGAGCTGTTTGTGAGCATAAGGATGAAAAAAGGATGTAATAATATGGGATTTTATATCTGAAGTAGAGCAGATGTTGATGGAAATTGAGCTTGGTCTCCACTAGGTATATATATATATATATATGTATATATATATATATATATATATATATATATATAAAACATATTTTTGTTAGCCCGTATACTTAAGTAAAGTATACAAATAATTGTATACAATTTTCTTTACAAGTATACTTCAAGTTCATTTTAAGTATACTTAAGTAAAGTTCAAGCATTTTATTAAGTATACTTTATGTAGTTACTTTGGACTAAACTGGCCCACTTTTAGTGTATAAATGTATACTTTTAAGTATATTTTAAGTAACATTAGTAAACTTTGAGTACACAACTAGCTTACAATTACGTTTTTCGTTTGTACTGCAACTACACTACAAGTGAACTGTTTCATGTCTATCCTTGTTTTGTTCAACTGGTCGAGGTTGAAATGGAATTTGGGAAGTAAAAAGTGATGCAATACTTTTTATAGAGAGAAATAATTACAGTAATCTAATTACACTGTTGATGTAACGATGACTCAGAAGGACTGGGGTTTAGATCCATCTGCAGCTTTATTAATAACACCACAAGCAGGCAAACATGGGCGACACTTAGACAAACACACGGCCAGATAACAATTCGTAGTCAAATATGGCACAGGGTCGATGCAGGCAGCAAACAAACAACCGTAAACAAGAAACAGTCCAAGAGTCTAAACACGAATTCAGTCCGAACAGGAATAGAAACGCTCAATAATGTCAGCCGGGACAAAACAAGACTTCACACTGTTAGCTTGGAGCTTGAAGCAGTCACAGTCCGAGCACGGGCTCATGGGAAATGTAGTTTACAACAGGAGAAACTAATATTCAGGCGAGGGAGCCCTCTGGTGGTGATCGTACTGTTACAGTTTTCTTTAAGTGAACCACATCATACTTATAGTTTATTATTTATATTATTTTTGCACTTTAAGTATAATTCTTACTCTGAGCACAAAAGAAGATATTTTGAAGAAAGTCGGTAACCTTGTAACCTCTCTCTCACACTCACACTCACACACACACACACACTTATGTCATTATTAGTCGAGTATAGTGCATAAAAATTATGTTTCTAAGAAGTACATGAAAAGACTAAAAGTATGTTTTCTTATTTTAGTTTAAAAGAAGTAAAGGCTAATATCACACTTCAACAAACTTATTTTAAACGTTCAGAGAACATTAAGAAATAACGTTTTTATAACTTAATAGAAAACATTCTTAAAATATGGTTTTGTTAGCTGAAGACACTGATAATCATTTATTTCAATTAATTCCTGTAATCGTGATTTAGTTCACTGTAAAAGATAAATATATTTACAGCATAAAAAAACAATAAACAATACTATAAACAATGATCTAAACAAATCCTGAATTACTACTAATAATGCATATATATTTTAATTACCTTCGCTGTACATGTTTTCTGCTGTTTCTCAGTGTGTGTGTGTGTGTGTGTGTGTGTGTGTGTGTGTGTGTGTTCAGGGTTCTGGACTGGGTCATGATGGGCAGGACTTTTACTCAGAAACGAAACTCACCACGAACTACACACCACTAGAGGGACACAGTGACCCTGTTAAAGAGATGCAGTGACGTCACAGATTATTTGCATGATTATTTACATATCGTTTCCTGTGCAAAATGTGTAGACATATTCTGTGCTTTTACTTCAGCATTATAGTGTTATTTATGTGAAGCTGGTGAAACAACATTTTGCAAAACTGTATTTTTATGGCTGCAATTAATGAAAAAAAGACTAAAAAACAATTTAAACACAAAAGTGATGAGGAATGTGTTGATTTAGTCATTTATGGAGCAGTGTTTCTGATGTCACGGAGAGGTTGATGAAACTGGAAATGGAAAACAGGCATCACTGACTAAGAAACACAAGAAATATGAAGGAAACTTACAGCAACATGATGTCAAAAATTTCATTTAATTGCATTTAAGCAGGCAATTATAGAGACAATATGTACCAAAACATTGTTGAAGTGCAATTTTAAAGTTTTGGTAAATAAAACTTATTAATAAAATAGGTTTTTTATTAATAATAAAAATAATAAAAACAAAATTTCTGGTGAAAGTGCTGGAGTACATCAATAAAACAGCAATTTAGATGAAGATCTTAAAACTGACAACTCCATCAGTTAGTGCAATTAAAAACAACATTCACCCTCATTTTAACTTCAGAAACCTCACCTTTACATAAATAGGTCACATAAATACAGTTCGGTGTGTGTTAAATAACTCAAAGTGAATTCAGTAACGTTTCTTTAGATATAAAATATATATTTTAAAAAAGCTCCCAATTTCCTTCTTTACTGGACATATTTTAGTGATTTCTTTTGTATTAATTTCCATTTGTTTAACTTTGTTTTAAATAAATCAGACATTTGGTCACAATAAATACACACTAAAACAGCGACACTATAATCAGTGAAGTGAAATGATCTGGCGATGACAGAAGCAGCGGAGCTTTAGTTCGGATCAGTCGCTGTTCCCTAAAACACTCGGTCTCGGGAATGTAAACATGGTAAAGCAAAACTAACGAGTGTACGATAAACACGGGCGTCACTACCGGCGTCTAGCGGGCGTCTAGTGGTGTGGTCGTGTTTGAGGGGCTTCGCTCACTAACAGGATTTGACTGTTTTGATGCGGGAAACCACGGTGGACACCAGTTTCTCCAGCTGCTTGGCTCTCATTTCACCCGTCTGCAGAACCTCCTCGTGATTGGCCTTCTTCTCACTGTTGTAATCCAGCACCGACTTATTGGTGATCAGAGACAGAGCCAACACCCGCATTCCACAGTGACGCGCCACGATCACCTCATGAACCGTGCTCATCCCTGAAAACACACACACACACGTTAATGCCACCTACTGGCAGTTTTAGTTTCTTATTTAGAGTATCGCTTCATAAAAAAAAAAAATATTGACTTCATAAAAATAAAAAAAATCAATATTTTGGGGAAAGTTTGCCCAAAAATTAAAATTCAGTTTATTTACATTTCCTCTCTCTCATGTCGTTTCAAACCCGAATGACTGACTTTATTTTGCGGAACATAAAAAGATATTTTGAAGAATGTTGGAAATAAAAACTGTAAATAAATCTAAATACTAATTCAGATGCAGATTCTGTAAAAAATCCTGGCCGTTGAAGCCAAAAAGTTTGTGTGAAAAATTCTATGTTGAATCAAATAAAATATTTCTTTGTAAAACTACTTTTTTTGTAATTTTATGCTTGTCTATTTTATGCTTTTCTTATTTAACACACTTTTGTGGGTAATTTCTCAGCCAAATTTGATGTGATTAGATTAATCACTAATCGCTTGACAGCCCTAATGTATAGATATTATATTATTTATATTTTTACTTATGTGTATATACATATATATATATATTTTTACTTATATTTACCTGAGCAAAAAATGTATAAAATAATAAATCAACATTAGAAAATTACTTAAATTACAGTTAAAGTTATCAGTAAAGTTGATTATAATTAAGAACACTACATGTTCCAGCAGGAGTTGAAGAATAAGAGAGGGATTGATCACATCGGTGGAAAACGACGAATGCATTTTGACGAATGATTATGAAGACAAAGAGTCCAAATACACCTACTTCCATACTATATAGAAGCACTTACAATGTACGTTTCAAATCAAATGTAGTAGTTACTGTATGCAGCAAAACATTCTGTCTTTCTCTAGAATATCATGCACTGATGAATCATTCAGAATAAGACCAGAAACATGTTAAGAAAGCAAACGGTCTGTTTTGAATTCTTCCTGATAACTCACCCACGGCATCGGCTCCGAGGAAGCGCAGCATTTTGCACTCAGCGATCGTCTCAAAGGACGGGCCGCCCAGAGCGCTGTAAACGCCCTCCTGCATGAACGAGGAGAAGTCCAGCTCCGCCGCGACGTCGTGCGCCAGCTGCTGCAGCCCGCGGTCATACGCGTCCGACATACACGGGAACCTCACGCCGTACCTGCGGTTCAGAGACACGGGAGAGAAACGGTCAACATCGCTAACCATGTTTTTAAAGTCACCATGAAATCAAAGTGGAGAATTCTTGTTTTTATTAATAATTGCAGTTTATTCTAAATGATTTATCATTATTGTGTTCCTGGTAATCTTGAATCAGAATATCTTCCTCTTGCAGCATCTCTTCTCTGATGATGAGGGCGGGGCAACCTGTCACTCACATGAGATCCACCAATAGCAAACCACAACCATCCAATCAATTCCCCACAGACAAAATCAAGCCCCGCCCTACATTTGTTCTTGTTCCTGAAGCGTTTCACTATGAATTATATAATTTATGACTGGCCCATCGTGCTATTCTGGCATTATATAGTAACACTCACTCACACACACACACACACACACACACACACACACAGGGTTGGGGAGTAATGAAATACATGTAACGACATTACGTATTTAAAATACAAAATTTGAGTAACTGTATTTTGTTACAGTTACATTTTAAATAGGGTGGTATGGTAATGGTAATCAAATTACAGTTACATTCAAAAAGTATTTTAGATTACCAAAGTGATTACTTTGAATTTTAATGTCATTTATGTAATTTAATAAGCTATTAACGTAAGCTGTTTGAGGATTTTTAACCAACGAGCCAATTGTTGATGATTCTCCGACTCTGTCTGTTTAAAAACAAAAAAACGCGCGCAGCCTGTTCAGATATGAGAAACCTGCAGTCATCAGACATGACACGCAAAAAATGGACGGGAAAACAGGGCATAACGCATTTCTCTAGTGGAAATTCAAAGACAGATTTACTTATAAACATGAAGGACATACAGTAACATCATAGTGCAATGCAAGCTGTGTCTGCAACAAAACTTCTATCGGCTTCAAAGGATTCAACATCTAACGCTAATCTGAAAAAGCATCTTGAGGTAGGCCTAAGCTGTTCTTGGTCTTTGAAAATGTTATTTTCCTTATTTACTCCTTATTTTCCTATTTGCTCGTACATTGAGCTTTATATGGTTATCATTCGCCTACGGTTAATATTTATAAGAATTTATTAGGTTTGAAAAATAACACAAAATCCTCATAGAATTAACATCCACTTAATCATGCGTTAAATAATGTTTTATAAAGCCAATTTCTTGGTGTACTTTACAGACGAACTTTAAATCTTAATTAATTTCAAATGTTTATGGTGCGTGCGCGAGTTCATGATAAAAAATAGAGATAGTCCACTGGTCATAAATCCAAAGGGTTTTTAGTTTTATTTTGGTCTATCTTTATTCCGGGCTTGCAAACAAACTGCTTTGTAATAATTTCCCAAAATTTGAGGAAATATTTACTAAGCCTGTCAACAGGACGTTAACACAGACACACGCTGAATACGGACACAAAGAGGAGAAAAGACGCCCCAGCAGAGGAAATACTGCACCATGCACAAGCTCACTGTTCGCCAAATATAGGAAGAATATAAATATTGAATTGGGGTTGATATGAATGTATCTCTGAAGGGAACTGTCTTCAGAAAAGTTTTGGTGGCTTTTCCTCTTATCTCCAGCCCAGCATGCTTTGTGTATAGTGGTAACCATGGAAACGCTATATTGCTGCTGTTCCACAAGCGCCACCTTGCTCATGTACATAACATCTTTGTTGGGACTGTGATAAAATCCAGTGTTTGCTTATAATATTGGCCAATTTGCTTCTATTGGCCATGAAAAATCAAAATAGGTGCATCACTAATAATAATTTAAAAAAATAAATAAAGCATTATTTAAAAAAATCAAATAGTTTTTTTTCCCCCGCTGTTTGTTGTTTATATGGTTAATATTAATGCAGATATCATGCACTAAGGTTAATATTAGTATAAACATATTTATGCTAGGGATAGTTCACACAAAATGATCATATTTTTTTCCAAACCTGTTAAATGTGGTGGTGGAGAGATGCAAAAAAACTGTTGAAACTGTAGGTGTCAGCTTTGAATATAGGCCTTCTCTCAAGATTATTGGGTAGATCATTTCATTGTGTTTTATTTATAAACATTATAAATGTTACAAACAAACTTTGTTAATAAAACAATTTAAACCACTGTGTCAATTCGACTCTGTGTACACCTATAAAACAACCTATATTATTAACAATATTTTATTGTTGTTATTTAATATTTTTTTCATCTTTACAAATATAATTTAGAAATGATATATCAATTAGTAAATATATATACGGATGTGATGTTAAAAGAAACAAATATTTTCTTAATTTATCAAGATATTGAATTCTTTACCAAAACATAGGTTATATAGGTCTAATAAATTGGAGATAAATATTTTGTAACTGATGTTAAAAATACAATTTAGTGGAAAACCAAATCCTGATGGGCAGAGGTCATTTTTATTTACAGGTTATAAACTTAGAACATCAAGTTAATATGGTCCTTTGTGTTAAGTATTTCAAAGTATTTAGATTAAGTTACTAAACTTGAGTAATGTAACGAAATATGTTACAGATTACATTTTAAAGCATGTATTTTTGTAATCTGTAGTGAAATACATTCTAAAAGTAACCTTCCCAACCCTGCATGCACACACACACACACACACACACACACACACACACTGAACTCAGACCAGCACAATCTCACCTCTCGTCGTTCAGTCCCACTAACGGGTTGTTTCCAGCGAAGCCTGGGATATTGATGTGATCCTTTATGACCATGATGTCGCCCACGTTAAAGTCCTGGTTCAGTCCGCCAGCGGCGTTGGTCAGGAGAACCGTCTCCACACCCATGAGCTTAAAGACCCGGATGGGCATGGTGGTCTGCCAGAACACAAACCAATCACAATCTTACCAATAAATAATACCTAAAAAATCATGATAGTCATATTGCAAAAAATCATATTTAATCTCAAAATCAACACAAACATGTACTTCATGAAGAAATCTTGTGCATTGACATTATTTTCAAAGAGTTTTAATGACTTCTACACAGTCTCGATGTTGTTTTTGGGCTCTACTAGAACAGGTTGATTATTTTCCTCATATTCTCCATTGTTCAGCTCCTCTCTTCCCAGTCTGTCAGTAACGCTCTGTTTAGTTCCTGTCTCTATGAAGCCCCTCCTTCTGAAAAGCACAGCTTTTCGGAAGCTGAGATGATCATGTAACACTGTGGTACAAAGTTTGCATTTTATTAACAAAGACGTTGTAAAGATGCCAGTGATGTTTACAGTGAGCAAATACCGCCGGATCATGAGCAGCGGCTGTCTGTCAGTATTAACAGGAGGATTGATAACAGGGAACGTTCTCTGTTCTTCAGTAATGCTTTCAAAACAAAAACACGATCTTAACATTTTTTAAAATGTTACATTTTAACTGTTTCAGAACATTCCGAGAAAATTCAAAAGTAACATTCTCATAATGTTATAATGTTTGCAAACTGATAAATGGAATGCAACCTTAACGTTCGCATTAACCAAGAAAAAACATTTTAAAAACTTCACATTCAGAAATACTGTTCTTAGAGCTGCAGTTTCAGTGAGTTAATCACCTTCTGAATGGGGTATCCTTCATAGAGGTGGAACCTTCCCTGCATGCAAACGCACGGCTTTCCTTTCAGGGTGCCGAACACCAGCTTTCCGGCGTGGCCGTGAACTACAGAACACAAGAGCGTCAGTCGGTGCATCACACGGTTTCACACACACAACTAAACGTGAACCGTCTGAACGCACCAGTGCTCTGAGGGAAGTTTGGGATGTCTCTGTAGTTGATGACTAGCTGGTCTTTCAGCACATCTGCCAGTCTGCCGAGACCGGAGCCGCACACGATCCCCACCAGAGGGCGCACAGAACCTGAGCAATCAGCCAATCGGCCGTGGCCTTGCACTCCTCATAACTGTACCTGAAGGAGGGAAAGAACCATGTACCTTTTTTAAAAAAATGTGTAAAATAAATGTTCATTAAATGTATTTATTTATCATTTAATTTATTATATATATATATATATATATATATATAATATTAAAATATTATTAATTAAAAAATATTATAATATTATTTGATTATTTTACAATAATATTATTATTTATTTCAAATAATATTATTAAAAAATAAATGAACTAATATTATTTAATTTTAAATTAATGTTATTTAAATGATTTCTTGTACTTGAAGGAGGGAAAAAAATCATGTAACTTTTTTTAAACTGTAAAGTAACTGCTCATTAAATTTATTTTTTTAATTATTAAATAACGAATTTAATTTATTATAACATAACATTATTTAAGTTATTTTTTAATAATATTATTTAACTATAATTAAATAATATTAATTAATTTATTTTTAAATAATATGTAAATTATTATTAAATAATATTATTGGAAAAATAATTTAAATAATATTATTCAATTTGATATTGTAACGCATTGCTCACGCAGGAACACACAACGAAGGAGATTAGGTTTAAATAAGTCTTAAGAAATCCAACAGGTACAGGCAGGAACGCAACACAACACAGGAATTACGAGACCGGACAATGAACAGGGAAGACAGGAACTTAAATACACAGATGATTAACTAAAGTGACATACAGCTGTGAATAATCTTGTTAGTGTCCATGGTGATAGATGCTGGCGGGAAAACAGACAGATGACGACCAAAACAAACAGAGACTGTGACAGGTATATTAAGGTTATTTAATTGATCTCATTTGCTATCACTTGACATTCGACTTGCGAATATGTAAGATATATATTTTTGACCCCATTAACAAATGTTATTTTAAATTATTTTCAACCTTGCATTCTTCATAACATAGCTTTTATTTTTAAATTGTAAAATAAACGTTTATTCAATTTATTTATTTTGTAATTTATTATTAAATAATATTATTTAATTTTATGTTATCTAATTCACTATCATTAGATTTACTTGCAATGTGTAATAGGAAATGTTATTTTTTAGCTCAAGCTTCTCTAAATTGTGTTTTACTAAAATAGCAATGTTTTCAAATCAACCCACGGATTCCTTATAAGGACTGAATGTTTAGGAGAGAAAAGACTGAAATAATAACAGCGTCTGAATGAAGGAGGGATTGTGTGAGTCAGTCTGTCTGCCTTCTGATGTTTTTATAACAACAGATCCTAATCTGAATCTGAATCTGAGTTAATGTGATGAAATGAAAAAGAACTCAACATAATGATTAGACTGATTAATGATTCTTTTAATGAACTCGGCTGACTAATAATCCACAGAGGAACTCCCCTGATCAGTCAAATCTGTCCCTGATCAGTCAGATCTGTCCTGACTCAGAGTCTGATGTGAGTCACTTTCCAGATCACTGAATTTAATGTAATTTCTGAGTCTGACTGAGCACTAATAAACCGCGTGGAGTTAATGAAGTGTATATGATGTAAAGCAGTTATGTACTGGCAAACAAAGCTGATCATTTATTTGAGAATGCACTTCTTCATCATCATCATCGTCATCAGGGTCGGATCGAGTGATACGTGATGAAGCGCACGTCACAGCGCGCGCACCGGGTTTCCTCAGCATCACATATGAAACACGTGCCCGCGCATCTCGACAGGAATTATATCTTATATTTACTTTACTTTTCATCATTCGTGATCTTATATCATGTATTATATCTAACTGAACGATCTTTGACGGTGTTTAAACATCCTCGTGTGTGTGTGTGTGTGTGTGTGTGTGTGTCAAACCTGCTTAACAGGTTTCAGCACAACATGATTTTTTAAATTCCTTCTTAAACTCACAGAAATAAACAGATATTATAACAATAATATGACGTTGAGTACATGTATGATGCAAGAGCTGAGTGATGATGTCACGGACAACGTGCGTGCGCGCGCCAAACATAAGCAGCTAAAATGATTCACATCAGTGTTTAATTATAAAAGGGTTCAGAACTCACCCTGTAGTTGAATCCGGAAACATTTCGATGAGTTTCAGTCTCTGAGGAATATTCAGGTTCAGTCTCAGTGAATGTTCCCTTTTGTGTCGTTGGTGTTCCGTTAAACTCTTTTATCTGGCTCTGAGTGTGTGTGTGTGTGTGTGAATGAGAATGACCTTATAAAATGCGTTTCCTCCTCCATCAGTTTCTCTATTCATGCGGCGCGCGCGCTCATTGGCTGCGCGCGCGGGTGTGAACTCGAGGGAGGAGGATGCGCGCATTTCCTGAAGCGCAACGCTTTGTGACGTCATTCACCGCGCCTCTACCAGGCAAAAAAATGTAATAATAAAAAAAGTGATTTTTACCAGGAAAAAAAATGTGACAAGAAGAAAAGTGATTTTCAAAATTAATTTTACCAGATTTCACATTCATAAATGCAAGTTTACTAATAAAAAACTGAAGTTGACTGAAGGAAGGCTTTAGTAGACAGTAATTCACTTATTTTATTATTATAATAATAATCTTTATTTTCTATAGCGCCTTTACATGTTACATCATTACAAGAACAAGTAAAACAAAATACACCATATAATATTATAGAGAAGAGATGCATTCAAAACAATTAAAAATAAAATAATATAAAATTAATACAAATATTCAAGTAAAAGCTACCCTAAAAAATGAGTTTTAAGGCGAGATTTTTTCAAAATCTCAATAGGTAATGAGTTCCAGTTTTGGGGCTAGTGAAGAGAAAGCCTGATCTCCCATCAGTCTGGTAGAACAGTTAAAGACCAGGTTCAGACAGCGAAGGTCACACACTGGAGTTAAAATATAGAGATCCCAAACCATGCAAGGACTTATAAGTAAGCATCAGAAATTTAAAATCAATCCTAGATCTAACAGGGAGCCAGTGCACAGACTATAGGAGTGATATGATCTCTAATCCGAGTTCAACCTGCAATTTGTTCAGGGAAGCTTTTGAAGCCCCGGCCAACAAAACACTGCCAAAGTCAATACGGGAAAATACAAAAGCGTTAATCAACTTCTCAGCAACGGGGAAAGACAGCATTGGACGTAATCTGGCAATATTTCTAAGATGAAAAAAGATGTTTTAACAGTATTTTGAAGATGTAGCTCAAAGGTTAGATTAGCATTATAAATCAACCCTAAATGTTTTAGTTTTGTTTGAAACGTAATCTCAGTCTTTTCACTGTTGAGACAAAGAAAATTTCACGACATTCATTCATTCTTCTTAGAAATACAGTGAGAAAGAAAATCCACAGGCACAGTATCATCAGGTTTTGAATGTGTGTAAATGTTAGTGTCATCTGCATAAAAATGAAATTTCAGACCAAGAGATCTCAAAATCTGACCAAATGGAAAAATATAGATGTTAAAGAGCAAGGGGCCCAAAACTGATCCCTGAGGGACTCCAGATTGCACGACACCAACCTCAGACCCAAATCCACTCGTGGGAACAAACTGCTTATGATCTGTGAGGACTGAAAGCAGTTCAGTGCAGTATCAGAGACCCCAAAGACAGTTCTAGACGAGTAATTAAAAGAGAATGATCTACAGCGTCACTGAGATCAAGAAGGATCAGAACTGAAAGACAGGCAGAATCTGAAGCAAAGTCATTACTGACTTTAACCAGAGCTGTGGAATTACGGAAGCCAGATTGCAAGAGCTCAAAAAGACTGTTTTCAGATAAATGAGAAATTAAATCAGCAGCAACATTTCGCTCCAAAGTGTTGGCAAGAAAAAGGAGATTGGATATGGGATGGAAATTATTAAGGTTTTCATAGTCGATGATTGCAGCAATTTTAAAAGTCAGCAGGCTCAACTGATCTCCATTTAATACGAGAAGAGGAGATGTCGTATCACTATCGTATCATATCCCTAAATCAATGGTAGACATCACAATGGATTCATTTGAAATCACCAGGTCTAAGGTGTGTCCTTTGTGAGAAGTCAACAAACTGATTTAAATCGAAGTACTGCAATAAAGACAAAAAGGCTTTTGTTAATGCAGAGTCTTTTGTGTCCATATGGATGTTAAAATCCCCCAAAATAAGAATTCTCTCAAATTTAAGGCACAGGTAAGACAACAGATCTGCAAACTCTGATATAAAGTCATTGTTTGCCTTGGGAGGCCTGGAGACTGTAAATATGTCAGTGTGTTCAAAGGAATTAAACAGAGCATCAGCTACAGGAGACTGTCGATTATACAAGACAAAGACACCTCCACCTCTACCAGAGGACCACGGGAGATCAAATAACCCGTAGCCAGCAGGAGTAACAAAACCATCCGACTGTTTGTGCCATGTTTCAACTAAACACAGAAGGTCGAGTTTCTCTTCCACAATATTATCAGATAAAGTCACAGTCTTGTTGACAGAGAGGGTGGTAACTTGGCATAAAAAAAACACACACAGGAGAGGAGAATACAGGAGGGTGTGTTTAATAACTGCTCTAATTACAGAATCGACAAACCCAACCTTGCTGTCCAACAGGACCGAACACTCTTCTTCAACAGGTAAATTCCCACTCAACATAAGCATATACACCCCCTAGCGGCCACAACTGGAACTGCCAGAATTGTTTTCAGTTTACTACAGTCTCCCCCCCCCTTAAAACTAAAACATCCCCAAACATGTCATCCCTTAATTTCCCAACTCTTTTTTCTCTTACCAGGAAAATAAAATAAAATCTTACTGAATTATCTAACAAAATCTTTCAGATATCTTGGTTCACGTTTTTCCCTGGATGACCTCCTTATGGTCAACGACTCCGTCCGCTCTCCTCCGCTTTTCAGATGGTTCAGGAGCCTCAGGCTCTTCTTGTTCCTCTGGCCCTACAGGAACGCTGCTCAGGCTGCATGATTCATCTTCAGTACCTGTTGAATCCTGCATGATCGCAGACTCTGGCGCTGTGAGTGAGTGTCTCCTGCGAACCTGATCAATGTGCCTTTTCCAGGTCTGTCCCATTCCTGTCAAGACCGCATAACACAGTACATCTTTCAACCACAACAGGAACGCATTGCGGTCCACAGCTATAATTTCTCACATACACAGGATCACCCACTGAAAAGTCCACAAGTCAACACTGTTGTCATGTTCTTCCTTCTGTTTGAGCTGCTTCTTTTGCACTTTGGTGGCCAGGTCTGGTAGAAGCAAATCAAAAGTTGATCTTAAACATCATCATTTCGGCAGGGGACAGACCAGTTGTAGTTTGTGGTGTAACCCTATAACTGAACAGGAATCTACTCACTCTTGTTTCTGATTAAGAGCGATTGATAACGGCAGTCAGAAGAGAGAAAGATGTCATTTTATGATATTGATGACCGTCAAAACGCGTCATCACAGTCTGTGAAAAGGGTCTATACACAACCATCCCTGACACGGCTCTGTTCTCCTGATGATAAGGTTGAAACTCATGGTCCAGCACTGATGGCCATCTACTCTGGACATCATTACATCACGAGAGGTCCAACGTGTAATTTGAGGAGTATCCACAGGTGCATCACCTTATACATCCAGCATTAGTACTTGTTCAGCTCTCCTCTCCTCTATTGCCTCTTCTATGATGGGTTAAAGCTTAAAGCATCAACACAGACATTAGCTTTACCTGGCCTGAAAACCATGGTACAGTGGTGGGCACTCAGGAGCACAGGGAGAGCCCATCTGGGGAAAGGGTTTCTTCTCAATAAAGAGCAAAATCAATGGTTTGTGGTCTGTGCACCTTCCATACAGGTATTTGTGGAACATCTCCCCGTAGGGTGATGCATCACATGCTAATACTAGATCTCTATCTGCCGAATAATGAATCAGATGCTGGAAAGCCTCTTCCTGTTCTGTCATGCACTCCCAGTGCTAGTGTGCCAAGGCAGGTCGCTACATTTGGGAGAAATTTTCCATAGTAGTTTAATAACCCCAGGTAGGCCTTTAGTTCTGACACATTAGATGGAGATGGGGCCTCTACAGTCGCCCTCACTTCTCTTTCCACGGGCTGGAGACCTTGAGCGTTGACTTTATGACCAAGATACTCAACGTCATCCTGCAAGAACACACACTTTGAGTCTCAGCCCAGCATCTTCCAGCTTTTGCAACACTGACCCCAGGTTCTTTAAGTGTTCTGCCTGTTATCAAGATATCGTCCAAATAAACCGCTGCTTTAGGAATCCCCTGCACAAGTCCTTCCATTAGCAGCAAATAGCAGGAGCTGACGCCACTCTGAAAGGTAACCTCTGGCAGGTGAACAGACCTCTTTGAGTATTTATTGTCAAATACTTTTGAGATTCCTCATCGACCATCACCTGGTAGGCATAACACAGGTCCGATTTAGAGAACTCCAGACAGTGTGCTGCACAGTCAACTTGTAGTCTCCACAGAGCCTTCTCAGTCAGTCTTCAGAACTGGAACCACAGGTGCAGCCCACTCACAGCACTTTACGGGTCGGATGACCTGCTCCTTTTGTAGGCGGTTTATTTCCTCATCCACTGATCTGGGGTGGAAAAATGTGAGCGAGAAACGTGAATTTTAGCTTGAACTCCTCTTAACGTCCCCAGGCCCTCTTTAAAGAGTAATAGATCACCTGGGTAATAAATCATCTTCTGTTTGAATCTGCAGTACTTGTCTGTTATGTTTAAACCGGTCCCAAGATAATTTTAATTCTGCTAACCAGCCTCTTCCCAGCAGGTTTGGACCATTGCCAGCCACTACAACAACAGGGAGCGTTTTCTTTCGCTCTTGGTACTCCACTGCAACCTGGCAAGAGCCTCTCACTTTGATCGGTTGTCCCGTATAAGTTTCCAGTTTAATTTCAGTAGGTCTTAGTTTTGTGTTTTTCACACTTTTTCTCAATTCCTTGAATGTCTCCTCATTTCAGATGGTAAGACTACATCCAGGGTCTATTTCTAGTTTCACGTTGTGCCCATTCATTTGCATGTCCTCTGTATATGGCTGCACTTTTAGTTGGATTTTCACTGTTAACTTTCCCTATATATTCCTGAATGAACCCAGTGTGAATGTTTCAACAGAATCATCGCTGTCACTTTCCTCCACTTTCCTCTGCTGTCTCTTTCTCTCCCTCTACAGGCTGTTTTACCTTTATTTCTGCAAACGTGCGATATGTGACCAGTTTTACCACATGTGTGACATTTCTCTGTTTTAAATCTGCAGTGCAGGTGCAATGTGATTTGTTCCCTTGCGTCCGTAACATGACTTACTTGCTACACTGGTTTGCATTTCTTTTTCACGGCTCACACAGGAAAGTACTATTTTCAGCGCAATGTCAAAGGTCAGATTTTGTTCTGATAACAACCTCCTTTGGATTCGTTCATCATTAACTTCACAAACCAGTCTGAAAACCCAGCATATGCAGGTTAGGCATGATTTGAAGCATGGAAGCTGGTTTGAGCAACTAGCTCCAGCTAAAGACCAGCATAAACCAGCTCTAACCAGCTTCCCTGCTTCAGAACATACCTAACCTGCATATGCTGGTTTTTCAACAGGGAGTTATTGTCTCCTGAAGAGTGAATCAAACTTGAAACGCTGAACTATCTCGCTTGGCTTTGGGTTGAAATGGTTCTTTAACAAGTCCACCAACTGAGCATATGACTTAGATTTAGGCTTATTAGGGCTCAGCAAATTTCTTCACACACTCTTCACAAATTTTCATTCACTCACTCTTTTACTCTTTCACTCCTTCAATCACTCACTCACTCAGTGTTTCTCTCCTGCCTCTCTCATTAAAGAAACGCCCGGTCACTCTCTGAGTTCTTATTCCTCTCAAGGCCTCCTTTGTCTGCTGGTGTTCTCAAGATGTTCTGTTCCATCGCTTCACAAACTACCAACATCAATAAGTTTGTGCAAAGTGCCCGAATCAGAACAAAAACCCCTAGATGAAGAAAGAAAAGCCCTTTAATTCAGCTTCTCCTTCAGCAGCACTAAAGCATCGCAGCTAGCAGTAATTCATTAATATTAATAGATTTATGATGCACTGTTTAGGCTGAAATAAAGAAAATGTTTTCACCTGTGAAAAAAACAAACAATGATTTTGTGTTTCTATGACTTCTTTTCGAATTAATAAAAAATAAAAGAAAAAAGATATAAACTGACTGAATGTTAAAATGTTCAAAAGTTTTTCTTATTCAAATGTTCCACTCAAGTCATCCAAATATTAATTACAGAATATGTTAATTGTTTAATATATAAATATCACCCATCGTTTCTTATATAATTGGGTTATTAATGCATAATGTCGATTAACATTTTTTATAAACATCAAGATTTTTATGTTTAAAAAATATATGTGTAATGTAAAGTGTGTCTTAAGTGATTTAACTGGTTACCGTTTCTTTTATGTTTTGCAAACAATTTTAATCTTAATTTAACCTTTTTTATCTCTAGTTCAATTTAATGATTCATTTAAAATATTTAAATTTTTTTACACATTCATTGTAGATTCATATGAGCTCATAAATATTCATGCTTACTTGTAATAATTATAAAATAATAACAGAGCAAAATCCTAATAGTTCTAGATTTAGCAGGACAAAGAGGTTGATGAATGCAGAGAGAGAGAGAAAGAGAGAGCGAGAGAAAGAGAGGCCAGTTTATAAAAGCGAGAGGTGCACTGAGATTCAGTCCTCAAAAGAGCTTCTGTTTAGTAAAGTTAACATTAGTTTAATTTCATGCGGATCATCAACATGTAGCTGAGATCAGATGTGAATGCAGAATCTCAATTAAAGCTGAACACCTGAGCGTGTGTTAACAGACCGCAGCCGCGCAGCCCTTCGATGACAAGGTAAGACGCAGAATTGCACATGCATTCATTCACACTGGACTTTCTGAACAGGTTTTGATCAAGCTCCTGTGAATAAACATGTTTGGTCTGATGAGACTTCTGAACAACAGGTGCTGCGCTCACGTCTCGTAACCTCAACACCGCTGTGTTTCTCCTCCCAACACTGGAATATTTTATCTGCCATTTTCTGATTTATGCATAAGCCAAAATATGAAGTGGATACATCTTTGCAAAAGTTTGTAACAGTTTTATCAAGCAATAATACAAAGACATCAATGTCTGTTAGGAGTTACAGTAGTTGTTCCCGTTAATGCATTTGGCAGATGCTTTTATCCAACTTTGTATCATTTTATCATGTTCTGGGAAACAAACTCATAAACCTAATGTTGCTAGAGCAATTCTCTATCAGATGAGGAAGGATCAAGGTTAGGAAAACATTACATTGCAAAAAACTCTGTTCTTCCTCAGTGTTTCTGTCTTGTTTTCCAACGCAAATATCTAAACATTCTTAAATCAAGATACATTTACTGGAGAAGAGAAATAAATGAAGATATTAAGTCTGGAAAATTAAGTGAGTTTGTGTTTAAAACAAGAACAAATATCTGCCAATGGAGTCAGAAAAATAAAGTAAATTCAAAGAGAAAACAAGTTTAGAAAACAGATATTTGTTCTTGTTTTAAGCACAAACTCACTTCATTTTAGTACATTTTATACTTAATATCTTCATTTATTTCTCTTCTCCAGTAAATGTATCTTGATTTAAGAATGTTTAGATATTTGTGCTGGAAAACAAGACAGAAACACTGAGGAAGAACTGTGTAAAATCTGTGTGAAGACTTACTAAAATAGTCCAGGACAGCTGGTGCTGAGTTTGTCTGTGCATGTAAAAATGTGAAAGTAAGAAAGTGAGAATTTGTAAAGTGAGACTCCGGCTTGGAGATTTGCGGAGGGGGGATCGTTATCCACTTTGGAATACTAATGAGCTGCTATTGTGTCCTCACACACACACACACACACACACACACACACATATGTTTGTCAGTGGTCTGTTTTGTCCCGTTGGTCAGTGTTTCAAACAATACGTTCCTTTGTATCCGAGAGAGAGAGAGAGAGAGAGAGAGAGAGAGAGAGAGAGAGAGAGAGATAGAGAGGAGAGGATAGAGAGAGAGAGAGAGAGAGAGAGAGAGAGAGAGAGAGAGAGAGAGAGAGAGAGAGAGAGAGAGAGAGAGAGATAGAGAGAGAGAGAGAGAGAGAGATAGGAGAGAGAGAAGAGAGGAGAGAGAGGAGAGAGGGAGAGAGAGAGAGAGAGAGAGGGAGAGAGAGACTGACTTTACAACTCTTTATTTTAACATATACTAAATCTCTAAAGTACAATAAAGTCTACCCATATAGACAAAACTATTTCAACACACATTTACAGAAACAAATCTCAAAGTCATATAAATATATATATAAAAAATAAAAAACATATTTAAAAATAACCAACAAACATCACCAGTTAAATACTATTGTCTCATCTTCACATATTGACAATAAAGCACCATTTGCACACCATTTAAATGTAAATTCAAATAAATTCTTTGTAATTTGATAAAATTTATATTCTACCCTGATCCTTGATTCAACCAAAGTAGTAAAGATTGGCAGTACATTAATGATTTTCCCTTCAGCAGCCATTCTACAGGTTTCCAAATGGCTAATTTAGCTTGTCCAACTATAAATTTGCCAATGTACACTGTTCTCTATGTGTTTTCGAATACTTACACCCATAAATAAAAAATATCTTATTAAAACAAAAACCTAAATTCCCAAGTATCCTTTCCAAAACTGTAAACAGTGGTACTAGCCTGGGACATTCTACAAAAACATGAAACACAGTTTCTGATTTGGTACAAAACTTACAGGGTAGTGAAACAGACTTATTAAACTTGGAAACAAAATTATTTGTAGGTAAAACACAGTGCAATATCCTCCACTGCAAATCCCCAGAACGTTTGGAAGTGGGCCTTTATACAAGAGCCTCCAAGATGGAGAAAGGTCATCAGAAACCATTAGATGTTTCTTTCCATTTCGTATCACATCTGTGATTATATCTTTAAAATAATCAGTCTTTACACACATCTTATAAAGCTCTCTTTTTCCAACTGCTTGAAAATCAAGCTCTTGTAGTCCTTTGAAATCAACAACTTCCCATCTTGGTCACCCTCTGTGCAACCTTTGGGGACACAAATAACTTAGGGAGGAACATTGTATCAATTCACCAGACAGAAAACAATTTACAAAATGTAAAAATTGAGAAGGAAAAGTAGCTTTCAGGCTTTTTATGAAATGTTCTACCGTCCTCACAGACCTAAATCCCACTTGTTCACAAATTTCAATTGTTGGTCTCCATTGTCTGGAAGCAATATCAATCAGATGTGCAACTTTTGTCAAACCCTTCTCTATAAATGTTTTAACAATGGTGTTAAATATACAATCATTGCCACCAAAATAGGGGTTATAAAACAGTGGTTCATTCAAGCCAAAATGGTCATTTCCTCTTCTAATTCCCTTCAAAAGAGTCCAGGAATTTAGAACTGAAACATAGAATTTTACATCCGATATAAAATTCCAACTATACTGGGACATCAAAAACAAATGCTTGTCAAAGGAAAAACCACCAAATGTTCTAAGCAAAGCCAATCCAAATGACACCCATGGCGTAGAAAACTCCTTAGCATAAAGTAAAGTCTGAGCAACTTTCAGCCTCATAGCTTTAACTTTATCTGCCAATTCAATCAACCCCTGGCCTCCTTCATTAACTGGCAAATAAAGAACTGCAGGGGGAAGCCAGTGATAGCCATCCCAAAAAAAATCTACAAAAATCTTCTGTAGATGTTGCAAAAGAACTTTTGGTGGATCAAGTACATTTAATCGATGCCAGAGCATAGATGCAGCCAAGTTATTAATAATAAGCACTCTACCCCTATATGACAATTGGGGGAGAATCCACTTCCACTTGTGTAAACGGCCAGACACTTTGTCAATTAAACCTTCCCAATTTTTTTCCATATGTTGTTCTTCCCCCATAAAAACCCCAAGCACTTTAAACCCTTTCAAACTCCAAGAGCATTGCTGAGGAAGTACTGGAGGACCACCATTCTCCCATTTACCCAGCAAAAAAGCACACTTGTGCCAATTTATTCTTGAGGAAGAGGCTCTCTGATAGACATCAAGCGATTCTATCATTTTCTTAACATCTTCATCTGACCTTATTACCACAGTAACATCATCAGCATATGCGCTTAGTTTAACTGTTACCATATCTGTACCAGAAGGGCACATTGTGGAAATCCCACTTAACTGACGTCTCAAAACTGTCAAAAGTGGTTCAATAGCAATAGCATATAAAATACCTGAGAGACCACACCCTTGACGTATACCTCTGCCAACTAAAATGGTCTCAATAGAGTGCCATTTATTTTTAATATACTATATACATCTGTGTACAACACTTGACATAAGAAAAAATGATGGACCAAAACCAAAAGCTTTAAAACATTTAAAAAGAAAGCTATGATCAATCCGATCAAAAGCTTTCTCCTGGTCCAAAGAAACAAACCTACATCAAGTTTATACACCTTGGCAAAGGAAATCAGATCTCGAACCAAAAAAAGATTGTTAAAAATGGATCGATCTGGAATACAGTAAGATTGATCTGTATGAATAACTGAAGATATACAAAGTTTAAGTCTATTAGTCAAGCTTTGGAAAATATCTTGTCAACTCCAAGCAATGACACAGGGCGCCAATTTTTAATTTCTCCAAGGTCACCCTTCTTCGGTAATAAAGTTATCATTGCCCTCCGAAAGCTTACAGGTAAAGTTCCTCTTTCTAGAGACTCCAAGAGGACAGAAAACAAGTCCTTTCCGATGACCGACCAAAATTGTTTATAGAACTCCGCATTCAGTCCATCCAACCCTGGAACTTTCCCCGAAGAAAGTTCCTGAACCGCTACGGTCAGCTCATCAAAAGTCAAAGGTTGATCAAGTCTAGATTTCTCCTCTTCTGCAAGTTGAGGTAAATCTTGAAGTAAAATGTCAGCCATTTCATCATCACAGGATTCCGCCTTATAAAGATCCTCATAAAAAGATAAGGCATAAGACATGATTCCACGATCATCAGTCACTTTTCCTCCTCCTGGAAGTTTCAAAAGACATAAAATCTTCTTATTTACAGTCTTTTTCTCCAGACTGAAAAAGGAAGATGTTGGAGCATCCATGTTGTTAAAGGAAGTAAACCTTGCACGGATAAGTGTCTCTTGAGCCCTTTCTTCCAAAAGATTCCGTAAGAAAAATTTATTCCTCTCAATGAGTTCAGCAGTGTCCACCTCTTCGGTTTTATCATCAGTGAAAGGATATCTTGTTCAAGCTGTTTTCAATGTATTTTCCAAAATGCTTTTGTTATAGGCAATATAATTCTGGCAAAAAAGTTTAATTTGTATTTTGCCAATATCCCACCACTGACTTAGGGACTTATATAGCATTTTACTCTCTCTCCAAGTCTCCCAGAAAAGGGTGAAAGAGTGCACAAAATTGCTATCCTGCAACAATCTAGTATTAAATTTCCAAAGTGAGTGCTTAAAAGTGCTCTGTGCAATAGAAACTTCAACGGACATATATGATGATCCGATAAAGCAGTGGGAAAGATACAGCTATTAAAAAATTTTCCCCTAACACTTTTCTGTACATAATTCTATCAAGTCTAGCTCCAGATTCATATTAGAATTTACTTTCATCCAAGTATATTTTTAATCAAAGGGAAATTTTCTCTCCACACATCCACAGACAATGATAAGTTAGCAAATTTTTAAGTTCATATGACGACTGGCTATGTGGTTCTTCATGGTTCCTATCTAAAGTGTGGTTTATAGTACAATTAAAATCCCCAGCCAGAACAACAATTCTATCCTGCAAAACATCACTAAGAGCAGTCTTCAGTTTTCTAAAAAAGAGAGTTCGCTCTGAACCAATATTTGGAGCATATACATTAAATAACGAATATTTAATCCATAAATCGTTACATCAACACGCAACATTCGACCAGGAACCAATTCAATAACATTAACAGGTTGGTGCTTATATTCTGGTCCAAAAAGAATAGCAACTCCTGCACTAACACTCGAACTATGACTTAATATAGCCTGCCCCTTCCATTCACTCAACCATTGTACTTGATTATTTGAAACTGTATGAGTTTCTTGAAGAAAAACTATACTAGCCCTCTTTATCATGATATAATCAAAAGACTAAACCTTTTAACAGCATCACGACACCCATTGATATTTAAAGTACCAAATCTCAAGGATGTCATGAAAAAAAAAGCAAGCATAGAAAACATCCAAGCCATATCACTTTTTGCCTTGCAAAAGCAAAACACTTCTCACATTACAGAGAATCTTTTTAAGGCGGTACCGTTTTGGTCTATCAAGCTCATCAAAGGTTGCCTTCCGCATAGCAACAGTGCAGGACATCAGGAATAGTTTTAAATCTGGAAAGTACGATTCAATACTGGGCTTGCGAAGCCCTTTTGTATTGTCAAGAAAAGCATTAATCTGCTGCAGAGAGTAAAGTTTAGTCCTACCTTCAGAAGTGCTCTCCGAGTCCATCGCGTCATTCTCATCATATATTTCCTCATCTTCCTTATCGAAATCCTCCGTCTGTAGCCTTAAATCCATCACTTCCTGTGAAACATTATCTTCTTGACTCTGATCAATCGATTCATCGGTACTTATTTTAACATAACTTACTTTAGATTGTATTTGTTTCTCATTCCCCAGCAAATCGGCCTCATGCGCATCTTTCACATTCACCGCTCCGAACTAACTCTGGCTGCGTAATTGCAGGCCTATCAATTTGATCAACCGTTGCCTCGGCTATCTCCACAGCGCTACTGTTGGAAACAGCCGACAGGGATCTTCCTTCGTGTTCCTCATGCAAACTGCTCGGAGTTAAATCTGCTCCGGCCTGTGGAGATTGTAACGACACAGCGTCCACAATTAAATTTGAACCTCGCGCCCTGTCATTTTCCCCATCTCCATTAACGCCATTATTCCCATTACGATTTGGGCAAGTCTGCCTGACGTGGTCCAAATTCGCCACAAATAAACATTTCATGGATTCTGAGCTAATAAAAATAGTATAATCCTTACCCTCGATAGTCAATTTCACAGACAGGTTCAAGGGATCGCTCTGAGAATTAAGAATCATGAAAACCTGGCGCCGAAAAGACATTACATGTTTGAGTTCGGGATTTTTGCATCCGAGCATAATCATCTTAATAGGACTCACTAGTTTACCATATCTCACAAGTATTTCCTCCAATTTGTCATTCTTAACAAAAGGAGGAACATTTGACAAAACAATCTTCTTTGATGGGCTCGACAGAGGCAAAACCGGCACAAACATTTCATTATCATTAGTCCGCTCTCTATTAAATCATTAACCAGTTGCTTTGACTCAAGAAAAACTACGCTTTATTCATGCGAGAAGCAGATCTGATATTCACGCCACCGACAGCAGCACTCACGGCCACCAAACAATCCTCTACTGAAACAGACGCGTCAGGCATACATTTGCAGCCATGTTTAAGAGTCAGCTGTGAGAAATCACCCACATTTGTCCCCATTTTCCCCACTCGCTGACCAAAGTCAGCCAAAAACTAGCCTAATACTACCAAACACAATTCGAGAAAAGGAAAATAGGAAAAGTTAAACTCCACCACATCAACTCTCACCCACGCCAAACTCCGTTCACTCACTCCCAGCATGCAACACACAGAGAGAGAGAGAGAGAGGGGAAGTGCTGATAACGAGGCACCACAGAGGCTGAGATGTTGAACTAAAGCATCTCTAAAGTATCAAACACCTCAGAATGGTACCATCATTTCAGCCAAATCGCCACAGCATTGTTACCAGTGTAAAAGAAAAATGAATGAACATAGAATCTGTTTCAAATCATGCAAGAAGCTTTCAGAATCATTTTGTTTTACTGAAAAAAAATGGTGTATAATCAATTTGACATAAAATTCATGTTCTTGTTGTGAAGCAATGTTCCCTCTAATTTTTTTTCTCGCTGAGCAAAACTTTTCTCTGTTGAGCGCACATTTTGGCCACCTGAGCAAAAACATACTTTATATCAGACCTGTACAACCAACGTAAACACACACAAAAAATGGTTTTATCATGCAACTGTAACATTTCACTTTAACGTGCCGTTTCTATTTTATTTGATTCTTGATGTAACTTAGTGATTTATTAAATAATATGTCTGAAAACAAGCAGTTCAGTCACTAAATTAAGCAAATTTTAGGTTACTTGAGATTTTTTCACATTGCTGTATTAACTGTACCAGTCTTTACCAAGAAATTCTATTAAAAAATAATTTCTGTCCTCCTGCAGGACAGTTCAATTCTTTATAATAATATAATATGAGCAGTTACAATTGATGGTTTGGGACAACCATAATGTGTTTTTGTACAGTCAATTATTAGCAACAGACAGTGTTAAACCATCAAAATTACATGTTTATTGCTTATGAATTTCTCAGATTTTATATACCAGGAGGTTAAGATTTTTCGTGGCAAGGAGCCCTAAACAATCCCCTTGTGAGATCAATTTTTTATACATTATGATATAATAAAATATAATATTTAAGTATTTAAACTGATATACAGTATTATCAGTTTAAATGCTTCCATTGTTTTAATATATTATAGTGAAAACAAACTGAAGCATTTAAACTGATAGCTAAATATTTTTAAGAAAAGTGAACGTTAACTCGTTTATAGTTATCTAAACATCCCTGAAACCCACACCACCACCACACACACAAATCTATTTAAACTGAGGTATATCACTGATGTATTTTGAGTTCGCAAGCTACACCTGTGGTGGGTGTGATTGTAAATGTCTCAGAGTTTTGTTAGCATTCTGTGCCCATCATCCGTTATTTCCACCACTTTTCATTAAAACATGACGTTTTATTTCACATTTCTTTTCGTTTCGCGTTGCCTCTAGTATTGAGGTATTTAGTCCGCAAACTTACCGCGACTGATTTGGCTCAGGGCCAGCCAGCTCACACGCGCTCAATCGTTCTCTTTCTATGAAACCTGTAAACCGCATTCACCGGTTCCAACTCTATAGCGACAATAACTCTATAGCGGTTGTCCAGAGCACTGCAATTATTTCTCATTTAACTACTACAATCATGTTCATATCTGTTCTCTGCGCGGCAATTATTTCTTCTGCGCGGCCGCGGCTTCAGAGGGAACATTGTTGTGAAGGATTCATCCTGCAAGAATTACCGATATACTATTATAGTTTTTATTAATTTTTTGAATTTATATTTATATTTTCATTTAATATTTTCTATTTATTTTTATATTTTCCATTTTTATTTTAAATTTTTAGTAATTTTGTTGTATTTTTTTCACTTTTATTAGTTTTTTTAAAACACATGTTTATATATACTAATGAAAATGAGAAGCAAAACATTCAGAACCTTTTTGTTTCTATATAATAATATGTAATCTAGTTTTACTGTACACACATTCTCTCAGGAATTTCGGGTGTTGGCTGCAATCTTGCAGTTTTATTTGTAATTTCCAAATGTCATGTTTTACAGTGTCTGGTACATTGATAAAGAGGAAGGAAGCAGAGATCAGATGAATGTGAGAGAAGGGAAATCCACAGATTTACAGAACTCTCAATATAATTATAGTTTTTGTTTTTTTGAAACTAGGCTTAATTTCTCTAAACTCTACACACAAAACTACACACAAACACAACACATCACATATCTTTTCAAAGCAAACACTTGTTTCAAAACTATATTAACTCTTCTGAAATGGTATTTTTGTGCAGTAACTTACACACAAACATAAATGATTAGCCACACACGGCAACTACACACAGATTGAAAATGTAAAACACTATCTTGTTCTTTTGCTTGTTTCAGTGTAGCACTCACCTGTTACACATGCACAAACACTGAAATACAGATAATGTCACAGTGTTATTTCACAGTATTGAACAAACTGAATCAACACTGAACTGACTTGAGCTCAAATGACTGCATTTATTAGAGCTTTACAGCAGAATCTGAATTAGTTTATTGTGAATCTGCTGTGAAACGATCTATATTGTATAAAGCACTTTAGAATACAGTTGCTTTTCTGACTTGGCTTGTATGCACTGAAAAGTCACTTTATTCTATATCTATATATACAGCAACCTGACCTAAATCCGAGTCGTTCGGTCTGTCAACATAGCACTAGTTTTCTATCCAACATGAACATATAGTCAATTTAAAGCACAATGACTGTCAAAACAGTTGATGGCATTATGAAGAAAATATGAAATCCATATTTTTAGAATCCAGTAGAATGCTCACATGTGATCCACTCTGTTTTTGGTTGAGTGTTGAATGTGTGCGTTCTTGGAAACAGAAGTGAATGAGTGTAGAATGTACAGTAGAAAAAGAGAAGAAGAGAGTAACAGACAGCAGCTCACGGCAGCTGCTGGTCGAAAGAGTCCTCTATGATGAACTTCGTTTGGCCTCTGTTGAAATCTCTTTCTGAGGGTGTGTGGTGTTGATGGTGCCCATAGAGGGTGTGATGGTGTCCCCTTGGGAGCTAGTGCCCTACACAGACCACATATTCTGCATATATGGAACAGTGATAGTGGAATCGTTTGTAGTGAAAGATTTACATTGAAGCTTTTACTGAAAAACAAAATTGCTGTCATTCCAAAATCCACATACATGACCTTGGTTACTGTTGAAGCTTTTTTCTGCCCACAGATAAAAAGTATAAAAAAATTGTACTTTTTATCTCACATTTTTTTTTTTTTTTTTTTTTTTTTTGCAATTATAAATTTATATCTCACAATTCTGACTTTTTTCCCTCAGAATTGTGATATATAAACTATAGGAATTGTGAGATAAAAAGTCACAATTACCTTTTTTATATTTATTCATGGCAGAAATAAGCTTTCATAGGGAAAACAGAGATGCACAGTCCAGCACACATTCTTCCTCCTCTTCTTCTCCTTGTCCTGATCCACTTCTCCTCTCCTCCTTCATCTGTTCTCTCCCTCACCCAGACATTTTCTCTCTGCTCTTCTGTGTGTTTTCATCCACACTAAACAAATCTGATTCAAAGAGTCATATTTTACCATGTGTTCTTGTAATTAAAGAACTTAAACACCTCACTGTGCCTCAACTGAGACTAGAATCTGCTGTTTCTCAATATTTCAGTGATCTGATCATTAAAAATGCTTATCAGTTTCAGTGTTTGTTTTATATATTTTTATACCTTTGAGCTGCTGTTGTTGCAGAAGTACAGGTTTTATACTATATTTAATGATTGGAACACTTGGGTCTTCATTTCTGATTTGCAAATAAGATGAGAAAGATCCATGATTTTGGTATGAGGTAAGCTTTTATGAAAAGAAAATTTAAACATTTTAGAACGTGTTAATTGACTGTATATTGTGTGAAAACGACATGAACAGACGGATGTTCTGCTAAATGTGTTTAGAGTTTTGAAAATGTGACTATAGGATGGACAAAAGTATGTTATCAATTGAAAAAACTGTAATATGATATTTCATATCCAATGCTTCCAAACGGGCGGATGAGGAGAAACGTTGCCAAACAGACAGTGTGGATTCTTCTCACACACCCTCCTTTAGTCCGTCTCTTTCTTCTCATTGTTGGTTAAAAGTCTCTCTCCTGTAAAATAATCTCCTGATGAATCAGATAAACTGAATTCAATGAGCGCCTCTCCCTGAGAAATGACCGCAGGAAAACACACGTCAGCTGAGTCTAATGTCATATCTGTATTTCGAGCAGTAAATTGTTTTGAAGCCGATAGCAGTCGATTATTGCGAGTTCAAATCTGGATCAAATCCTCATTCTCTTCCATTATTCTCCCCTCCAGAACTTCTTCTAAAGCATTCAGTGTCATTTTGGATAAAAAGGGGTTATATCAAATGCAGAAATGTAAATGAGCATCACTCAAGGTCTTCAGGATGTCGCTTGTTTCTTCTCCAGATGACGTCGGCCACGCCCACTTCTTCTCATGGCCCCGCCCCTCAGAAGGTCTGCCACTCCCAGACACAGACAGACGTTCTGAAGCCTCTGCTGGGAGGGGCGGGGCATGGGAGTCAGGTGACACGCCGAAGGAGGGTGTTATCCAAGGACGGGCGGAGCAACGTGCGCATCGAGCACGTGAGTGGGCGTGGCGCGCTGTACCTGCGCGACCCCTGGACCACCGTTGTGGACATGCAGTGGCGGTACAAACTGGTTCTGTTCAGCGCCACGTTTGTGGGCACCTGGTTCAGCTTCGGGCTGCTGTGGACCTGCTGGCGCTGGTGCACGGAGACCTGCTGGGTGAGAGATGGAAACTCCCTCAATAATTCATGTTCCTGCCTGATTGTGCGGAATGAGCACCATAATAACAGCATTATATGTCATCTTACACAGCTGAGTTAAGCTGCTCTGATACTGTCGACACACTGATCTACTGCTTCCACTTATTCTTCTTCTTCTGAGCCAAATATGGACTGTATCTCCTCCACCAAACTCAGATCAGACTGTTCTGACTCGCTTTTTCAAACTGATCCAACTTACGATTTCCGTGAAATGGACGATCAAAACCACAAAAAAGTTCCACAGATTTTTCACTGAGGAGTTTAAACGTTTTGTACTATAGAGTACAAGACTATAGATAACTATCCTAGGGCAATAGCTAAAACATGCTAGCATTGTGGTAAGCTGCTAACCTATGCTTTCTCTAGCAAATGCAAAACATGCACTAGTGTTAAGTATGCCAGCACATTGCTAATGCATTCATGCTAGCAAACCTGCTAATCCTGCTAAGCAACAATGCTACTCCTGCTAGCAAAATACCAAAATCATGCTAGCAAAGTGTTAAAACAAAATATCAACATGCTAATTCATGTTAGCAAAGTATTAAAACATGTAGCAAACATGTTAACTCATTGCTGAGCATTGTGGTAACATGCTAACAACTGCTAAATAATGGTAGCATTGTGGTAAGACATGCTAACCCATGCAATTCATGTTAGCAAAGTGTAAAAACATACTAGTAACATGCTGGAAACATGCTAGCCGGTGTAATACCTAGCCAAAAATGCTAAATCATGTGCTAGCATTGTGGTAAGACATGTTAGCAAAACAATTTTATCCGCTAAGCAAAATGCTAATCATGATAGCATGTGTGTAAATATTGCTAAATCAGCTAGCATGTGGTAAGACATGTAGCAACATGTTAAGTATGTTAGCAAAGTGTTAAAACAGTATAGTAACATACTAATCATAGCATGGTACAACATCATGGCTAGCAGACAGCTAATCTAATGTTAGCAAAGTTAAAAACATACTAGTAACATGCTGAAACATGCTAGCATTGTGGTAAGATATGCTAGCAAAATGTTAAATCATGCTAGCATTGTGGTAAGACATGGTAGCAAAATGTTATTCATGTTAGCAAGTGTTAAAACATGCATAGCTAACATGCTAAATCATGCTAGCATTTGGTAAGACAATGCTAGCAAAAATGTTAATTCCTGCTAGCAAAGCGTTAAATCATGCAACAACCATGTAAATCATGCTAACATTGGGGTAACATGCTAGCAACATGCTATATTCATGTAGCAGAGTGTTAAACATGCTAAACAAAAAAAATGCTAAATCGGATACGCACAATGCGTCATAAAGCATAATCTGTCTAAAATTCTCATGCTAGCAATTTCACATCGTAATCAACATGCTACGCAAAATATTTATATCATGTTGAGCAAAGTGTGGTTAAACACAGGCTAGACATACTAAGCATGCGAGTCATTGTGGTAATACCATGCTAGCAACAACTACTAATATCATGCTAGCAAAGTGTTAAACATGCTCCAACAGCTACTTCTGCTAGCAAACTGTTCGCTAAAAAAATCTCACTAGTCATAGCACATGTGTACTACAATTCACAGTACGCATTGCTTTGGTATAGAATCGCATGTTGTGGCAGCAGTACTGTATGACCAGCCTGTGTAGACCCCTCTAGCCCATAGTGTCAAATGTGCTATCTGACACATTTGTGGACAGTATGCTTTTTGTCTGCGTTCGTGTAAAGTTCGAGTTAAAGACGGAAGCCATCTTAAAAGCTCAGACCTAAAACTCGTTTGCTCAGCTTCCCCACTCGCTTCTACTGACCCTTAAGCCCCTTGTGTAAAAGTATACTATTATAATCTGTTAAGAAGAGACAGGCTCATTTATTTCTGAAGCACACTAAAAACAGAAAGTCAGTGCTGACCAAAAGACCAAATATCATCACAATGCATCAAATATGACAAGTTAGACAATAATTTTTAACGACTTTCAGTGTCGGGACGGCCTAATGTGTTCCGGCTAATAATTCCACAGCATGGAGCAGGAAATCTGTAATATATATATTGTGGAGCCATTATACACATATGATAAAAGCTTAAATTAACACGTATTCAACCAGCAGCCAGTGAAGTGAAGCCAGATCAGCAGAAATATGTTCCCTTTCTCTAGTTCCAGTATGAAGCCTGGCTGCTAGCTGCAGCGTTTGAATCATGTGAAGGTGGGATAAAGGGATGACTGGCCACACCAAGGTACAGTGAGTTACAGTAATCCAGCCCAGTGGACAACACAGCATGATTCACTGTCTCAAAACCTTTACTGATAAAATGCTTTCAATTTTTGCAATGGATCTGAGATGATGAATGTTAGGCCGTTATCAAAATCACTCCCAAATTTCTAGCATGAGCATGAGAATTCACAGATAAAAGACCCAGATTGATGTTTATCTGTGTGATAGATGCTGGTGGGTCCAAAACTACAATTTCTGTTTTAGATTCAGTTATCTGCCAGCCAGCATCTACCTCCGAAAGACAGTCCAACAAGAAGTGCATCATAATTCCCCATATTTTCAAAGTGAGATATAACTGGATATCATCCACATAAAAGGGAAAAGGATCTGCTTCCCTATCATTGGAAATGATATGCTGCCAAAAAATCGAGCAAATACAACGAAAACAAAAGCGGGCCCAACACCGATCCCTGAGGTACACCACAAGTTAATGGTACCGTAGATGAGGAAAAATTCCCAACCTCCACCCAAAACGTTCTGTCAGATTTAAACCTCTGAGCATCATTAAACAGTCTGTGTAAAGACAACTAATTGACACTTCAGAAGCTCTTCTGTGCCAACTTTAACTATTTTGTGATAGGAAAAGCCAGAGATCACTCCAATGAAACAAAACCCCTATTTAATCCAGATGCTTGTGTTTGTGTCTGTCTTCTGCATCTCTTCCTCTAGAGTTCGATCCTCCAGCAAACCACAGTGTGTGTGTGATGCAGATGCAAACGCTGACGGGCGCCTTTCTCTTCTCCCTGGAGACTCAGACCACCATCGGATACGGTTACCGCTGCATCACCGAGGAATGTCCGTCTGCCATCGTCCTGCTGATCATCCAGCTCCTCATCACCACCGCCATGGAGATCTTCATCACCGGAACGTTCCTCGCCAAGGTGCACATCCATTAACATGCCGTCCTGAAGTCAAAAACATACCGTGGGAGAAAACACCCGAACATGGAACACAAGCAGCTCACATTTTACTCCAAAATAAAATTAAAAATAATAAAATATATTTAAAGTAACATATATATATATATATATATACACACACACATATTATTGCTTAAAAAATTAAGTCTTTATTATACAATAAGCATTATTTCAAAGCAGCTTCACAGTAATGAACAGGAAAATGAGTGTAAATGTGCAAAATTAATTAATTACTGTAATATACAGTAGTGGCCAAAAGTGATGTCTGGCCTCGGAAAATGAACATCTTCAACCTTTATTCAAATGTTATAGAAAATGTGTTAAAGTTTTTGTCAAGCTTATTGCGTTCTGAAACATGCAAGATTGTGTAGATATAATTTTAAATTATGAAAACATGCAAAAACACAAGAGAACCAACCAAATATTATAACTGATTATTGTAGTAATAATTGCTTTTTCCTGTCAGCTTTTTGTTTTTATATGCATTTTTTGCATAGTAAAATAAACCTGTAGCTGTAGTTTGCCTTTTTTTGCCAAATAATTCTGTCAGATAAACACCTTAACCAAGTTTAGTGTTTTTTTTCTTCATTCTTATTTAAAAAGTATAACATTTTGTCCTCATATTTTGATTGTTTAATCAGTTAAAAACAAAAATCCCCTCCGAACATCACTTTTGCACACTACTTTTCCACTTACATTATTTTCATCACAATTAAGCACATTTAACCCCTGAAGCTCTCGTTATTGCTGTGCATCCAGATGTTTAATATTTAAATGTGTATATTCTGGGGTGAAATATGACCCAGATATGTTAGTGACAGGCTTCATGATGTTCTCTCTCTCTCAGGTGGCTCGGCCAAAGAAACGTGGCGAGACGATTCGCTTCAGTCAGCATGCTGTGATAGCCAATCACGACGGCCGACCGTGTCTCATGATACGAGTTGCCAACATGCGCAAAAGTCTTCTGCTGGGCTGCCAGGTAACTGGACGAGAGAATTACCACTTTTTATCAAGGTCACCAGTTAATGATTGATTTATTTAATGATTTTTCACACAACCACAGAACACAGAATGGCATTGAATACAAAGTACAGATTAAATCTAGAACATATAAATCAGTGAGATTTGAAATGTGCCAACTTTGCTCTTGGACACTGTGGATGCAACGGTTTGTGAAAATATAAACGACATGCTGGAATTCTGCATTTATAATGTCATTTCTCTCATTTCTGCAGTGCTATACTAAAGACAGCAGAATTATTACATCTTCCATTTAGAACTGGTGTCACACAATCTTAAAAAATAAAAATAAAGGTTCAAAAAGAGGGTTTTCATACTGATGCAATAGAAGAACGTTTTGGTTAAAGGTTCTTCATGAAACCATCAACGCTGATAAAGAGTCTTTGTTTCTAAGAGTGTGTGGAAATGTCCAGATGCTCACTAGGTTTTAGAAGTGAAATATTGAGAGTTCTCTGCAGACAAATGTAATGAATGTGGTTTTTCCAGGTGACAGGGAAGCTTCTCCAGCCGTGTGTGCCGAAGGAGGGAGAGACGGTGCGTTTGGACCAGAAGAATGTGACCTTCAGCGTGGACACGGCCAGCGAGAGCCCCTTCCTAATCCTCCCCCTCACCTTCTACCACACCATCGACGACGAGAGCCCGCTGCGAGGCTGGGCCGACAAGGGTAGATCACTCTTTCTGTTCACAGTCCAGACACACGGTGTGTACAGAAGCTTCAGGGCCACCACAGACACTGAGACGGACAGAAATGTCCAAATGGTTCCGCCCAATATTTCACATTCTTGATGCTGCAGGTTATTACACAGCGCTCTGTTCGGTGTTAGGATGACAAAACGTTTTAAAGGTGACACAGATGTAGAAGCTAAACACGTCATTTTTCAACATCTGTTTTATGACGAAAGCGTTCAACGACCGACGGTAAAACTACTTAACTTTAAGAAATTTCATTGTTTTGTTTTTTCTTTTTTGATGTAATGTAAAGTAATGTTCATTTAACAAGGAAGATGTGTCAACATTAAGAGTAATGCACATGAATTTACATTGATTCTTAAATAAATAAAAAATGTGCCTCCTCATTTCAGAATGCCACTGATATATATATATATCTATAATATTAATATATACACGCACATAGCCTATTTTATGTAAACACACTTTTATGTTAGATGTGATTAATCAATTTGACAGCACAGATTTTTTAGTTGCAAAGCTCTAAAATATTTATTGTTAGTACAATTTTTTTATTTCCTTATCCAGTAAATACGTAAACCTAAGTCTAAAGACTCATGCAAATTCATTGTTAAAAAAAAAAAAATCGTTAGAATGCCTGAAAAAACATTCTTCCGGATTGCTGAAATTTCATTATTGTTTTTAATTTTTAGATACTTATATAATCTATGGACAATATAAATTAAAAAAGGGTTTGAAATAAAACAAAATGTTGTAATTAGTAAACAGGCCTGTTGCGCCTCCAGTGGCACCAAACGGAATTGCAAAAACACTGAAGGTTGAACTCAACAGGGTGTTCATGTTCACAATGAGATTATGCCTGAATCTCTCTGTTCCTCTGCTCTTCCTCTCATCAGGGGGAGGATGGACAGATCCAGATCCGGCTGATTTTGAGCTGCTGATTATGATGATCTCCACAGTCGAACCCACATCAGCCACCTGTCAGGTGCGAACATCATACCTGCCCGACGAGGTCCTGTGGGGGTACGAGTTCACGCCCGTCGTGTCGCTCTCGCCGACGGGAAAATACGTGGCGGACCTCTCGTACTTCGACAAAGTGGTGAAAACAAAGACCCCGCCCCTTTTCAAACAGACCCCGCCCAGCGGGAGCGGAACGGACCCGGAGAAGATGCGCCTGGAGCAAATCTACCGAGCGGGAGCCGATGAGAGGCAGACGGACAGCCGTCCACTGAGCGTGCGCATTAGTAACGTGTGACAGACATGCGCAGATCATCTCTGATCAATGTAGGATGATTGACATGATGATAATCTTCAGCAGCGGTTCGAGCCAGGACAGATTTTAACATAAACTGTGTAGAATAACACAAATGTCCTTAAAATCAATCACTGAAATTATTAATATTGCCATGACAGCATCAAAACAAGATGCAAAATGATTAATAGCACAGGCTGAATAGGAAAATTGATCACTTTGTGTATTGCTAGCTCTTTGGAAAGTTGAATAGTGTAATGGGCTTTTTAAATTTAAACAGCAGTTTGCTTATTATATTATGATCTACTAAAGACAGCACAAACCATTTAAAATAAAGATTAAAAAGGGTGAAATATTTGAAGACATTCAGCATCAAGCGCACAAATGCATCAAAACAGCAGAACTGACAGTAACACACTGAACCAATGCTGATGTCGAGTGACAGATTGACCTTTGACATCAGTGACAAACAAATGTATTTTGCACAATTTGGTTACTGCGTTCTCAATGGTTTCCCTGTGGAACCGCTGCGGGTAAAACTGCACTCTAAAAATGCTGGGTTAAAAACAACCCAAGTGGGTTGAAAATGGACAAACCCAGCGATTGGGTTGTTTTAACCAGCGGTAGGGTTAAATGTTTGCCAACCTGCGGGTGGTTTATAACTCAACTATTGTTTAAAAATTACGTATTGCTAATTAAAATTAACCCAAAGTATGTTGGAAATGAACATTTATTATGTTCAATGAATAATTATTAAACAATAAACATTTATTAAATGCGTAATAATACATTTATATGAATAAACTATTAAACTATTAAATTTATATAATAAAATATTAAAGCTATTAATAAACATTCACTTTTGTCTATTATGTTGCCTCTAATTGCATCTGGTTTTTAATTTCCCAACATATTTGGGTTCTTTTAAGCCAGCCATATAGCAATTAACAATAGTTGTTTTAAATAAACAACCAGCAGGTTGGGCAAACATTTAACCCAACCGCGGGTTAAAACAACCCAAATCGCGGGGTTGTCATTTTAACCAAATTGGGTGTTTTTCACCAGCATTTTTTAGAGTGTGATGATCACGTTTGCTTCAGTGACACGTCTCTTATTCTTAACTCGATCTGAAGACACTTTATACTGTAATGAAAGTCAGGGCAAAAATGGCTCAGAAAGAGAAAAATCTTGTTCATTGTTTGTTTGATATTTGTACATCAGGATGACGTTGTATATGCAGGATAATGTTTGTGTTTTCTGTAATAATTCACTGGTACAGAGCTGCATCATAATCCACATTAATAAACAGATGCTGAGATTAATATGATGACTGTTTAATGACTGTTATAATGTGTTTGATTCATGAGTTATTTCTGAGGAGTCGCAGTTCTAACATTTAATAATGATTATGGTAACATAACACACAAGCTGTGCAAATTAAAGTGTTACTCTGAAACGGACCGAACAAGAGGTATTTTTGTGATGAAACAGATGCAATATTCAAAAAGACAATATCAGAATGTCAGAAGAAAACTATATATAATATATAATATATATATATATAATATGTGTGTGTGTGTGTGTGAAGGAAACTGATCCGTTTGATGCTTTCGTCTCTGTGCAGCTGATTCAGGACTGATTTAGCTTAACTCTAAAACTGCTGGGTTAAAAAACAAACAAGCTGGGTTGAAAATGGATAAGCTCAGTGGTTGGGTTAAATATTTGACCTGCTGGGTAGTTGTATGTTAACTCAACTATTGTTTAAAAATGAATGTATGGCTGACTTAAAATGAACCAAAATATGTTGGAAATTAACATTTGTTATTAATCATAATTAAACAATAAACATTGTTAAATGGCTTATTAATATAATGTTCATCTTTGATATTATTGTTGCCTTAGTAATTGTAGTGATTTTTAATTTTTAATTTGGGTTCATTTTAAGCACGAATACAGTCATTTTTAACCATAGTTGAGGTAATAAAAACTACCAGCGGCAAATATTACCCCAACCGCTGAGTTTATCATTTTCAACACAGCTTGGTGTGTTTTAAACAAAGCAGTTTTAGAGTGTAGTTTTGCGCACTGAATGGATGTTGTTTATGTGTTCATGATGTGTCAGATCATGTGACCTGGTTAAAAAAAGGCCTGACAGTCTCTTCTGCCTGGTTTACAGTCATCAATCATACAGAAATATTACACTCAAAAAAAAATGCTGGGTTGTTTCAACCCATGTTGGGTCAAAAATGGATAAACCAAACCATTGGGTTAAATTTTTAAATGCATTTTTTAACCCACGGTTGGGTTTGTTCCATATTTGACCCAAATTTAGGTTTGAAAAACACCCAGCATTTTTGGGTTATCAAGAAATGACCCAAACCATCATGGTCATGGTGTAAGGCTTGAAATTCTCCTAAATAAATATTATATGATTTAAACATAAACCATCATAAATCACATGCAACACTTCTTGTGTTCAACATCTGTCAATCAAATGCTGAATTGCTGAGTGAATCTTTATCTTTGATATTTTTCATTATAGACTCAACGCAAACATAAAAAAATAACTTTTTTCTTAAATATTTCCAGGTTCACTTTATGTGACTAAAACTACTTTCAATGATTTAACTAATGAATGGAGTTCAGATGTCTAATTCACCTTCTTGACTAACTATAATAAACAAAAATATATAGGCTATAAAAAATAATAATTGTGTAGAATCATTCAGAAATGTGCTTATAGCGCCATCTAGCGGTCAAACATGTCGAGTGTTTGTGTTCATAAAGCTAAACGAGTCTTTGATCTGAAGATATTTTTTCTTTCTGTTAAAGCTCTGGAATGAGATCAGATTAACTGAAGATGTGTGTGAGATTCAGATCTTTCCATATGAAAATAATCAAGAATCCTGCTGGAAACAAAAAAATAAGGATGTTGGCTGAATATTTCCATTTCGTCCTGTCAGGTGGGATTCCACTGGGAATCACGTACATCACGTGTTTACAGTCAGTCACATGGCATGTACAGGTCTTGGATAAATTATTAAAAACATTAAAAACACGCGTGATTTGAGCCAGTTTACACACAATTCCCGGATTCTGGAAGTAAAGCTTCTGTCGGCGGAATTCAGACTCTGTTTAATATCGGAATAAATATTGATGAGCTCTTTTCTTTTAATTCAATAGAATCAGTGTGAAATACAAACATCAGAGAAGCGCGAGCTTTTAAAGAAGAGAATATAAATAATGCTCTAATGTTTTAAAAGAAACTGAAAATGAACATTATTTATTCAAGCTCTTCACGGACGATCTGAATAAAATAAATGCAAGAAGGTTTATGATGTTTATGACACGAATGCATTTAATTTCCGGTGATTGAAAATGGTGTCAGTATTTTGTTTTATATCCATTCTCAAAGATGAACATTTAAGCTTCAGTATTATTATTATTATAACGTTATAAAAATATTGTGTGTCTGTCATTAACAGGGATTACCTGAGGAGTAACAAAGGAATAAACGTTTTTTACATGCGATTTATTCATGCATTTAGTTCGGTGTCGGTTTGTCGGTTTCCCGAGTTCGAGGTTTTCATGCATTTTGAGATACGAATGAGCGACTTTCTCTTGATCTCAGGCGAGTTTCTCCGAACTTTCGTTAAAAGAGAGCGATTTATTTCTGATTATTTTATAATTATATTTTAAATCCATGTTTTAAAAAAAGTTACATTCTTTAAGATCGTGTTATTTTCGCATATGATCTAAAAAGCCAATTTAGACAGTTTTAGATTATTTAATTTTCACTTTTCATACAAATGTATAATTCGATTCAGGCCTATTTCTGAAAATGCCATCAGAGAGACTGAAATGAAATGCAGGACCATGATTGAATATAAAAATGTATCTAAATAAATTTGACTGAATATAAAAATGTCATGGTCTAATTCACGAGAACCGTGAAACGAAAAAATAATAAATCGCCCAATTCGAATCGGTTTCTTTAACTAAAAAAAAAGAAGTAGAAATTAAATCTTCGAGAGAGAACAGCATAAACACTGAACTGATTTAATTTACATCTGTTTGTTCACACGGATTGAACTGAATCAGGCCTTACGATCACATTAACGGTGATTAATTATCATAATTAATCCATTCTTCTGCCAAGAAGTAAATGATGTAAATCGAGTATCTGTTTTTTTAAGCGCTTATATTTTAAAAAAACACTCTCACATCTACAGATTCCTCCAAATATATCGAGTGTCTCGAAGACATTTTAATCAAAACAGTTTATTGAAAGCAAATAGAAAATAATAAGTGCTGGTTTGACAATCCAAAACGTAAAAATCACAATGGTCCCAAACAATCTTGTAAATGTTCTCACTGTCCATAAACAAATAATTTTTCGATCATGTGTTTTTTTTTTTAAATGAAAAGTATTTTATGTTTTATCCTGAAGTCGAGACTTATAGAATCAAATCTACTGATTTAAAATGTAAAAAACTGATTTATCCGTGCAGTCCGGAACATTTAGGGACTCGGTTTGTTCTTCAGCAACGAAAGATACCCTGTTTACCTTGAACGATCGACAGTTCCCCTCGAACGAGGTGCGAATTCGGTTCAAATGTCAATCCGCGAGTGTAACGTGGAGTTTTTGGCCTCGTGGTCCCAGTACGAGTAGAGCTCGGCCGGCTGCCGGGAGCAGGTGAACTGCAGGGCCGCCGCGCTGTTGGACGGGACCGGCGAGGGCTGCTGCTGCGGCTGGTGCTGGTGGTGCCCCATCCCGCTGTACGAGTTCATCATGTTCGGCAGGCCCATGGCTTGCATTCGGCTGTAGGGGTTGTACGACGGGGCCGACAGTCCTTTCACGTTCATGGCGCCCATGTTGCCGTTGCCCATCTGGCAGGACGCGTAGCTCATCGGCGGCGGAGGCTGCGCGAGCGGCCAGCTGTTGTTCATGAAGCCGGACTGGAGGTATTTGGGGGCGGGCAGGTAACTGCCGTATCCGTCGCCGCCGAAGAGAGACTTGCCCGGCTGGAAGTGAGCCGCCGGCGGTCTGAACGGCCGCTTCATGCGCCTCCGGCGCCGGTAGTTGCCCTTCTCGAACATGTCCTCGCAGGCCGGGTCCAGGGTCCAGTAGTTGCCCTTGCGCTCGCCGCCGCCCTCCCGGGGAACTTTGATGAAGCACTCGTTGAGACTCAGGTTGTGCCGGATGCTGTTCTGCCAGCCCTTCTTGTTCTTCTCGTAGAAGGGGAACTTGGTGATGATGTACTGGTAGATGCCGGACAGGGTCAGCCTCTTCTCCGAGCTCTCTCGGATGGCCATGGCGATCAGAGCCACGTACGAGTACGGCGGCTTCTGCGACGGGTCCGCTTTCTCCGGACTCGGCTCCTGGACCGGCTCGTCCTTCGCGAACTCTTCTTTCTTCACCGCGTTGGTGTCGTGGACCATCAAAGCCATTGCGTCATCATCTAAGCTATGGTAAGATGCCATCGCTTCAAAAACACAAGCAAACAAACCATCAAAACAAACACCTCAAGATACAAATAAGGTCTTGAATTGGCATCGATGGTTCCGTGAAGAACTTCATCCATCATCCAAGCGGATCTTTAGATCATTAAACTGTTCTACACACTGAACTGATCGCTGAAAGTTCTTTAGGGAACCGAAAATGCATTGCTGCGAAAAGCCCTCTATTCTTAAGAGTGTTTGACGATGTCTGATTACCTGATTTTAGGTCTTCTGGATGGTTTGTTCACGCATCAGGTCACCGCAGATCCATAAATGATGACAGAAACTCTTAAATATTGTCCGTGTGAATGAAACACGAGCTCGTGCTCCGGTAACCCTCGGGTTTTGCTGTGATGGACTCGGATCTCAATGTCGTTTAAGCTCGAAGGTTCTTCTGGAAGATCCTGCAAACTTTTTTTCCTCCCGTGAAAGGCGAAACTCTGCTGTCGTCAGACTCGCGCGGATCTTCTCGTCATATTCCGCTTTCGTCACTCATCTCTCTCATCCTTCACAGCCCGACTGATGCTCTCTAAACATATTTAGATTATTTTATTTATCAGAGTACATTTAACTCCACGTACCAGTATGAAAAAAAGTTTTGTTTAAAGGTCTGTATGTAATTGAGTGAGGCAATTTATTCGACTTTTTGACACTTTTATTTTATGCATTAATACAGACTATAGTATTTTAACCCGCATTTATTTCGAGACTTGCATATTTAACTACAAACACATTTAACTTTTTCAATTTAACTTAAAAAAATGCAGTATATTTTATAAATACTGTATATAATATACAATTTTATAAAATACTATTTATTTATTTTATTTTATGAGGTCCAGAAAAAAAGAACACAATAGCCTACAGCTTTGCTGTACACTCTCAAAATGTTGAGTTAAAAACAACCCAAGTTGGGTTGAAAATGGACAAACCCAGCGGCTGGGTTAAATGTTTGACTGCTGGGTAGTTTTATTTCACCCAACTATTGTTTAAAAATTACTGCAATTCTTGATGAACCCAAAATATGGTGGAAATTAACATTTATGAATACGTTTAATACATGAACATTTATTAATAGGTCTAATGAATAATAATTAAACAATAAACATTTGTTAAATTGCTTATTAATAAATGTCTACCTTTTGATTATTATTGTTTCCTCTAGTAATTATGTGTCTGATTTTTAATTTCCAACATATTTTGGGTTCATTTTAAGCAAGAAATACAGTCATTTTAAAACAATATTTGAGTTAAAATAATACCACTGGGTTTAAAACAAACCAATCGTTGGGTTTGTCCATTTTCAACACAACTTAGGTTGTTTTTAACCCAACATTTTTAGATTGTACAAATGATTATTTTATGCATTATTATATAGGTGTTTATATTTCATTGATAGCTGCAGATTTTGATCTCTCTCTCTCACACACACACACACACACACACACACACACACACACACACACCACTCACAGGTGTAACAGCTGTGTGTTCTGTATGTCATCAGCATCTATCGGCTCCTTCACGCCTCTGAAATTGAACAGAGAAAGAAACGTTTGTTTTGTGTCTTTGTGGAAACTGCGCTGGAGATCTGTCGAGCTTGCGTGCAGTTAGTTTACTTACATTTTCACTTCCATGACAGCCTTAATCAATTTTAAAAAAACATTAATTAACAAATTAATTTACTTGCTTAATAGACTGTGTGTAATTAATATATTAATACTTTTTCAGGCCCAGTATTTTATTATTTCATAGATACATGCAATGCAAACCAGTACGAATGATTACGATGATCTCAAACATCATCACATCATTGAAATATAGACATTTATATTGAAGCAATCCAGCAGGCTCTATTTAAATAGACTATAGCACATATAAGGGAAAACTTACCAAACTTCCTGCCAAGCTCTTTGAAAGGAGGATGTTTATGGTTCAAAGTGCAAGAATGCAGATGGACTGAAGCTCCGGGTCAGTGGGACACCGCAGACCTGATGAACATCAGAAACTTACAACATCATCATCTCTCACGGTTTGAATGTAGAGAGAAATTTGTTCAAGGTGTTTCTCGCTTTAAAACAAATGGGCTCCAGGTTCAGGGCCTGCTCAGAATACAGGAGTTATGAAACCATCTTCCCAAATATGAGCGTTTAATCACACAAAACTGTTCTAAATTTACAGAAAACAGTCACTTAAACAAAACACTCCTGAAAATAAAAGTTCCAAATAGAACCAAAAAAGAGCTGTACATCCTGGAAGCACAGGAGATTTTTCATAAGTTCTCCAGTTCTTAACAAACAGATAAAGGTTCCAAAATGGTCCTAGAAGAACCAATTTTGGTTCCCTGAAGAACCATTTAGAGAACAGTTTTTAAAAGTTTCTTAATGTGAAGAGAATCTTTTTTCAGTATAAAGAACCTCGGAAAGGTTCCATGAATGTTAAAGGTTCTTCACGGAACCATCAATGCCAGTGAAGGATCTTTATTTTTACTGTACTGATGATTTAAAGAGCACACTCATAAAATAAAGGTCCTTTATTAGCATTGATGGTTTCCATGAATAACCTTTAACATCCATGGAACTTTCCGAGGTTCTTTATACTGAAAAAAAAGTTTTTTTAGATTATTAAAATGTTCTTCACACTAAGAAAAAAAATGTTCTTTTAAGAACTGATCACAGAAAGGTTCTTTGGAGAACCTAAAATGTTTTTTTGGAACTTTTATTTTTAAAAGTGTAAAACCTTTCCATTGCACAAAAGTCTCATTATGATTGAAAAAAGTTCTTTTTTAGATTATTAAAATGTTTTTCACACTATAGAAAAAAAAAAGAGTTTAATCAAAAGTTCTTTGGGGAACCAAAAATGGCCTTCTATGGCATTTGTCATGAAACACCTTTTTGGAAAGAAGTGCACAGAAACCAAAATACTGATCTGAAGAACTTCAATGAAACATCTAGATCTCTTATAATTTAAAATAAAGAACCATCTAGCCAATCAAAAATCCATAGAGCCAAAACCACCGAAGAACGTCACGATTAAGAGCGCATGTTCCTCTTTTTAAATGGAGGCTTGACCTGCCGGAGCATTAATGTGGGGTGGAGGGGCTTCCTCACTTTGTAAAGCCCGGGATTGACCTCTGCCTTAAATTACAAAGCCCATAGAGCCGCTCTGCTCTTCCTGAAGGTGCTCAGGGTTTCTGTTTTAAGAGCGGAGACTGTGTTTTCCTTTCTTATCACCCGGAGGAAGCGTATGGGAAGCTCTAAGCCATTCTCCCGACAACCCGCCTGTCAAATTATTATAATGCATTACACCCAGAAAAAGCATCTGTTAAACTGCACTGGCACTCATTAAACTGTGATTCAGTGCATAAGAATGATTAATAATTCAAGTCCAGGGGATTAAATGCAGATAAAAGTGTGTTACACATTGAGGATTGTTTTTGTTATATATAAAAAGAACCCTTTAAAGAATCTTTTTAAAAGAACCTTTTATGCCATTAAGGTTCTACAGTATAATGAACCCTAGAGTTCTTGACTCAATTTTAAGGAACCTTTTTATGCCAAAAAAGTTCTATATAGAACCCCTTTTATTTCTGAACTCAATTTTAAGGAACCTTTTTATGCCAAAAAGTTCTATATAGAACCCTAGAGTTCTTGACTCAATTTTAAGGAACCTTTTTATGCCAAAAAAGTTCTATATAGAACCCTAGAGTTCTTGACTCAATTTTAAGGAACTTTTTTATGCCAAAAAGTTCTATATAGAACCCTAGAGTTCTTGTCCAATTGGAACTTTTTAAGGAACTTTTTTATGCCAAAAAAGTTCATATAAACCCTAGAGTTCTTGACTCAATTTTAAGGAACTTTTTTGCCAAAAAGTTCTATATAGAACCCTAGAGTTCTTGACTCAATTTTAAGGCCAAAAAAATAGAACCTAGAGTTCTTGAGGAACCCAAAAAGTTCTATATAGAACCCTAGAGTTCTTGACTCAATTTTAAGGAACCTTTTTTATGCCAAAAAAGTTCTATATAGAACCCTAGAGTTCTTGACTCAATTTTAAGGAACTTTTTTTTTATGCCAAAAAGTTCTATATAACCCTAGAGTCTTGACTCAATTTTAAGGACTTTTTTATGCCAAAAAAGTTCTATATAGAACCCTAGAGTTCTTGACTCAATTTTAAGGAACCTTTTTTATGCCAAAAAAGTTCTATATAGAACCCTAGAGTTCTTGACTCATTTTAAGGAACCTTTTTATGCCAAAAAAGTTCTATATAGAACCCTAGAGTTCTTGACTCATTTTAAGGAACCTTTTTTATGCCAAAAAGTTCTATATAGAACCAGAGTTCTTGACTCAATTTTAAGGAACTTTTTTATGCCAAAAAGTTCTATATAGAGTTCTTGACTCAATTTTAAGGAACCTTCTTTCTTGACTTTTTAAGGAACTTTTTATGCCAAAAAGTTCTATATAGAACCTAGAGTTCTTGACTCATTTTAAGAACTTTTTATGCCAAAAAATTTCTATATAGAACCCTAGAGTTCTTGACTCAATTTTAAGGAACCTTTTTATGCCAAAAAGTTCTATATAGAACCCTTAGTTTTATGCCAAAAAGTTCTATAGAACCCTAGAGTTCTTGACTCAATTTTAAGGAACCTTTTTGCCAAAAAAGTGTTCTTGACTCAATTTTAAGGAATCTTTTTTATGCCAAAAAAGTTCTATATAGAACCCTAGAGTTCTTGACTCAATTTTAAGGAACCTTTTTTATGCCAAAAAAGTTCTATATAGAACCCTAGAGTTCCTAGAGTAACTTTTTTTTATGCCAAAAAGGTTCTTGACTCAATTTTATGGTAACCTTTTAATGCCAAAAAGGTTCTAAGGAGAAATGTCCTAAATGATTGCATAATACATTCATGTTTATCAGGTTATTTAAATTTTCCTGCTGATATAACGTGTTCATGATGTTTAATTCATACAATTAAATTAAAAATGAATTAAAGCGATTAACACTAAATGCATAAAATGATCCCATGATGGAACCCCTGAACGGTTCTACACACGAAGCGCCTGACGGAACCTTTTAAGGTTTCATGCAGAAACTTTTCTTCTAAGAGTCGTTAGTCTAAGACTGGTTACTGACACTGCTAACTGATATCTGTCAGTGCTCATTAACATCAACAAATTAATAGCTGACACAAAATTTTCATGTTATTAAAGGAATTTTTCTAGCAATCTTTATTTTTGTTTATGTTCCTCTCTTGTAAATCACGTCTGCTAAATGCATGAACGTAAATGTATTTTTACAGTTTTTATTTCAGTTTCTACACGAGGATGTCTATTTGACCTTTCCCACCCCCGTTTCCTGCTGTTTTATCAAATATGCACATTTTTATTTCTTCTATTTCCTCTCTGTATATAAATGAACTTGAGACAGCACAATGGAATTAATAACACCGTCATTTGTTGTCTGATAACTCTAGTAATTTACGCTACAAGTCACCGTTTGAGAGGATGTATGAGCCAGCGCTGTAGTAAACCTTTCAGACTTTCATCACTGCATATCTGCTGAACAATCATGTCAAATCCATTTACTCCTGCCCAGATAGGCTCTAAGTGGCAGACCCTGGAGGAAAACTAAATGAGAGAATAAAACAGGCAAACAAACAGTCTTCAGCAGAGCTGACTCTGTGGCGTGAGCCGTGCGGTTTGATGCTTATCTGTTCTGCACAGCCGCAGGGAATCAACGCTGCACAAATGCGCCTTTGATCGGCCAAGAGGAAACGCTCTCGCACGGCTATTTCTGGCTCACCTCTGCTCTTTTGTTTCTGTCGAGCAGCAGGTGAAGGTGTTGAACTTCACTGACGTCCAGCCCTGATGACACAGAGAAACACATGATTTATTCATTACAGCAGACAAAATCACCCGCGCTGCATTCATAGAAGTAATAATAAAAAAAGGATCAGGTTTAATTGTTCAATTATTAATATTAATGTAAAAAAATATTTTTCAAAGTTGTAAACAAAACAAAGATGTTTAGACTGCGTTTTACAAGAAAATACTAGTTCAGTCTTTCTACTGTGTTTAACTCAAAGTGTTTCTTTGTAATTATTTGAGAAATTTACTAGCAATTTCTGAGTGAAAATTATTTCTACACCTTTTTTTTTTTCATTTTATACTATTTGATTGTTTTCTCATCTTATTTGTTATTAATTAAAAAAAAATGCTATATTAAAATAATTTGAAAATGAATAGTTATTAATTTCATTTTTTTTATTTTTTCATTCTCAAACACACTTTATTACATCAATTTCAAGTGACTTTGTATATAATAATAAGTAATAATAGGAAAAGTATCATTTGTTTGTGCAATAGACACACGTTAAAAAGTAATCTTTTATACGTTCAGTGTGATCTGTACTGAACTCTAGGGTTTTTGACTCAAATTTAAAGAACACTTTCTGCCAAAGAGGTTCAATATAAGGAAAACGTCTTCAATGATTGCACAATACTTTCATGTTTATTGGGTTATTTCAATTTCTTTTAGTAATAAAGTATGTTTACGAGCTGTTTAAGTTTAATTAAGTTCAATTAATTAATTAATTGATGGGAAGCCATAAAAGGTTGTATGTATGAATACAGGCCGCTCTATACAGAAGCCCTTCTTCTTGAAGTGTCCAAATTTGAAATTTCTTCCCACCAATAAAACCTTATACAAATTCCGATAACAGAATAATAATTGTTTTGAATTAAACACACAAATAAACAAACACCTGTTTTCACCGTGTGTGTGTGTAACAGCTGAAGAATACAGCTCCTCACACACACACACACACACACACGATGACAGCTTCGCTACAGGCTGTACTCACTGCGGCGGTCAACAGGTGTACAGCGCTCCTCTGTCTCACACGTCTCACCAGTCATTGATGGATTTCAGAAACACACAATGAATGATGGCTGAGCATCATATTTTACAATTATGCTTCTATTCAGGTAAAACATTAGAAGCAAAACTCTCAAAAATGAAAATTCTGTCATTATATTCTCTCCTCATGTCTTTCCAAACTGACTGACTTTCTTCTGTTGAACATAAAAGATGTTACACTGCAAAAAAAAGATTTTTTATTCAGTGTTTCTGTCTTGTTTTCCAGCACAAATATCTAAACATTCTTAAATCAAAATACATTTACTGGAGAAGAGAAATGACTGAAGATATAAAGTTTTGTTTTAGGAAAAATTGATCAAAATGAAGTGAATTTAGGAACAAATATCTGCCAGTGGAGTCTTGTTTTCCCTTTGAATTCAGTTTATTTTTCTGACTCCATTGGCAGATATTTGTTCTTGTTTTAAGCACAAACTCACTTCACTCTTCTCCAGTAAATGTATCTTGATTTAAGAATGTTTAGATATTTGTGCTGGAAAACAAGACAGAAACACTGAGGAGGAACAGAGTTTTTTTGCGGTGTATTTCAGTGCTCATTGACTTCCACTGTATGGACACAAAACTGAGATATTTATCAAAATATCTTGTTTTATGTTGAACAGAGAGGTCTGAATGACATGAAGGAGGGTAAACGATGACAGAATGATCATTTTAAGGCAACTATCCCTTTAATCTCAAAGATTTTTCAGCGTGTCTTCATACTGTGATGGCAAAGACTCGTCCTGTTTATGTTCCTGGAGGAAGTTGAATCACTTCATCTGCTTTCCCAAATCTACTCCGTCAAACACACAAATTGACAAAAGACATGCATGGAAATGATCAGAATAGCACACTTCCATACTATTACCGCAGTATGCATACTTTCAGTGTGAATTGAACACAATGCGCCGTACACAACCAGTGCTGTACCCACAATGCAATGCATTTGACCTGACCTTCCATTTCCAGTGTGACGATTACGAATGAACCGCACATGATATCATCATCTTCTTCTTGATTCGTTATTTGATTGGACGGCCAAAAGTTCAGACGTTTTTACACAAAAATGCAAAGTAAGGCTGTGTCTGAAATCAGCCGCTATACCCTACCTCACTACACTAATATTGTTCACTTGATATATTAGGACACTTTTTCCAATTCATCTGTGTCCCAATCACCCTGAATTCACCCTATATCACATTTTTTTTACTGTATTTTTGCTCAAGTAAATGCAGCTTTGCTGAGATTAAGACTCTCACTGACCCCAAACTTCAAACTTCATATAAACCATCCTTCATCCTGGATCCGATGGTGTTGGGTGAGCAGAAACCCGAGAGCGCCGGGCGTTTGTTTGCCAGGTTCGCAGTCGGGCCGGCCGGTGGCACGCGGGTCAGAGGAGGGTCAGAGGGACGCGTCCCGCACCCGCCGCAGGAGAGGAAGGGGTTCGGGCGACCCCGGAGAGACGGACCCCAGCGGTCCCGGTCCGGCCAATGTGTTCTCAATCAGAGGAAACACAAACAGGGGTCTGATGTGAAGAAAGGCCACAGATCTCGGCGGTCCTGGACCAGCGCCGCCCGCCGCACACCGGCAGCACACATCCCTCCTGGAGAGACGGAGGAAGAGAAAGAAAAGAAGGAAAGGAGAGGTAAGGAAAACAAACACCTCGGTTGTTAACAAGAGACAGAAGCGTCCGCCGCTCCACGTCCTCGCGTCCGTCTCTCTCGGGGTGTGACACGGCTCGGCCTCGTGTCAAACTAAACAAACAAACGCAGAGATTAAGAGGGAGCCGTCGCTAATGAGTGACAGACGAGGAGCAGTTGCTCAGGCGATGACTTCTGTCACAACAAACCTAACGAGACGCTGTCCACCAAATATAATCTAACAACCTTCTCAGAACATCCAGCTGCTGATCATCTGATCATTCTGGGAACGTTAATTCTGTAGTAACATTTAAAAAGTGTCTGAATCATTTTTGGTTCCAAATTTTTATCAGTTTTACTGGTAGTCCACTGTATAAAGATTTTTTGGGTATAATATGTCACAGTTTACTTTATTTTGCTATCCTCACTTACATAAATGAACTATAGTGTCCTGTGCACACTAGTACAAATATATCAAAAATATCAAATATGTCTAAATCATTTTTGGTTTGACTGTATATATATCTTACTGATTTAAACAACAAAAATGAAAATGATTCAAAAGCAATGATAAAGGACAAGAATCCATCCACATCTGCACATTTGGGGGCAATTCATCATTTTCCCGCACTCTGAGACAAACTCTTTCTCGTTCTCATCTCAGGCGTGACGAGCAGCAGAAGAACACGAGCCGCTGACGGTGTGTGTGAACAGAGCAGTGTTGTGTCTCACCTAGCTGATAATACGAGATTATGGTAAAAGAGGCCGTCTGAACCCACATCACACACACACACACACCACACACACACACACACACACACACACATACACACACGTCTGGTTCATCCTTGTAGGGACTCTCCATGGGCGTAATGGTTTTTATACTGTACATTCTCTCCCCCTACACCTAAACCTAACCATTCACAGGAAACTGTCTGCATTTTTACATTTTCAAACACATTTTATTATGTTTATTAATCAGTTTTCCTTGTGAGAACCAGCAAAAAGTCCTCACAAAGTAGGGAATCTGAAGTTTTACTATCCTTGTGAAGACATTTGTATAAATAAACATGCCCCCCCCCGACCCACACACACACAACACACACACACACACACACACACACACACACACACTAACATTACACATTTTAGTGGATGAAGTTCAACTAAATGAAAAAGAGATTTTTTTAAAAATATTTTATTTAATTCAGTTAGCATTTATTTAGTATGGAACATTGTTTCCGCCACGGAATAAAACAATTTAAAAGATAATTGCAACTTTTTATCTTACAGTTCCGACTGTTTTTTTCTCACAAATGCAAGTTTATTTTATAGAATTGTGAGATAAAACTCGTAATTGCGAGTTATAAAGTCTAATTCTGAGGGGGAAAAAGTTTTTTCTCAGAACTGTGAGTTTATATCTCACAATTCAGATTTTTGGCATTAATAGAGACTCACGAACGCAGTCGAGCACAGAAGACCAGCGGCCAAGGGCAGAATTTTCATTAAATAATACAATAAATTTCAGTTTGTTTTTCACCAAGTATATGACACGTCACATCGGATCGTTCTGTGATACTTTTGAGTCTTTTTTAAAGAGTGATGCTGGTTGTTATTCACTGCCATTATATGGACATTCTTTTTAAAAACTCTCCTTTCATGGTCTGAAAAAGAAGAAGGGCGTACGGCATTAGCAGAACACAAGTGTGATTAAATGATGATTTAATTTTCATTTTAGGGTGAACTATCCCTTTAAAACAAGTGCTACCTTATTTCTAGTTGAGAGCTAGTAATAATGACTGAGGTGTTTTGAGGTCGACATATTCAGTTTATGTAAGGGAATACACACATTTGGAAGATTTTTAAATCTTAATACTTCAAAACAGAATAAGTTATAGATCCTCAATGCAGCACCATGAGAGGTTGTTAAAGAACAGATTGCGGTTGATTCCTGATGCTGTGAATGTGTGTGTCGTCAGGTAAGATCCTTCATTGCCAACCCTCAGCAGACTCAACACTCATGTTTATCATTCCTACGGCCTCCTTTATCAACAAACTTCAGTATGAAGCTATTTATACACCACGAACAAAAAACTGCTCCGTAAAGTTTGGAATGGCAGAAAAACAGCTTCTGTTGCTACTTTTGTCATTTTTTTGCTATTTCAAGCAATCTGTAAACAGATGACGACGTACGAAACACGAAACCCAAAACAACACACTCTGGTGATGTCACAGACACAAACAAGAATAAAGATATTTCATTTAATAAAGCACAAAAGCTGCTGTGCATTATTAGCTGTCGCACCTCCATCAGCTCCTCGTTTTCCTTCAGGGATGTTTCGCTCCATTAATCCCGGAGAATCTCCTGAAGAGTCAGAGAAGGACAACGAACAGGATTCAGTCATTAACACAGATTTTCACATACAGCACAGGTGAGTTTGTGTATTAAATATACTATATGGCCAAAACTATGTGGACACACACTTCTAATTCAATTCTAATTAATGAATTGCTTCGGGTTGAGGGTTATTTAATTTAAAGAAAATTAGGTCTATTTTTAGATTTGTTTTTTGCATTGTGACATTATTTTCATGTCAATCAAGTTTTTTACACATTTGCCATAATGCCATTTAAATAAATTGAAATAAAATGCATAAAATGCAATTTACATAAATAAATAAATAAATGTTATTTTAATCACTTAAAATATGTGTCCAAATGTTTTACTTCTGAGTTTCCAACAAATATTTCTCAGGTTTATTCTAATTTCAGATCATGTGAACTACACGTTTCTTTCTGGAAAAAAGCAGGCGTTTGTATAATTGGACTTCTGACTAAAAACCTTCCTGATATATAGACCTTGTGAAACGTCCCCATGTGACAGCGAGACTTATTTGTAACTGCTGACCTTGATGGAAGCATGATGAGTGAGCAGCGGCGGTGTGAAGATCTGCTGTATCTCTGCAGGACGCTGAGACCCGACTGTATCGGGAACATGTTGTGTTTCAGACACTGATGACTGCTGTATGAAAACATCTCCCACTCGAGTCTTATCAGGTGCTGACGGGCAGATGCTGAGAGATTCAGAAACACTCCAGCTGAATGCCATCAAACTCAGTCCTGAAGATCACTCTTCCTCTTTAGCGGCATTTATGATTCAGATCTAAAGAAAAATCACAAATAAGTTCTCGTAAAAAATATGTCTCAATTCTTTCTCATATTTATAAATGAGATCAGTCAAGTCATAAATGTTATTTAATACTTATTTTAATTACTAATTATTGTGTCCAAAAGTTTTACTTTTGAGTTTCCAGTGAATATTTCTCAGGTTTTATTCTATTTTCTTTTTTTGCATTGTGACATTATTTCCAAATGTATTGCTAATTGTTAACCATGAATTCGTTCTGGTGTTACGCAGCAAGCTTCAGCAAGAACCAATGAGGTTCGTTCTGGTGTTACGCAGCACGTTTGAGCTTCAGCAGAACCAATGAGGTTCGTTCTGGTGTTACGCACACGCTTGAGCTTCAGCAAGAACCAATGAGGTTCATTTCTGTGTTGAGCTTCACGCCACGTTCTAGCTTCCACAGAACCATGAGGTTCGTTCTGTGTTACGCAGCATGTTTGAGCTTCACAAGAACCAATGAGGTTCGTTCTGGTGTTACGCAGCATCTTTGAGCTTCACAAGAACCAATGAGGTTCGTTCTGGTGTTACGCAGCACGTTTGAGCTTCAGCAGACCATGAGTTCATTCTCAGTTGAGCTTCAGCTAACCAATGAGGTCTTCTGGTGTTACGGAGCTTCAGCGAACCAATTAGGTTCTTCTGGTGTTCCAGCACGTTTGAGCTTCAGCGAGAACCAACGAGGTTCATTCTGGTGTTACGCAGCACGTTTTGAGCTTCACAAAACCAATGAGGTTCGTTCTCTTGTTACGCAGCACGTTTGAGCTTCAGCAAGAACCAATGAGGTTCTTCTCGGTTACGCAGCACGTTTAGCTTCACAGAACCAAGGGTTCGTTCTCTGTTACGCTTTGAGCTTCACAAGAACCATGAGGTTCATTCTGGGTTACGCTTTGGAGCTTCACAAGAACCATGAGGTTCGTTCTCGTGTTACGCAGCACGTTTGAGCTTCAGCAAGAACCAATGAGGTTCATTCTGGTGTTACGCAGCACGTTGAGCTTCAGCAAGAACCAATGAGGTTCATGTCTGGTGTTACCAGCACGTTTGAGCTTCAGACCAATTAGTCGTTCTCTGTTACGCACCTTGATTTCACCCAATGAGTTCGTTCGGTGTTACCAGCATTTGAGCTTCAGCGAACCAATGAGGTTCTTCTTGTTACGCAGCACGTTGAGCTTCCGCAAGACAATGAGTTTCGTTCTGGTGTTACGGCAGCCGTTTGAGCTTCATCGAACCAGCTGAGGTTCGTTCTGGTGTTACCAGCACGTTGAGCTTCAGCAGAACCAATGAGGTTCGATTCCTCGTGTTTACGCAGCCACGTTTTCTTCAGCAGCAAGAAGCCAATGAGGTTCGTTCTGTTGTTACGCAGCCGTTTGACGCTTCACGCAAGAGCCCATATTTCGTTCTGGTGTTACGCAGCACGCTTGAATCTTCAGCAAGAACCATGAGGTTTCTTCTGTGTTAACAGCACTTTGAGCTTCAAGCGAGAACCAATGAGTTCTTTCTGGGTGTACGCATCACGTTGAGCTTCACGCGAGTTCGTCCGCAGGAGCTTCAGCAAGACCATGGGTTCGTTCTCGTGTACGCAGCACGTTTGAGCTTCACAAGAACAAGTGAGGTTTCTTTCTCGTGTTACAGCACGTTTGAGCTTCACAAGACCAATGAGGTTCGTTCTCGTGTTACGCACACGTTTGAGCTTCACAAAACCATGAGGTTCGTTCGGTGTTACGCAGCACGTTGAGCTTCACAAGAACCCAGGTTAGGTTACCAGCACTTTGAGCTTCAGGTTGTTGTTTCGTTTACGCAGCACGTTTGAGCTCACAAGACCCAATGAGTTTCGTCTTTCGGTGTACGCAGCACGTTTGAGCTTCACGCAAGAACCAATGAGGGTTCTGTGTTACTCATTTGAGCTTCAGCAGAACTGTTCATATCTGTGTTACGCAGCACGTTGAGCTTCACAAGAACCAATGAGGTTCGTTCGGGTTACGCACCTTTACTTCGCAAGAACCAATGGGTTCGTTCTCGTGTTACCAGCAATTTGAGCTTCCCAAGAACCAAGGAGGTTCGTTCTCGTGTTTACGCAGCACGTTTGACTCGCGAGAACCAGTGAGTTCTTGTTCTGGTGTTCGCAGCACGTTTGAGCTTCAGCGAGAACCAATGAGGTTCGTTCTGTGTACGCGCACGTTTGAGCTTCACAAGACCATGAGGTTCACTGGTGTTACGCAGCACGTTTGAGCTTCAGCGAGAACCGTGAGGTTCTGGTGGTTACGCATCACGTTTGAGCTTCACAAGAACCAATAGGTTCTTTCTTCGGGGTTACACATCACGTTGAGCTTCACAAGAACCATGAGGTTCGTTCTGGTGTTACGCGCACTTTGCACAAGATGTTCGTGTTCCAGCACGCTCCGCAGAACCAATGAGGTTCGTTCTGGTGTTACTCACCGGTTGACTTCAGCGAGAACCGGAGGTCTTTCGGTGTTACGCACACGTTTGAAGCTTCAGCGAGAACCAATGAGGTTCGTTCTGGTGTTACGCAGCACTTTGAGCTCAGCGAGAACCAGAGGTTTCGTTCTGGTGTTACCGCAGCACGTTTGAGCTTCAGCGAGAACCAAGAGGTTCGTTCTGGTGTTACGCAGCACGTTTGAGCTTCAGCGAGAACCAATGAGGTTCGTCGGTGTTACGCAGCACGTTTGAGCTTCAGCGAGAACCAATGAGGTTCGTTCTGGTGTTACCAGCACGTTTGAGCTTCAAAACCAATGAGGTTCGTTCTGGTGTTACGCAGCACGTTTGAGCTTCACAGAACCATGAGTTCGTTCTGGTGTTACGCAGCACTTCAGCGAGAACCATGAGTTTCTTCTGGTGTTACGCAGCACGTTTGAGCTTCACAAGAACCAATTCTGACGCAGCACGTTTGAGCTTCACAAGAACCAATGAGGTTCGTTCTGTGTTACGCAGCACGTTGAGCTTCGCAAAACCAATGAGGTTCGTTCTGTGTTACGCAGCACGTTTGAGCTTCAGCGAGAACCAATGAGGTTCGTTCTGGTGTTACGCAGCACGTTTGAGCTTCACCAGAACCAATGAGGTTCGTTCTGGTGTTACGCAGCACGTTTGAGCTTCAGCGAGAACCAATGAGGTTCGTTCTGGTGTTACCAGCACGTTTGAGCTTCCAGAACCAATGAGGTTCGTTCTGGTGTTACGCAGCACGTTTGAGCTTCAGCAAGAACCAATGAGGTTCGTTCTGGTGTTACGCAGCACGTTTGAGCTTCAGCGAGAACCAATGAGGTTCGTTCTGGTGTTACGCAGCACGTTTGAGCTTCAGCGAGAACCATGAGGTTCGTTCTGGTGTTACAGCCGTTTGAGCTTCAGCAAGAACCAATGAGGTTCGTTCTGGTGTTACGCAGCACGTTTGAGCTTCAGCAGAACCCATGAGTTCGTTCTGTGTTACCATCACTTTGAGCTTCAGCAGAACCAATGGGTTCGTCTGGTGTTACGCAGCACGTTTTGAGCTTCACAAGAACCAATGAGCAGCACGTTTGAGCTTCAGCAGAACCATGAGGTTCGTTCTGGTGTTACGCAGCACGTTTTGAGCTTCAGCGAGAACCAATGAGTTTCGTTCGGTGTTACGCACACTTTGACAGCGAGAGGTTCGTTCTGGTGTTACACTTTGAGCTTCAGCGAGAACCAATGAGGTTCGTTCTGGTGTTACGCAGCACGTTTGAGCTTCACAAGAACCAATGAGGTTCGTTCTGGTGTTACGCAGCACGTTTGAGCTTCAGCGAGAACCAATGAGGTTCGTTCTGGTGTTACGCAGCACGTTTGAGCTTCAGCGAGAACCAATGAGGTTCGTTCACGCAGCACGTTTGACTTCACAAGAACTACGCAGAGCTTCACAGAACCAGAGGTTCACTGGTGTCGCAGCAGAGCTGAACCAATGGGTTCGTTCTGGTGTACCAGCACGTTTGAGCTTCAGCGGAACCATGAGGTTCGTTCTGTGTTACGCAGCACGTTTGAGCTTCAGCGAGAACCAATGAGGTCGTTCTGGTGTTACGCAGCACGAGTTTGAGCTTCAGCGAGACCCAATGAGGTTCATTCTGGTTTACGCAGCACGTTTGAGCTTCAGCAGAACCAATGAGGTTCGTTCTGGTGTTACGCAGCACGTTTGAGCTTCAGCGAGAACCAATGAGGTTCGTTCTGGTGTTACGCAGCACGTTTGAGCTTCACAAGAACCAGTGAGGTTCATTCTGGTGTTACGCAGCACGTTTGAGCTTCACAAGAACCAATGAGGTTCGTTCTGGTGTTACGCAGCACGTTGAGCTTCAAGAACCAATGAGGTTCGTTCTGGTGGACGCAGCACGTTTGAGCTTCAGCAGAACAATGAGGTTCGTTCTGGGTTACGCAGCACGTTTGAGCTTCACAAGAACCAATGAGGTTCGTCTGGTGTTACGCAGCACGTTTGAGCTTCAGCGAGAACCAATGAGGTTCGTTCTGGTGTTACGCAGCACGTTTGAGCTTCACAAGAACCAATGAGGTTCGTTCTGGTGTTCGCAGCACGTTTGAGCTCAGCAAGAACCAATGAGGTTCGTTCTGGTGTTACGCAGCACGTTTGAGCTTCAGAGAACCAATGAGACGCAGCACTTTGAGCTTCAGCGAGAACCAATGAGGTTCGTTCTGGTGTTACGCAGCACGTTTGAGCTTCAGCGAGAACCAATGAGGTTCGTTCTGGTGTTACGCAGCACGTTTGAGCTTCAGCAGAACCAATGAGGTTCGTTCTGGTGTTACGCAGCACGTTGAGCTTCACCAGAACCAATGAGGTTCGTTCTGGTGTTACGCAGCACGTTTGAGCTTCACGAGAACCAATGAGGTCGTTCTGTGTTACGCAGCACGTTTGAGCTTCAGCGAGAACCAATGAGGTTCGGTCTGTGTTACGCAGCACGTTGAGCTTCAGCTTCACGCAAAGGTGAGTTCGTGGTGTTACGCAGCACGTTTGAGCTTCACGAAACCAATGAGGTTCGTTCACGCATGTTTGAGCTTCAAAGAACCATCGTCTGGTGTTACGCAGCACGTTTGAGCTCAGCGAGAACCAATGCACGCAGCACTTTGAGCTTCAGCGAGAACCATGAGGTTCGTTCTGTGTTACGCAGCACGTTTGAGCTTCACAAGAACCAATGAGGTTCGTTCTGGTGTTACGCAGCACGTTTGAGCTTCACAAGAACCAATGAGGTTCGTTCTGGTGTTACGCAGCACGTTTGAGCTTCAGCGAGAACCAATGAGGTTCGTTCTGGTGTTACGCAGCACGTTTAAGCTTCTGCGTAATCCAGTGAGATTCATTTGCATGTAACGCATCAATTTTGATCTGAATAAGAAATCTATTGTCTTGTGTGCAATAGAAATAAATGATTCTTGATGTCTGAAGCACAAGCACCGCGGGACGAGTCACAGAGTTTTGCACACAAACCCACAGAAACAAAACACGAGTGAACCAGCAGCACTCAGCATAACCATTACCCAAACCGCCGCTAATCTCCAGAGAGTTACGGCATCACTGCATCAAGCCAGACGCTGACAGTCTCGCTGCCCTCGAGCGCGCGTTTGCCTTTTAACGTTTCGCTCATGCGAGGCCTCGCGCTGGAATGTTAAGCCGGCACAGGAAGCGTTGGAAGCGCTCGCTCAAATCAAAGGCGGCAGGTGAGTGACAGGTGAGGCGCGTCTCAATAGCGGCCCGCACCTGTGAGGAGCTCAGAGATGTGCGCCTCCCCATGCTCAGTCTTGACCCCGGACCCTCGACCTGCAGGTGTGCTGCCGTATTGTTGAAAACAGCTCAGCAGAACCGTTCCTGTGACACCGGTGCGTCGCGCACAGATGAGGGTGAACGGCAGGGGCTTTAGGTGTCAAAGAGAAGAACAGACAGACGTACAGAACGACAGCTTCATGTCTGCTGACAAAACACAGTAATGTCATGGTAGTCCCACATCCGGTCAGACTTTTTTTGAATAAAAAATAATAATAAAAAACAATTCTATTCAGAGGCCCAAACTGATATGCAATTCGGTGCAGATGCTGATATTAATATGATTCTGATGCTTGAAATGTAAATCAATAAGATCTTATAACAGTATAGCAGATATTTACTTAAAATGCACGTAAATATCAATATCTGCCAATAATATGTCTCAGTAAGAAGATATTTAAATGCGTAGTTTTATGATCAAATCTCTGTCGTTTTAAAACATATAATGCAATACAATGATGATTGAGAGATGAACAAATAAAAAAGCCTCATGATCATATTTGATACTCACATTATTTTTCTAAAAAATTATTTATGGATAATAAAATAAACTGCTTCAGTCCTAAAGTGTTAGTTCTGCCAAAAAAAAAAAAAAATGTCATCAATTGTCAAGCAACAAAGTGGAGGGACAGAATAAAATCTCTATATTTGTGTTTCAAAGATGAACAAAATCTTAGTTTGGAACGATATAAGGGTGAGTAAATGATGACACATTTTTGGGTGAGTTGAGTTCCCTCAAACATATATACCTGTATATATTCCTTTCAGATGAATAATACTGCATGATTGTACTTCCAGGATCTTCAGACATCAGTGTGAATCTCTCACTCTCAGACTCTCCTCAGATTGATGATAACGCGGAGAGATCGCTGGCCTCTGATAGTTACTGAGAAGCCGGTAAATATTACTGTCAAACACGTGGCGTTCTTTGTTTCAAAGGAAGCAAAACATAAACATAGTTTTGTCCAAACAGCTCTGATGGACAATAAAAATGTGGATCTAATTCCAAAATAGTTGGTGGTTGCTAAAGCAAAATTCAGAATTTAACAATTGGCTGCATTTCAATTCATGATTTGCAATTTGAAATGAATGTTTATCGGATTTGAATTACAATTCAACAGATTCCATCAATTCTAAACTTGTTAAATATAAAGAAGGATAAATTAAGAATGAATTTATGAACTGTTGGTTTGCAGGGCCTATAAATCCTTCATTAAACCTTTGTCTTATAGCAGTAATATGGATTTCTTTGATTCTTTGTCGGTATGAAAGGGAAGTTGCGCTAGTCTTTTCCTCCTTATTGTTCCGTAAATCCGAGTGAAATGCGTCTGGAACAAGAACAAATGTAGGGCGGGGCTGTTTAGTTCCTGTCTCTATGAAGCACCGCCTTCTGAAAAGCACAATGTGCTCTGATTGGTCGGAGTTCAGAAACACTGACACTGATATAGAGAAGAACTCCTGAAGAGGTTTTTCAAACAACAACATTACACACTAAAGGCAGATGAAGAAGAGCAGAATAGGAGCTCTTTAATGCAGCCATATTTAAACAGCGATTATGAGCATCTGTAATAATCATGATTGTCTTTGTAAGCAGCGATAAATAGAGGGAAAACACTGAGAAGAGACTCAGACAGACTTAGAGAAAGAGGCTAAAGACACAGAGAGATGAGCAGAGATAAATCTCCCGCTCACAGCAGATAACCAGAGGAATGTCTCTCTCCTGACGGACCCAGTAAACCCTCGTCTGCAGGCCTGTCCGAACCTGCCCAGCTCCAGGAGAATGAGCCACACTATCTCTGCCAGAGGCCCGCTGGTGTCGATTAACTGACTGCAGGCTTAGGCCTTCAAACACCGGATCAGAGCAGAAATACCGTCAGGAACGACCAGCGGGATTGAGTCTCTCAGTCCACTGTGCTTTGGGTTGCTATGCGGTTGCTAGGGTGTTCTGAGTGGCTGTTAGATTATTGCCTGTTGGCACAAGATTGTATGATGTGTAAATTTAACACTGAAGCATTACTTTTGGCCGAAGCTACCGCATGTTTATTTGTTTATTTTATTTGTTTATTTGTTTATTTATATGGATCCAATTAGCTGAAAGTCTGTGCAATCAGCTGGTCTTCCTGGGGTTCATTCTAAAATGTTACATTACAACAACAACAACAACAACAACGTTTCAATCATCACAGTAGATAAAATATACACATATACATATATATATATATATATATATATATATTTACATACATACACATACACACACTCATACATACATACAATCTAGTTTCAGTCCATAACAGGACAAGACATAAATACAATATGATTTATAATTACATTAATCAAGACATATAAGAACCTACATCAACACATAACACCTTAGACTACTTTTAAATGACAGCTTATTACAAAGCTGACGAACAATAGCTCTATACAGGACAGTTTTTGGATAGGGGGTAATTATATGACCATTGTTTGCCTTTCTGGTGATTTGATTAAACAGAAAAATAGGCATTTTCACTGTCAATGTGTTCTTCAGAGAGAATGCAATCCCAGAATGCACTGCAACAACACATTTTTAGAAAATGAAACCAAGATGGATGAGGGAGAAAATATTAGATGAGAAACAACAAGTAAAAAAAATCATTAAATATATATCATTCATATACTATTATAGTTTTTGTTAATACTTGGATTTTCAATTTAAATTTTAGTTAGTTTTAGCAATTTTGTTGTTTTTGTCATTTTTATTAGTTTTTTTTTTAAATGTCTATATAGTTTTTATTATTTTTGAATTAGTTTTAGTTTTCATTGTTTAATTACTTTAAGTACTTATTTAACTGAAATTCTTATTTTATTTTTCAGTTAATGTTTATTTGTTTCAAGTAACTTTTTATGGTTTTAGTTTTAGTTAATGATAATATGGCTATATATATATATATATATATATATGTGTGTGTGTGTGTGTGTGTGTGTGTGTGTGTGTGTGTTGATTGCTTTTTGCATTTTTTGCATTAAAGTATAAAGTATTAAAAGCATTTCTGTTAATTGAAATAAAGCTGAAATAAAATAAAATATAAATATTAGTTGAAAAACTAAACAAAATGTTTTCATTATTTTAGTACTTCAAAATGAGTTATAATTTATTTTATGAATTTTTTTTATATTTTATTTTATTTCAGTTAATGTTTATTTTTCAATTCATTTTTTGTGGTTTTAGTTTTAGTTCATGTTAATTTTTTTTAAAGTTTAGCATTTTTTAATTATTGTTAAAACAAAGTTTTAAAAGCATTTCTGTTAATTGAAATAAAGCTGAAATAAAATATAATATTAGTTGAAAAACTAAATAAAAATTTAAGTTTAAAAAAGTTTTCATTATTTTTGTACTTCAATTTAAACAAAACACAAATGAGTTATAATTTATTTTATGAAATAATTTTTTATATATGTATTTTTTTTCCAGTTAATGTTTATTTTTTCAATTAATGTTTTTTTGTGGTTTTAGATTTAGTTAATGTTAATTTAGTTAAAGTTTTGCATTTTTTAAAAATTATCATTAACTAAAACTAAAAGTATTAAAAACATTTCTGTTAATTGAAATAAAGCTGAAATAAAATAAAATATAAATATTAGTTGAAAAAATTAAGCTAAACAAAAATGACAAACCGCTAAAATGATTAAAACTGCAAATAAATAAAAACTAAAACTTACTAAAACTAAAAATAAATTAAACATAAACAGCAGTATTTAAAAAAAAAAAAAAAAACTAACAACTAAAATGAACGTGAACATTAAAAATATAAAAATAAAACCCTAAAACTAAAGTGGAGACTCGTATGTGTTTTCTGCGCTGCCTGAGAAGGGTGCAGCCTATGTAGTCAGCAGACAGCGAGACGACAACATTCAGCCTCTCTGTGACCTGAGAAAATTCCCCCACACTCTTCATCATCATCACAACACAAGCCTGGCCGTGTGCAGCCGAGTTAGAGGCTCGAGTACGAATCAATTAAAGCGAGCGAATGAATGAACAAAAGCGAGCCCACCTCTCGTGCTCCCTATCTGAGCGGAGGATGTGATGCTGGCGATAAGGGCTCGAGGTGGGTGTGAACTGCTGGGTTCAGCGCCTGAACTCTGTCGCACATGCTGGTATTCGTGACAGACTTCCAGATGGCAGATTTGTCTGGATTCTGCGGTGGGCATCTCGGGCTTCCCCCATAACTGCAGATCTCCAGAAGATAAGCAGCTATTTTGAGAGGCGAACAAGTATGAAACACTTCAAAAATACTCCAGAACATCAAGAAACAATCAAGAATCAAGACGGTTTGAAGAGAGTAAACATACCAGGTACAAATCTGGAGCAAAATGGCACACGTTGTGTTCCCAGATGAACGTTATAATCGACTCATATGAAGCTCCACTCATGTAAACAGTGCAACACTTCTCTGTGAAACACAAAAGCACCTCAGACTTTATATGCGTCCCAAATGAAACACAAACAAACAGACTGAGAGACTGAGTTCATGTGGAGCATCTACACCTGCATATTTATACATCATAAAACAATATAAAGCGAGCGCTGTAAAAGCTCCATCATACTGATAATGAGAGACAGCTTGTCATCTCCGTGAGAAATATTGAAGTTTTTAATCTTTTTATTTCAGTTGTAGTTATTTTACTATTTCAATTTCAATTTCTCAGTTAACATTTAATTTGTTTCAAGTAACAAAAATCTTTTTTATGGTTTTATTTTTAGTTAACAATAGAAATTTTAATAACTATAAGTGACTTTGCAAGTACATGTCAGCTTATTCTATCCTATAGAACTGTTAGTTGACATGTAGTTGCAAATTAATACGCTATATCTACTCCATAACATTTTGGCAACAGATTACAAGCAATATTATTAATTAAATTCAACAAATAGAATTGAGTTAGAATTAATCAAATTGATTCCTTAAATGTCAACCATTTAAAACGAGTAAAATTTAAGTACAATTTAAACAAAAATATCTGAAAAAGACAGACGTCAAAGATGAATTAAGAACTCTTTATTTTTTATTGCCAACATTGACGACACCTGATGATAATGAAGAGAAACACAAGAATTAACAGAGGTTTAGATGTTGATTTTATTGAAAATGTTTTGGTCATCATTATGGAGATCAGTGTTTTGTTTGATTCTTTGCTTTTTATGTCAGTTTGTGGTTTTTGTATGCTGTTTGCTTATTTCACACATTTTAAATGGTTAACTTTTAAGCAACTCAATTCTTATATGCTGAATTTAATTAATAATATTGCTCGAAATCTGTTGCCACAATTTTATTGAGTAGATAGAGCGTATAGTGTACCAACGACAGTAACTGACATAACGAACTGTTGATCAGAGATGTACAGTATTTCACTCAATACTGAGCTTATTGTAGCGGGACGATCAGAAATAAGCGCACTTTAACACCAGCGGTGAATGTGAGCAGCACGATTAATCGCTTCGTTTATGGACTAATTAGTAAAGTCGATAACATTTGGTCAGAGTGAGTCACTGTCCGCGTGTGTTTTCATAACAGGGTTTAAGTAGATTAAATGTAAAGATTTGGTGTGTGAGTTCACAGCAGCTGCGGCTCGCGGCCCACCCAGGTGCTGCCCCTCATTCACACACACACACACACACACACACACACACACACACACACACACCAGTGACTCCCAGCAGCAGGTGCTAAAAGCCGGAGGAAGGAATTCATGGTAAGCGGCGAGTGTGAGCTGATGCTTCTGTTTCCACTGTCACTTTAATTGGAGCTCGTTTGTGCTCTGAATCTGACGAGGTGAAAAGAAACATTTTAGTTGATTATCTGAATGTAATTATATATGGAATAAATGAATAAGTACATGCAAACAGTCAGAATTATTGTGGGATTGACTTACTTGTGAAGGATAATCATCATCGCCTCAATACTGAAAACTATAAAACATTTTTGTTGCTTAAAATTAAATAAACATTAACTGAAATAAAATAAATGCAAAATTTGTCTTTTTCATTTATTTTATCTTGGATCACTGAAACTGAAATAAAATTAATAAAAACTACATACATATTTTAACAAAACTTTGACAAAAAAACAACAAAATGACAAACTTCTCACTGAGGTATATACAGACACACATTTATATTATTATATAATATTTATTTATATTATGCATTATTATATAACATATATTTTTAATTAATTTTAATCAGTCCAGTGGTTTGACAGTTGAACATTCCACATTATCTCTGAAATAATTACTCAAGAATGAGAAAAATGTTCAGAATCGTTTATATAAAGCTGTCTGACAGACACACACATTATAAATGATCAGATTATTATTATTATTATATTTAGCAGTACTCTATTTAGAGTTCTAAACGCTTGTCGTAATGTGACTTCCTGTGAACGATCTGGCCCTTTTCCAGATGAAACTCTTATTGAAAGTGCCGGCTGATGACAGCTATTGTATTTGAAATGCGGAAAAGCTTGTAAAAACACTTGTTTCCTGGTTTCTGCCGCTCCTGATGCTCGGCTCTGAACGTCTGGCTCTATCGCGTCCTGTCAATGTTTCCCTGTTTAAGACTCAATCCCAGGATTACTGTCACACTCGGAGCACGTTTATCTGAAAACTGACTGAAGCTGTAAAGTCTGACTCGTCGATTAGCACTAATCACTGTCAAATTAATGAATTAATGGATTCAGAGAAAGAGTGTGAAAGAGAGCTGATCAGAGACGGACTTATGAAAACTGATTGTTCCTCCAACTAAATGTTGAAAACACGTCTTTTGAAAAAGAGAAAAACATGTGCTGTTAAATCAGAAATGATCAAAACACCTTTAGGACAGAAATACATTATAGATTGTCTATAATGTCTATTTACACTAAACAGTCCAGGTTTATTAATGTTTTTGAAAGAGTCTCTTCTGCTCACATGCATTTTTATTTGATCAAAAATACAGTAAAAACAGTGAAATATTTTTACAATGTAAATCAGCTGTTTTCTATGTGAATATATAGTAAAGTGTAATTTATTCCTGTGATCAAAGCTGAATTTTCAGCATCATTACTCCAGTCTTCAGTGTCACATGATCCTTCAGAAATCATTCTAATATGCTGATTTGATGTTCAAGAAACATTTATGATTATTATCAGTGTTTGAAAACAGTTCAGATTTTGTGGAAACTGATACATTTTATTTTTCAAGATTCTTTGATGAAGAAAGTTCAAAAGAACAGCATTTATTTGAAACAGAATCTTTTGTAACATTATAAATGTCTTTACTGTCACTTTTGATCAATTTAATGCGTCCTTGATGAATAAAAGTATAATTTCTTTTAAAAAATTAAACTACATTACATTATATTATATTATACATTATATAACATGATACTACAGTAGTCAACATTTGAATCAAAACCTTCATCAAACTTTCTTCTTAGGACAACTTTGATGAACTTTTTTGATCCACTTCAAATGTTGACTACTGTACATTACATTATATGATATGATATATATGATATATGATATTATTATATTATATTATATTTATATTATTATATTATTATATTATATTATACAACACACAATATATACAGCACTGTGCAAAGTCTTCATGACATTATATACTTTTTTGATTTCCAAACACTGATTGTAAATTCTCAAATAAATATATAATCCAGTGTTTTTTTACTGTATGTATTGACACGAACAGGACACATATGAGGTGTGATGTTAGACTGAGAGATAACCGTTTAAAATAATAACAAAATAATTGATTTATTGATAAACATCTGCATCTCACGTTACACAAACCGCTTTAGGTTTAGAGTGCAAAGGAGAACGCTCGTCTTAACGGTGAGAGTTTCTGGAAAAATATCAGAGAGCAAAGAGATTAACTCGCCTTCTTCTCTCTGATGTTCTCTTCAAATGTGTTTTATGGCAAAAATATCCCTGTTGCGTCCGTAAGCATGCTGCACTTTGACCTCTTGACCTCTGACGAAGGGGCCGAAAGTTCAGTCCTGCCAGACTCGATGAAGCTGACTGAGAGACGTGGCTCTAAACGGCCCGTGGCGATCGGAGGGCACAACCTCACTTCCCCGTCCTGACGCTCGTCGTCCAGCGCAACGTGGCAGCGATCGATCGCCGCATTACCTCAGCGCGGCGCGGGAGGATCAAAGCGCTGCTTTACGTGAGGAAACGGGCCAAAGAAAGTCAATTAGATTTAAAGAATTGGGACAGGGTCTCGGGTCGACCAACGGATTTTAATTTAGAAAACAAATTGGCAACCAGTTTATTATGCAACCCAACCCATCCACAGGAGTGAATCACGCTTCCCTGAGATCTCAGGAGACGCATTTGCGCCGTTGCTTTAGATTTATCAGCGAGCGAGTTCTGGTACAACCTGCTTCTTGTTTAGTCTCCGACGAGTTTCTGAAGACTTGGCGTTCGTTCGCAATCGCACAAAGGGAAGAGTTGCATGAAGGTCAACTTAAAAGAGATACGCTCAGCACATCTAGATGGATGTTCACACAAAAATAAATGTACATCAGCCAGCTCTGTTAACTTGTTCGCTCAGGAGAGGGTGAAATCCTGAGGAAAGTGACCCCGGTTTGCTCCGGATGGGCCCTTTCTCTGGGCGAACCCTCTGAAATTCATCAAATTGGATCAAGATGACATCAATAATAGACTCAAGCTGGAGCTCAGAAGGACCCAAATGATCCGTGCATTGTTTTATTTTTTTCCTCAACGCACATTCCGATTACGGACGCCGTCATCAAAAGCCTCGTCACAGATGTCAACACATTGGCGTCCGCGGAGCTGTTTCCTCTTATTCCGGGGGCTTTATCGCATTACGGAGCGATCCGAGCTCGACTTTTCAACTCTTTAATTGTCAATCGCTCACACTGCAAACGTTCATCGCAGGCACGGCTTGATAAAACCACAAAATGACTTAAATTTAGCTGATTTGCAATGCATTTAAGCTCTGTATTTTAATACATGCATGTTACCTGGGAATCGAACCGGTGACCTTTGACCTGCTCGTGTCAGATGAGCTGCAAGACGAAAACAACAGGGCGAGCGTCACGGGTAATATTTCTACCAAATTAGGCCCAAAAACACATGCAACATCTAAAGGACAGATAACAGATTAAATCAATCTCTACTGAATCCGTTGCTCATCCCAAGATCCGCCAGGAAAATCACAGATATTTCTAGCAAATCAAGCCCAAAACATACGCAACATTTAGATAACTGCTTAAGGCAGTTTATTTTTATAATGTTACCAGAACAGAACGCATGACCTTTGACCTGCTCATGCAAGGTTCACACACGTCTTTCAAAATAAAAGTCTCGCATCAGTAAATCACTGAACTGTTAGTTAGGCTTTCTTTAACCACACACTCCACGACACACTCAAAACGTTGTTGCAACCCAGCAGTTGGTTTAAAGCTATATTTTTTTTATAAATGCATGTTACCTGGGAATTGAACGAATGACCTTTAACTTGCTCATACAATAAACATCATAGATTTCACATAATATTTCTACCAAATTAACCCCAACATCATATGCAACATCAAAAGTACAGAAAGTGGTTTAAAGCAAGCTATGAATTGTGAAATTGTGACGTTGCCGATCTGCCAGGAAAATGAAGAGAAGAACATGAGGCGACTCTGATGGGTTTGTTATGAGCCACCACGTGTCTTATCTGTGATGCACGTTCAGCCATCATATCTGATGATGAGGACTATTGTGACCTCTTTGTCACGTTCCCAAGGTTACTAATCAAATTTCCGTCCGGTTCAGAGAACACAGCGGCTCATGGTAAAATCCTCCCCTCGCTCCTTCACGTGATGAGGTCAGCGAGGATGTAATTCCTGGGATGAAAGACTATACTGGTGTTTTGATTCGGCAGAAGTGAGGGAATATTCAGCTTCAGGTGGGCGCCATGGCGTTTTCATTACGGGACGCTGATGTAAGGACTTTTATGTGTAAACGTGGGGCAAACGGTTACAGTGCATTAGTTTAATATTCCCTAAATGGTATATGAAGTCGATTATCTCTTGTGATGTGATCGAACCTCTGACACTGAGTGTTAAAGTTCAGACATCAGTCATCTGTAATAATAACTGATCAGACGCTTCATTTTCACAACAAAACAGCTGAAAAACTCCCAAAGAAAAAAAGGATCACAGAGACACGAGTAGCATTATCACTGAACAAAATAAAATAAAACATCTTAGATTAGGCCAACAAACTACACTGTAAATAATAATTTCTTTTTTACAAGAAAACATCATTTCAGTCTTTTTTTCCTTTTAAATTTCACTTTAATTCAATGTGTTGTTTGCTTGCCGTTTCTTTTTAATTAATTTTGATTACTGAAAATTGTACATTTTACACAATTTAGTGTAGAAAACACTAAAAAAATGAAAAAAAGACAAATGGATAAAATAATATAGAAAAATGAAATAAAATTAAAAAGTAGAATAAAATAAAATATGAAAATAAAAATAGAAAATATAATAATAATAGAAAATAAAATAAAATAAAATAGAATAAAATTAATAGGACAAAAGTAATAAATAAACTAAAATAGAAAATAAAATAATAATAGAATAAAAATAAAACAGAACATAAAATAAAATAATGAGGCCAAAAATGCAAAGGACAAAAAGGACAAATGCAATGCAATGAAATAAATGTAATATAAAATAAAATAAATAAAATAAAAAAAATATAAATAAAAATAATAAATAGCATAATAATAATAATAAATATGAAAAAATTAAATAGATAGGATAAATAAATAAAATAAAATAGTATCAATATAGAAAGTAAAATAGAATAAAATTAGTCTTAAATTAAATTAAAAAGTAGAATAAAATAAATCAAATAGACAATTAAATAATAGAAAATAAAATAATAATAGACTAAAATAAAATAGAATAAAATAAAATTAAAATAGTATAAAATTAAAGTAGAATAAAATAATAAAATAGAAAATAAAATAATAAAACAAAACCCAAAGGCTAAAAACCTTCTTGACTTGAGCCAGCAAAGTCTTGGCATTATGGAGGTTTAACTTCTGTGAACTTTCGGCCGCATTATAGTGAATTTTGCTGCCAGAAGTTTACAATTGTTGGAAAATGTTAGTTAGAACACAAAACACCCTGGAAAGAATGTCTCTGTGTGCCAGATAAATTTAGGGGATAAATGTGGGATTTTCAGACTCCAGCTGTAATCGGAGGATAATATCCGACTTCTCCGCGAGGCTGATTAATGAAAGCCTGAATGAAGCACAGAGGCCCATAAATGAACTTCCAGCCGTCAGTCATCAGCCTCGTCCAACGGGAGCGTGGAGGCGTGCCGGGCTGGAACAACACTGGCATCCTTCCATTGTAGCTGTGAACAGAATATATATGTGATATCAGGCTTCCTGTGAGAGAAGCACATCAGCCACGCTCAAGTGTGTGTCGAGAACACGACCAGCAGGAAACGGCCTTCGGATGCAGACGGCTTAATGGACGCATGGATGCTTTCACACCCTCCTCCGATTCTGTGTTCGTGAACTCACTCTAGCGCTCTTCACTCAGTTTTTAAAGAACACTTTATTATGCCAGAAAGGGACTATATTGACAATGTCAATTTTTCTTAGACCGGACATCACTTTTGGCCATTACTGTCATTACACACACACACACACACACACACACACACACACACACACAAGAAGAAATATATGATAAAACTCTCTTAAAATCGATTGTTTCTGCACTCTGCAATATCACCCCGGTTCTTCTCGCCTGTATTTCTTGTTGTTCTGCACGTATATCTGCTGTAGTAGTGCTCCGCGTGTCCTTCAGAGGGTTTGTGGGTGTTTGTACGACTGATTTGAGCTGATCTCTGATTGGACAGCTGTCTGTTCTACATGTTCTCATAATACAGATATGAAACGCCTCACACACAGATAAGGCGTCCGGCCAGATGTTGGGTTGAGAGATGCATTAAAGCTCTCGCTCCGGCCGTAACCAGGAAGAAAACACTGAAGTACTCAGTCTGGTTCTCCGAAATCTGAGAAGACGAAAGCAGAGTGTGAATTATGGAGGGCTGGAGGGTCACCTGACCCCGCTAGTTACGGCTTGAACCCCCAAAGTCAAAACAAAGAGTCTTAAAGTACATATTCTTATGCCATATGAGCCACACACACACACACACCACACACACACACACACACACACACACTGTCTGTGTCTGCAGAACTTCTATAACCACCACCATTAAATATCATTATGTTTATTTGAATATTAAACATTTCTTTCAGCAGTACATGAAAGTGTAGCTCTTATTATCAAAAATTTCAGTAACCACATCCGATATTACAGCAGAAGTTACACTCTGAAAAATGCTGGGTTAAAAACAACCCAAGTTTGGTTAAATATGGACAAACCCACAGCGATTGGTTGGGTTGGGTTTTTTTAACTCACGGTTGGGTTGTTTTAGCGGTTGGGGTTTTTTTAACCAGCGTTTGGGTTTTAACCCAGCGGTTGGGTTTTTTTAACTCCGCGTTTGGGTTGTGATTGGTTTTTTTAACTCAGCGGTTGGGTTGTTTTAATCCAGTGATTGGGTTGTTTTAATCAGCGATTGTTGTTTTACTCACCAGCGATTGGGTTGTTTAACTCAGTTTGGGTTGTTTTAACCTGATTGGTTTGTTTTAATCCAGCGATTGGGTTTTTTTAACTCAGCGGTTGGGTTGTTTTAATCCAGCGTTGGGGTTTTTTAATCCGGTTGGGTTGTTTTAATCCGCTCCGCGATTGGGTTGTTTTTTTGGGTTTTTTAATGTTGGGTTGTTTTAATCCAGCGATGGGTTGTTTTAACCCAGGTTGGTTTTAATCCAGCGATTGGGTTGTTTTTAACTCAGTTGTTGGGTTGTTTTAATCCAGCGATTGGGTTTTTTTAACCAGTTAACCCATCCAGCGATTGGTTGTTTTGGGGGTTGTTTTAATCCAGTTGGGTTGTTTTATTTGGGTTGTTTTAAAACTCGCGTGGGTTGTTTTAATCCAGCGATTGGTTGTTTTATGGTTGTTTTTTTAACAGCGTTGGGTTGTTTTAATCCATTGGGTTTGTTTTAACCAGTTGGGTTAGCGATTGGTTTGTTTTAATCATTGGGTTGTTTTAATCAGCGAGGGTGAATCCAGCGATTGGGTTGGGTTGTTTTATTGGGTGGTTTTAATCCAGCGATTGGGTTGTTTTAACTCAGTTGTGGGTTGTTGTTTGGGTTGTTTTAATCAGTTTGTTTGTTTTAACCCAGTGATTGGGTTGTTTTAACCCGATTGGGTTTTTGAATTGGTGTTTAACTCAGTTTGGGTTTTTTTAATGATTGGGTTGTTTTTAATCCAGCAACTCAGCGGTGGGGTGTTTTAATCCAGTTGGGTTTTTTTAATCAGCGATTTGTGTTTTTTAATCCAGCGGGTTTTTTTAACTCAGCGGTTGGTTGTTTTTAATCCAGTGATTGGTTTGTTTTAAACTCAGCGATTGGGTTGTTTTTACTCAGTTGTTGGTTGTTTTAATCGGGTGGTGGGTTTTTTAACCCAGTGATTGGTTGTTTTAATCCAGCGATTGGGTTGTTTAACTCAGTTTGGTTGTTTAATTGGGTTTTTTTAACTCAGCGGTGAGTGATGGGTGTTTTAACTCAGCGGTTGGGTTGTTTTAATATTGGGTTGTTTTAATCCGCGATTGTTGTTTTTATTTTGTTGGTTGTTTTAATCCAGCGATTGGGTTGTTTTCAGTTGTGGGTTGTTTTAATCCGTTTTGGGTTTTTTAACTCAGTTGTTGGGTTGTTTTAAATCCAGCGATTGGGTTGTTTTTAAATCAGTTGTTGGTTGTTTAACCCAGTGATGGTTGTTTTAATCCAGCGATTGGGTTGTTTTAACTCAGCGTTGTTGTTGCGGTTGGGTTGTTTTAATCAGCGTTGGGGTGTTTTTAACCAGCGGTTGTTGTTTTAATCCAGCGATTGGGTTTTTTTAACTCAGTTGTTTTGTTTTAACCCAGGATTGGGTTGTTTTAATCAGCGATTGGTTGTTTTTAACTCAGTTGTTGGGTTGTTTTAATCCAGCGATTGGGTTGTTTTAACTCAGTTGTTTGGTGATTGGGTTGTTTAACCAGCGAGTGAACTTGGGGTTTGTTTTAATCCAGCGTTTGGGTTTTTTAACTCAGCGTTGTGTTGTTTTAATCCATGATTGGTTGTTTTAACTCAGCGGTTGGGTTGTTTTAATCCAGTGATTGGGTGTTTTAATCCAGCGAATTGGGTTGTTTTAGTCAGTTGTTGGGTTGTTTTAACCCAGTGATGGGTTGTTTAATCCAGCGATTGGGTTGTTTTAACTCAGCGGTTGGGTTGTTTTAATCCAGCGGTTGGGTTGTTTTAACTCAGCGGTGGGTTGTTTTAATCCATGAGTTGGGTGTTTTAACTCGCGTTTTGGGTTGTTTTAAATCCCGTGATTTGGGTTGTTTTAATCCAAGCGATTGGGTTTTTAACTCAGTTGTTTGGGTTGTTTTAATCCAGCGGTTGTTGTTGGTTGGTTTTTTTAATCCAGCGATTGGGTTTTTTTTAACTCAGTTTGTTGGTTTGTTTTAATCCCGCGATTGGGGTTGTTTAACTCAGTTGTTGGGTTTTTAACCCAGTGCTTTGGGTTGTTTTAATCCATCGCGTTTGGGTTGTTTTTAACTCAGTTGTTGGGCTTGGGTTGTTAAATCCAGCGATTGGTTTTTTTTAACTCCGTGTTGGGTTGTTTTAAATTGGTTGTTTTAATCAGTTGTTGGGGTGTTGGGTTGTTTAATCCAGCGATTGGGTGTGTTTTAATCCACGGTGGGTTGTTTTTTAACTCATTGTTGGGTGGGTTGTTTTTATAATCCAGTGATTGGTTGTTTTTAATCCAGCGATTGGTGTTTTTTAACTCAGCGGTTTGGTTGTTTTTAATCCAGTGATTGGGTTGTTTTAACTCCAGCGGTTGGGTTGTTTAATCAGTTGTTTGGGTGTTTTAATCCGCGATTGTTTTTAACTCAGTTGTTTGTTGTTTTAACCCAGTGATTGGGTTGTTTTAATCCAATTGGGTTGTTTAACTCAGTTGTTGGGTTGTTTTAATCCCAGCGATTGGGTTGTTTTAACTCAGTTTGTTGGGTTGTTTTAACTCAGCGGTTGGGTTGGTTTTAATTCCAGCGATTGGGTTGTTTTAAGTTGTTTGGGTTGTTTATTGGTTTTGTTTTAACTCAGTTGTTGGGTTGTTTTGGGTTGTTTTAATCCCAGCGATTGGGTTGTTTTAACTCAGTGTTGGGTTGTTTTAATCCAGCGATTGGGTTGTTGTTTTAACTCAGTTGATTGGGTTGTTTTAACCAGCGATTGGGTTGTTTTACTCAGCCCAGCGGTTGGTTTTTTTTAATCAGTGGGTTGTTATCCAGCGATTGGGTTTTTAACTCAGCGGTTGGGTTGTTTTAATCCAGTTGGTTTTTTAACTCAGCGGTTGGGTTGTTTTAATCCAGTGATTGGGTTGTTTTAATCCAGCGATTGGGTTGTTTTAACTCAGTTGTTGGGTTGTTTTAATCCAGCGATTGGGTTGTTTTAACTCAGTTGTTGGGTTGTTTTAACCCAGTTTGATGGAACTCCAGTTGTTGGGTGTTTTAATCCGAGGGTTTTTACTCAGTTGTGGGTTGTTTTAATCCAGATGATTGGTTGTTTTTTTAATCCAGCGTTGGGGTTGTTTTAACCCTTGGTTTTTTAACCAGGGATTGGGTTGTTTTAACCCAGCGGTTGGGTTGTTTTAATCGCGTTGGGTTTGTTTTAATCATTGGGTTTGTTTTCAGTTGGGTTTTTTAACCAGTGTTGGGTTGTTTTAATCCAGCGATTGGGTTGTTAACTCAGTTTGGGTTTGTTTTAATCCCAGTTTGGGTTGTTTTTAACCATTTGGTTGTTTTAATCCAGCGATTGGGTTGTTTTTAACTCAGTTTGGGTTGTTTTAATCCAGCGATTGGGTTGTTTTAACTCAGTTGTTGGGTTGTTTTAACCCAGTGATTGGGTTGTTTTAATCCAGCGATTGGGTTGTTTTTAACTCAGTTGTTGGGTTGTTTTAATCCAGCGATTGGGTTGTTTTAACTCATTGTTGGGTTGTTTTAACCCAGTGATTGGGTTGTGTTTTAAATCCAGCGATTGGGTTTGTTTTAATCCCGTTTGGGTTGTTTTAATCCAGCGATTGGGTTGTTTTACCCAGCGTTGGTTGTTTAACTCAGCGGTTGGGTTGTTTTAATCCAGCGATTGGGTTTTTTTAAACTCAGCGGTTGGGTTGTTTTAATCCAGCGATTGGGTTGTTTTAATCCAGCGATTGGGTTGTTTTACCATTTTGGGTTGTTTTAATCCAGCGATGGTGTTTTAAACTCAGGTTGTTGGGTTTTTTAACCAGTGATTGGGTTGTTTTAATCCAGCGATTGGGTTGTTTTTAACTCAGTTGTTGGTTGTTTTAATCCCATCCATTGTTGGTTGTTTTAAACTCAGCGTTGGGTTGTTTTAAACGGGTGGGTGTTTTTAAGCAGCGGTTTGGGTTTTTTAATCAGTGATTGGGTTGTTTGAATCCAGGTGGGTTGTGTTTATCAGGTTGTTTTAACCAGCGTGGGTTGTTTTAACGCAGTGTGGGTTGCGGTTGGGTTGTTAATCCAGCGTTGGGCGGTTGGGTTGTTTTAATCCAGCGATTGGGTTGTTTTTAACTCAGTTGTTGGGTTGTTTTAATCCAGCGATTGGGTTGTTTTAATCAGCCCAGCCGTGATTGGGTTGTTTTAATCCAGCGATTGGGTTGTTTTAATCAGTTGTTGGGTTGTTTAATCCAGCGATTGGGTTGTTTTAACAACCGTTTTAACCAGTGATTGGGTTTGTTTAATCCAGCGGTTGGGTGTTTTAACAGCGGTTGGGTTGTTTTAATCCAGCGATTGGGTTGTTTAACTCAGCGGTTGGGTTGTTTTAATTTGGGTTGTTTTAACCAGCGTTGGGTGGTGGGTTGTTTTAATCAGCGTTGGGTTGTTTTAACTGGGTTGTTTTAACGCGGTTGGGTTGTTTTAATCCAGCGATTGGGTTGTTTTAAATCCAGCGATTGGGTTGTTTAACCAGCGATTTGGGTTGTTTTAATCCAGCGACCAGCGGGGTTGTTTTAACCCAGCGATTGGGTTGTTTTAATCCAGCGATTGGGTTGTTTTAACCCAGCGTTGGGTTGTTTTAATCCAGCGATTGGGTTGTTTTATTGGGTTGTTTTAAAACCAGCGGTTGGGTTTTAAGAATCCAGCGATTGGGTTTGTTTTAATCCAGCGATTGGGTTGTTTTAAGTTGGGTTGTTTTATTTTTTTGTTTTAACCCAGCGGTTGGGTTGTTTTAATCCAGCGATTGGGTTGTTTTAACCCAGTTGTTGGTTGTTTTAACCCAGCGATTGGGTTGTTTTAATCCCAGCGATTGGGTTGTTTTAACTCAGTTGTTGGGTTGTTTTAACGTGATTGGGTTGTTTTAATCCAGCGATTGGGTTTTTTAACTCAGCGGTTGGGTTGTTTTAACCCAGCGATTGGGTTGTTTTAATCCAGCGATTGGGTTGTTTTAACTCAGTTGTTGGGTTGTTTTAACCCAGTGATTGGGTTGTTTTAATCCAGCGATTGGGTTGTTTTAACCCAGTGATTGGGTTGTTTTAATCCAGTGATTGGGTTGTTTTAACCCAGCGTTGGGTTGTTTTAACCAGCGATGGGTTGTTTTAATCCAGCGATTGGGTTGTTTTAACTCAGCGATTGGGTTAAGTGTATGCTCAACCTGCTGGGTAGTTTTATTTAACCCAAATTTTGTTTAAAAATTACTGTATGGCTGGCTTAAAATGAACCCAAAATTGCAACCCAATCACTGGGTTTATCCATATTTAACCTAACTTAGGTTATTTTTAAACCAGCATTTTTAGAGTGCAGTTAGAACGTTTATTTTTACTGTCCAATAAACAGATGCTTATTTTTCACGTACATAATCGCTTGTGAAGCGAATTGAGTTTGTCTTGGTAACCATAGCAACAGCATGAGACTTATGATCGGCAGCTAAAACATGACATTATTAGTAGAAATATATTACATATTTTAATTTAAAAAACGTTCAGATTATTTACGTTAATATTTGGCTAATCTTTAGGCTATGGATTAGACTAGGCTAGTCAAATACTGATACACATTTCTAAAACTGGAGTAATTTGGATAATGCTAATATTTATAGGCTACAACCTATTAATATTGTGTACTAGTACAACTACTACTCTACTAATAATAATGAAATCAAAATATAATAAAGTTTTTCTAGTCTAACTTTATTTAAAAACAAAACAAAAACTAAAAATAGGCCTAGCGTAGTGTATTCCAGGTCAAAAATAAATGGTTATTTAGGGAGATGAAAAAGGTCACAAAACATATTCAGCGAACGAGATCGTCTTACAGTTTCTTGTATTGTTTATAAAATAATAAACAGAGTTATGTTATCTTGCTGTTATGAGCTACTGAAGGACTTCATGTAGTAAACAAACGGAAGAACACTTTATACACACACACACACACACACACACACACACACACACACTCACACACGCTGATATTAGTGTGCAAATATTAATGAAGCTGTAGTGAGTGTGAGAGCAGCTGGAGTCACTCTAGCGTTCACAGCTGCAGATTCGCCATTAGCCTCGATCTCCATCAACGGCTCACTAATGAGGGCGGGAAAATCCTCTGGGAAAACCATTCCCGATGACCGGCACCACACAGACCTCACGCGCATTACCTTACATGCATTTCATGTAACGACACACTAATGACAGCCTCATTAGTCACCATGAAATCAAAATCAACCATTCTTATTTTTAAAATGGAATATCACAGTGTTGTTTAAATTCATTTTCCTCATAATCTTGAATCAAAATAACTCCCTCTTGTGTTTACTGGTGTGAGGGCGGGGCAACCTGTCACTCACATGAGATCCACCAATAGGAAACCACAACTATTATGGACAAAATCAAGCCCCGCCCTGCATTTGTTCATGATTAAATGAATGAGGTTAATAGAGTACCTCAAGGATGACGTGTTTTTGTAGGCAAAACCCGGAAGCGAGTTAGCATTTGGGACTCGCGGTTCCATCGCCCCGAAGTCAATGGGTTTTTGCTAAATAGCCTAAAATAAGGTCTGTGATTAAAAAAAGCCTCTAAATATTTTCACGTTTTGATCTATGACATAAAACACACCAGTTATAACCCGCTTGTGATTATTTTAAACCTTTACTGTGTCTTAAAAACGGCGGTTGCTAACAAGTTACTAAAAGGGACTACTTCCTTCGGCGGAGACTTTAGACGTCATCATGACAAACAGGACATTTGGACAGCATTTCTCATGGAAACGTGGATAAGTATTCATACACAGCGCAGATCATAATCAGCGAGCATGTTCTTAAATAACGTTGATTTCTAAATAAAGTTTGAGGAAGCTTGATGTTGATCCGCGACCATGGTGTGCTGTAGCCTGTTAGCTTTTTATATCTGACCACTTTATTTAGGCTTCAAACTGTATAAGTGTTGTGTTCACTTCTACAGATTATCTTCATAGACAAAACGTGTAAGTGTCATAACCCTTTGTTAAACACGGAACTTATTTTTTGCGATTTTCCAAAAATCTATGGGAAAAATGCAAAAGCTTTCGATCGAGGAAACACGTGCGCCGCTAACTTCCGGCCTACAAAAACACGTCATCCCTGAGGTACTCTACTGCTTATAAAAACACCCCATTACTGTTTTTCCTTTTCTTTCAAGCATTTAAAAATAATAATAAAAAAAAACGGTTAAAGAATTCCCATCATTACAGCGTCACATGACCTCACAGACCGTTCAGAACAAACTCTGGCGCACGCGCTCTCAGCTGAATGTCACGCCGCCCCGATCATCAGATCCTCCTCGTCTCTCCCACACAGATAGAGGATCGCAGCTGTGCTCGTATCTGCTCATCCCACCTGACCTTCACCCAGCGGGACAAACCTCGTTCTGAACATGCTTCACACACGTGCTGCAGACGGTCATGCGCACTAACAACACATTCTGCACTCAACTCTGTGTCTGTGTGTGTGAGTGTGTGGAATAGAGTGTGTGAGTGTGAGTGAGTGTGTGTGTGTGTGTATAGAGTAGAGAAGTTTTTATGAAGGGACATTCAATGAAATTTCATCACTTACTGTGGTGACGATCTGGAGTTTAATAAGCTATTCAAGTCACCTGGTGAAAAATAATTCATTAATTTATATTAATTCATGATTTATTTTCCAAGTTGTCTGGTGAAAAACAATTAATTTATTTGTAATAATTCATGAAAAATGTCTAGAATTTAGTCTAACTTTACATGAAATTTTTTTTTTTTTACTTTATATCACAATTTATATCAGAGAAAAATAAAACCCTGATAAAGCCAGATAAACGTAAAAGAAACAGTTATTATGTGTTTGATCAATTATCCAGTGGATATGAATCAATCGTCACTATAATGGAGGATGGAGTCAGACGTGTTGCACAGACATTTTTGATGTTTTTATTAATAAAATGCATCTTCAAGGGTTGAATGAAAATTCCTCATTAGTAAACGAGTCTCTGATGGCGTCGTTCAGTTGGAATGATTAAAACATCCACAGGAGTTGAGGAAAGTGTCTGTTAATGAACTCCGTCACTCCAGAATATCCCTGAACATCTTCCTCTTCTTCGAATCTCCCGTCTGCGCTTCCATCCAGTCGCGGCGGCGCTTCAGGAACGACGTCAGGCCGAATTTGGCCCAAATGTGTCGTGCAAACTGATGCGAGCGGAGCCGACTCTCACTGGGCGCTGAAACGACAGAACACGATCGACTCAAACACTGACGCTTCTGTGAAGTCAACAGTAACTTACTGTACATCATATTAACTGACTGATTACTGTATACTCCACAGTATAAAGCACATTTATCATCTGATACGATGCATTAAACACATGAAAAGTGTAATTTGTTTATTTATATTTTTCATATTTTATATTTTTCATACTTTTGTTATATTCTGAATTAAATAATAAACATAATAGTGTCATTTTTTATGTTTTTATTTATAAAAAGCTATAATTCAATAAAAAAATCCTAACCTACTAAAATGATGTTTATGGCGAATTAATAATATTCATTAATTTATGATTTTTTTCAAGTCATCAGGTGAAAATAATAATTTATTAATATAAATTAACTCATGATTTTGATTACAAATCAACTGGTGAAAATTATTAATTCATTCATTAATATTAATTAATTCATTTTTTTCCAAGTCATCAGGTAAAAAAAAAAAAGTAATTCATTAATTAATATAAATTAATTCATGATTTTTATTTTAAAATCTGGTTAAAAAAAATGCATTTAATATTAATTAATTTATTACATTTTTTTCAAGTCATCAGGTGAAAAAATATTAATTCATTAATTCATTAATATAAATTAATTCATGATTTTTATTTTAAATCATCTGGTTAAAAAGATTAATATTATTAATTCATAATTTATGAAATTTTCAAGTCCCCTGGTGAAAAAAATATGTATTCATTAATTAATATTCATGATTTTTTTCAGGTCAAAACATCTTAATTTTCTAGGATCTAGTCCAACTCCACATGAAAATGAAAATTATTTTTTTCATTATAATAACTATAATAATGTAATAAACTGATATGACTGTGTTTATCTCTCTGAAGACTGTAATTCTGAGAATGCAGTTTTGGTTTATCGTCGGATGTAAACGCGTGTGGTGTTGACGCAGGTCTGCTCACCGAGTCTCTCTGCGATGCTCTGCCTCTGACTGACGGTGGCGCTGCTCCACACGGCCTCCAGCAGACGGCTGCCGCACGCCGAACAGGCCAGATCCACGTACATGTCCTGTGACAGAGATTTCATGAGACGCGCTCTTCACTACAGAACCAGACGAGTGTGTGGCGCTTTACCTGCATCTTCCTCAAGATCTTCCCTTCGGCCTTTATCGCTGGCGGACGTCACCAGCGCCTGGAGCGCGCGGCTGCCCATGGGATCGGTGCCGAGGGTCAGCAGGTCGGCGGAGCTCAGCTCGTGCAGGCTGTTCATCAGCACGGATCGCTCTCTGAAGCCGGCCAGAGCCTGAACCAGCCGAGAGCCGTGATAACATACGGACAGAGCCTGCTGGGAAGACTGACAACAGAGACAGAACATGACACCTGCGTACTGCATACTACACTACTGACTGACAACAGAGACAGAGCATGACACCTGCGTACTGCATACTACACTGACTGACAACAGAGACAGAGCATGCGTACTGCGACTGACAACAGAGACAGAGCATGACACTGCGTACTGCATACTACACTACCTGACTGCATACACTGACTGACAGAGACAGAGCATGACACCTGCGTACTGCTACTACACTGACTGACAACAGCAGAGCATGACACCTGCGTACTGCATACTACACTTCTGACTGAAACAGAGACAGAGCATGACACCTGCGTACTGCATACTACACTTCTGACTGACAACAGAGACAGAGCATGACACCTGCGTACTGCATACTACACTTCTGACTGACAACAGAGACAGAGCATACACCTGCGTACTGCATACTACACTGACTGAAACAGAGACAGAGCATGACACCTGCGTACTGCATACTACACTTCTGACTGACAAGAGACAGAGCATGACACCTGCGTACTGCATACTACACTTCTGACTGACAACAGAGACAGAGCATGACACCTGCGTACTGCATACTACTGACTGACAGCAGACAGAGCATGACACCTGCGTACTGCATACTACACTACTGACTGTAAACAGAGACAGAGCATGACACCTGCGTACTGCATACTACACTACTGACTGACAACAGTGAGAGCATGACACCCGAGTACTGCATACTACACTTCTGACTGACAACAGAGACAGAGCATGACACCTGCGTACTGCATACTACACTGACTGACAACAGAGACAGAGCATGACACCTGCGTACTGCATACTACACTTCTGACTGACAACAGAGACAGAGCATGATACTGCATACTACACTGACTAAACAGACAGAACAGACACCTGCGTACTGCATACTACTGACTGACAACAGAGAGAGCATGACACCTGCATACTACACTACTGACTGACAACAGAGAGAGCATGACACCTGCGTACTGCATACTACACTACTGACTGACAACAGAGACAGAGCATGACACCTGCATACTACTGACACACAGAGACAGAGCATGACACCTGCGTACTGCATACTACACTTCTGACTGACAACAGAGACAGCAGACACCTGACACTGACTGACACCTGTGTACTTCTGACTGTAAACAGCATGTGACACAGTCTGTGATGAGGAACACCAGCACCATTAATTTACTGAGTGCCATCAACCTTCAACTGGGAAATAAATTGTTATTATGCATTTTTAAACAGTGGCTGTTAAAAGGGAGTCCAAGTAAAAAAAAAATCTAAAAATTAAATTAATGATATTATTTTCAAAGTTAGATAAGGTTAATCAGCATTACGGAAATGTTATTATAGTTTTATTAATATTTTCAATTAGCTCATTCTTAGTTTTCAAGTTAATTTTAGCTTAATTTTTTGCAATTTTGTTATGTGCTTTTGTAATTTTATTTGTTCACGTTATTTAGGTTTAATTGATTTCAGTTTTTATTTATTTCCAATAAATAATTTATTTACACTACTCAATGCACACTACTCAGTCTATTATCAAACATAAAATAATGCATTAGTTCTATTATACTAAAATAAATTATACTGCACACTACTCAGTGCACACTACTCAGTACTCAGTGCACACTACTCAGTGCACACTCACTCAGTGCACTGACAGCAGACAGAGCATGACACCTGCGTACTGCATACTACTGTGACACCTGCGTACTGCATACTACACTACTGACTGTAAACAGAGACAGAGCATGACACCTGCGTACTGAGACTGACAACAGACAGAGCATGACACCTGACTGCATACTACACTTCTGACTGACAACAGACAGACATGAACAGACTGACAAACAGACAGAGCATGACACCTTACTACTGACAACAGAGACAGAGCATGACACTGCGTACTGCATACACTGACTGACAAAGAGAGCATGACACCTGCGTACTGCATACTACACTATGACTGACAACAGAGAGAGCATGACCCTGCGTACTGCATAATACACTGCTGACAAAGAGACAGAGCATGACACCGCGTACTGCTACTACACTACTGACTGACAACAGAGACAGAGCATGACACCTGCGTACTGCATACTACTACTTTGACTGAACAGAGGACAGAGCATGACACCTGCGTACTGCATACACTACTGACTGACAGAGACAGAGCATGACACTGATGCATACTACTACTGACTGACAACAGAGAGACAGAGACATGACCTACCTACGTACGCATGACGTAAACAGAGACAGAGCATGACACTTACTGTACTACACTTCTGACTGACAACAGAGACAGAGCATGACACCTGCGTACTGCATACTACACTGACTGGCCAAACAGAGATAGCAGGACACCTGCGTATGCATACACACTTCTGACTGACAAACAGAGCACAGGTGTACACTGCACACCTGCGTCTGCATACTACTACGACTGTTGAGGACACTCAGGACACTGCGTACTGGTCTAATACTTCGACTGAACAAAGAGACAGAGCATGACACCTGCCGTACTACTATACTACTGACCACAGAGAGCATGACACTGAATACTGGTACGCTGACAACGAGACAGATGCATGACACCTGCGTTACGTCATGACTGAATGCACTGACACGACTACTCGACTGAACCAGAGACTAGACGGCATGAGACTGCACCGGTACGTACCCCTATGCGACTGACAACAGTGAGAGCATGACACCAGAGTACTGCACTACACCTCCTGATGACAACAGAGACAGAGATGACACAAAGTTGCGTACTGCATACTACACTTCTGATGACACAGAGACAGAGCAGGGACACCTGGTACTGCATACTACCACTTCTGACTGACAACAGAGACAGAGCATGACACCTGGACTGCATCTCACTGTGGACTGACAACAGGAAAGACAGAGCTGGACACCTGCGTACTGCAACTACACTACTGACTAAACAGAGACAGAACATGACACCTGGTACTGCAAATACTGACTGACAACAGAGAGAGCATGACACCTGCAACTACACTATGACTGACAACAGAGAGAGCATGACTACATACTACTACTGACTGACAACAGAGACAGAGCATGACACCTGCGTACTGCATACTACACTACTGACTGACAACAGAGACAGAGCATGACACCTGCGTACTGCTACACTTCTTGACAACAGAGACAGAGCATGACACCTGTACGCATATTCTGACTGACAAGACAGAGCATGACACCTGTACTTAACTGTAAACAGCATGTGACACAGTCTGTGATGAGGAACACCAGCACCATTAATTTACTGAGTGCCATCAACCTTCAACTGGGAAATAAATTGTTATTATGCATTTTTAAACAGTGGCTGTTAAAAGGGTCCAAGTAAAAAAAAATCTAAAAATTAAATTAATGATATTATTTTCAAAGTTAGATAAGGTTAATCAGCATTACGGAAATGTTATTATAGTTTTATTAATATTTTCAATTAGCTCATTCTTAGTTTTCAAGTTAATTTTAGCTTAATTTTTTGCAATTTTGTTATGTGCTTTTGTAATTTTATTTGTTCACGTTATTTAGGTTTAATTGATTTCAGTTTTTTATTTTTCCAATAAATAATTTATTTACACTACTCAATGCACACTACTCAGTCTATTATCAAACATAAAATAATGCATTAGTTCTATTATACTGTAAAATAAATATATACTGCACACTACTCAGTGCACACTACTCAGTGCACACTACTCAGTACTCAGTGCACACTGACAGCAGACAGAGCATGACACCTGCGTACTGCATACTACTGACTGACAGCAGCCAGAGCATGACACCTGCGTACTACTGACTGTAAACAGAGACAGAGCATGACACCTGCGTACTGCATACTACACTACTGACTGACAACAGACAGAGCATGACATGCGTACTGCATACTACACTGACTGCAGACTGACAACAGAGACAGAGCATGTACTACTATGTAAACATGACACCTGCGTACTGCAACTACTGACTGACAACAGCAGACACCTGCGTACTGCATACTACACTACTGACTGACAACAGAGAGAGCATGACACCTGCGTACTGCATACTACACTTCTGACTGAAAAGAGACAGAGCATGACACCTGCGTACTGCATACTACACTACTGACTGACAACAGAGACAGAGCATGACACCTGCGTACTGCATACTACACTACTGACTGAAACAGAGACAGAGCATGACACCGTACTGCATACTACACTCTGACTGACAAACAGAGACAGAGCATGACACCTGCGTACTGATACTATGACAAGAGACAGAGCATGACACCTGCGTACTGCATACTACACTTCTGACTGACAACAGAGACAGAGCATGACACCTGCGTACTGCATACTACACTTCTGACTGAAAACAGAGACAGAGCATGACACCTGCGTACTGCATACTACACTACTGACTGACAACAGAGAGCATGACACCTGCGTACTGCATACTACACTTCTGACTGACAACAGAGACAGAGCATGACACCTGCATACTACACTACTGACTGACAACAGAGACAGAGCATGACACCTGCGTACTGCATACTACACTACTGACTGTAAACAGAGACAGAGCATGACACCTGCGTACTGCATACTACTGACTGACAAAGACAGAGCATGACACCTGTGTACTTCTGACCAGACAGAGCATGACACCTGCGTACTGCATACTACACTACTGACTGACAACAGAGACATGCACTACACTACTGAGACATGTACTGCATACTACACTACTGACTGACAACAGAGACAGAGCATGACACCTGCGTACTGCATACTACACTTCTGACTGTAAACAGAGACAGAGCATGACACCTGCGTACTGCATACTACACTACTGACTGTAAACAGAGACAGAGCATGACACCTGTGTACTTCTGACTGTAAACAGCATGTGACACAGTCTGTGATGAGGAACACCAGCACCATTAATTTACTGAGTGCCATCAACCTTCAACTGGGAAATAAATTGTTATTATGCATTTTTAAACAGTGGCTGTTAAAAGGGAGTCCAAGTAAAAAAAAATCTAAAAATTAAATTAATGATATTATTTTCAAAGTTAGATAAGGTTAATCAGCATTACGGAAATGTTATTATAGTTTTATTAATATTTTCAATTAGCTCATTCTTAGTTTTCAAGTTAATTTTAGCTTAATTTTTTGCAATTTTGTTATGTGCTTTTGTAATTTTATTTGTTCACGTTATTTAGGTTTAATTGATTTCAGTTTTTATTTATTTCCAATAAATAATTTATTTACACTACTCAATGCACACTACTCAGTCTATTATCAAACATAAAATAATGTATTAATTCTATTATACTGTAAAATAAATATATACTGCACACTACTCAGTGCACACTACTGTCTTAGTTGAAATAGCATGTAATCGAGTAGAGAGTATGTGATGAAAAACATTTCAAACTGTAACTTGATACATTGTTTCTTTCCACATGACCTCACATCATTCATTTAGTTAAAATCAATATTGCGATATGACTTTGTGCGATTATTAAATCGTAAGGCTGTGATTTAAATAAATTAATAAATGTGTTCATTTGATTTGCTGGGAAACCAACAAAATAAAAGTTTGAAAATTAAGATTGTATTTTTACAGTTTTACTATAAAATTAAAATATTTGTACTTTTTTGTTTAAATATATTTCTCATTTTACAGTATACTAACATTACATCTTTTATATGTTTAATAATAATCACAATAAATATAAAAGGAAAGTTCAAACTCAAGAAAGACGAAAAAGGGCATTTTAAAGCTTTAAAAAATTATTTTCAATGCAGATACACTTCCTGACTATTTTTTCCAAGTCATCTGATGCAAAATTCCTCTATTTTTTCATATCAGAATATATGCATGACAGAAAATCCAAATATCATGATGTCATTGCTGTGCAGAATCATCTAGTTCAACCTGAAAATAATGTTTATTTTGTGTGTAAATCGATCAGTTATCCAGTCAAGTCTGGTTGATGTTACTTCTGGCTCATGGTTCCACACTGGAAATGGAAGGTCAAGTCAAATATGCATTGCATTATGGGATAGAGTATCTGGTGCAGCTGTTCTGCACAACACAGACTGAGCCCTTCAGAGCGAGTGATTGAGCAGCACCTGTGTGACGGCGGCGCCCTCTGCTGGCTCGGTGTGGTAGTACACTTCATACGCCAGGAAGGACAGGAAGAGAGGCAGACAGGAAACTTGCAGCGACGCCGGCTCACTGCAGTGAAAGGCCTGATGGGACATGAAGTTAGAATACCAGCATGTTACTGCCAACAATTCAAGAGGAAAAATAGCATGCTCAAATAAACAATACTTTAAGTTTTTATGCACACGTTTATCATTTTAACCAAGCAAAATGTTTTTATGGTTCTAGTTAACAATAACAACACTGATAAAGGGATGCATTTCAGTCTTCTGCTTTTACATTCTCCATTACACACTGCATGAAGGGTGATATCTGAAAATGTGGCACTAAATCCAGAAATCTGTTCATTACAGTTAGAGATCAGTGCCATAATTCATCCGGACCTGCAGGAGGCGCTGCAGCAGCACGCTCTGCCTGTCCTCCCACTGCGCGCAGCTCTCCGCCATCTGCACTACGACCCCCATGTTACCCGCGGCGAGAATGGCCTCGAACCCCTCCATCAACTCGTCGAAGATCTTCAGGAACTGAGCAGAGGGAAATAAGAGTCACATGATGACGACAGAAGATGTGAAGCACTAGTGAAGGAGGCGCACCAGTCTGAAGGGGGCGGACGCTGCGATAAGGCTCTGGACGGGGAAGTGTGCGATGGGATGAAGAGCCAGAGGCATCAGCTGCGATCTCAGGTGGTTCCTGTAGACGTCACGCAGCAGAGCTTTATGGGAGAACTTGAAGACGGTCTGGAGGAGATGACTGTCGGACGGGTCCTTCATGAACACCAGCAGCGGACTGAAGCAGAAACAGACAGAGTTACGGTTCGGCACTCAACATCCATCTATCGCTCCATCATCTTCCTCACCTGACTCCAGGAGCCGAGCTGAGTGACGTCAGGTATCCCATGATGCCCTTGTTGAGCTTCTTGCACAGTATGGGTCTCTTCCGGTGACACACGGTCAGCAGCGTCTGAAGAGCCGCGCAGGCGCTCGTGTTCGACACGCAGACTGAAGAAACCAACATTATAAACTTGAACATCAATGAAATTATAATGTAGAAAATATAGAAATATAGTGCAGGGCTGTTACAGTTAAAGGGTTAGTTCACCCAAAAATGAAAATAATGTCATTAATTACTCACCCTCATGCCGTTCCACACCCGTAAGACCTTCGTTCATCTTCAGAACACAAATTAAGATATTTTTTGATGAAATCCAATGGCTCAGTGAGGCCTGCATAGCCAGCAATGACATTTCCTCTCTCAAGATCCATTAATGTACTAAAAACATATTTAAATCAGTTCATGTGAGTACAGTGGTTCAATATTAATATTAAAAAGCCACGAGAATATTTTTGGTGCGCAAAAAAACAAAATAACGGCTTATATAGTGATGGCCGATTTCAAAACACTGCTTCAGGAAGCTTCGGAGCGTTATGAATCTGGTTTAAATTTGATTTAAGTATGTTTTTAGTACATTAATGGATCTCGAGAGAGGAAATGTCATTGCTGGCTATGCAGGCCTCACTGAGCCATCGGATTTCATCAAAAATATCTTAATTTGTGTTCTGAAGATGAATGAAGGTCTTACGGGTGTGGAACGACATGAGCGAGAGTAATTAATTACATTATTTTCATTTTTGGGTGAACTAACCCTTTAATAAAACCATATAGAACATTTGTTACTAGAAATAAAATAAATGATAAGTGAAATAAAATTAAAAACAATATTTCAGCTAGTCATGAATCAATTCGATTATGATTATCTGTTAACTAAAATTACAATTATTAAAACATTTCTGTTGATTGAAATAAAAGCTGAAATAAAATAAATGTAAATATTACTTGAAATGTTGAACTAAATGAAAATTAAAAATGTTTCCGTTTGGCAAATAAGTTGAAGTAATTGAAATTTTTAAGAGGAAATAATTAAAAACTAAAACTGAAATAAAAAAAAAAATTTTTTTTAAAAAAAAACAACTAATAAAATGACAAAAGCACAAAAGAAAGTACTAAAAAATAAACTAAAAATTAACATGAAAAATAAAACTGAAAAAAAGGCAATTCAAAATTTTAATAAAACTAAAATAAAAACAAACAGGCTTGATGTACTAAAATAACTAAAACTGAAATAAAAATTAATAAAAACTGTATAGACATTAAAAAACAAAAGCTAATAATGACAAACAAATAAAACTTTAGCTAAAATTATAAAAATAAAAACAAATTAAAACTATATTAATGATAGTAAAATAACTTTGAAACAGTGTAAAATGATCAGTAAAAATAACGGAATTTACTAAATTAATTCAATTTATAATAATTAACCACATAACTGATTGACTTCAAATTTATTTATACAATTTACAGATCCTGTGAGATATTAAACCTTTGAACATTTCATCCAATTATCAGGAGAAATCTCACGGATGTCATTCATTCTTCCGACAGAATCACTCGTAATGTTGATCACATTTTACTAAAGAAAATATCAGAAACGAGACGACAGTTCATCTCGCCTCAGGTTCAGGCCGGCAGTAGCTAGTGAAACTGTTGTCCAGGCATTATTAACATTAATATTAATCCAGTTCCTCATGGAACGCATGTTTTAATAGGAAAACGTCATTACCCTTGATGTTTTCCATCAGACAGTCGGCCAGATGCTTCAGCTCCCACCAGAACGATGTGGGAATCTCGAAATCCATCATCTCACTTTCACAGGTCTTGTTCTTCTTGGCTGAAAACGAATGAAACGGAATGAAACTGACCTGATCTGAGACAGTAAGACTCAAACACTGGAGAGTCAGCGGAGCGTCCGGTGAGGATTCTGACCTTTCTGAGCGCCGGGAGCTTCTCGAGTCAAGCAGCCGCTCAGCACCTGTACGAGCGTCCGGAGCACGTGCGATCCGTACGGATCCTTGGCGAACTGCACGATGTTCTCCCTGACGACTCCACACAGACGCTGCACCTGAGCCTCCAGCATCCCACAATGCTCCTCACCGGCCTCTGTGACGTCAGACCCCTCCTGCGCAGGATCCTCCTCTGCAGAAGAACATGAGATGATGATTTCTGCTCACAGAAACAAAACCAGCAGCTTCTTCACTGCGTCTCACCTGTCCACCTGTGAGCCTGCCTCACTGCGCTCTCCATCACGTGACCTCCGCACTGATCGCACGCCACGCCTCTGAACTCTGACCCCGTCTCTCCACCCAGCTCTGCCAGCACTTCCGCCACCTGAGCGGGACTGGCCAGCGGCAGCAGCTTCTCCAGCACCAGACTGCCGGTCATATCCACGGCCACGAGCGCGGCTTTGCCCTTCACCTCCGACAGCACATTGTGCACAAACACACCTGGACACACAAACACACACCTGACTCACTTCCACAGGTCACGTGATCATCAGCAGGACGATTCTGCCGGACTTCAGCCTCACCTTTCTCCTCCTCCTCCGTGAATCCCTCCTTCAGTCGGTCACTCACGCGCCGGAAGTAGCCGACCGTCGTGCCGTCCAGCCGAGGTTTCTTCGTCCCCTGCACCGGCCGTTTATGACCCTTCTGTCCACCCTTAACTGACCTTTGACCTTTGGCTTCCATCTTCTCCAGCATCACCTTGATCTAAAAACACACGATTATTATCCGAGGAAACATCGTTCTTCAGCGGATTATGATGGTATTAATATGGAATCATCTTTTTGATACTAAACAAATATTTAAATGACCATATTCATATTGTGTGATATTTACATGATCATTATGGTAATAAATGTCCAAAAACACACTTTCTGGAAGCACATTTCTGCCACATCAGAAAAAAATGCTTTTGTAAATAATAATTATGAGACAAAAAGTTGAAAATATGACATACTATGTCATATTTATGAAACAAAAAGTCAATTATGGCACACAAAATGTCATATTTATGAAATAAAAGTCAATTATGGCACACAAAAAGTCATATTTCTGAAACAAAAGTCAATTATGGCACACAAAAAGTCATATTTCTGAAACAAAAAGTCACACACAAAAGTCATATTTGAAACAAAGTCAATTACACAAAAATGTATATTTATGACATAAAAGTCATTATGGCACACAAAAAGTCATATTTCTGAAACAAAAAGTCAATTATGGCACACAAAATGTCATTTATGAAACAAAAAGTCAATTATGGCACACAAAATGTCATATTTATGACATAAAAGTCAATTATGGCACACAAAAAGTCATATTTATGACATAAAAGTCAATTATGGCACACAAAAAGTCATATTTATGAAACAAAAAGTCAATTATGGCACATAAAATGTCATTTATGAAACAAAAAGTGAATATGGCACACAAAATGTCATATTTATGACATAAAAGTCAATTATGGCACACAAAAGTCATATTTACGACATAAAAGTCATGGCAAGTAAACATTTTGACTTAGAATGTCATAATCTCGACATTTTATGCCATAATTATGATTTTTGTGTCATAATTAATTTAGATTTACCAAAGCATGATTTTTTAGTAATGTGACACAATACTTTGATATATAAGTTAGTGTGTTAAACGGTATTTTAATGCATGTTCACGGTATTTCAAAGAAATACCACTAATCTACTATGGTAATTGTGTTATTATTACCATGGTACTGTTCTGTTACAATCAATAAACACGTGAAAATAATTGATAAAAATACGAGCGACAATCGCTTAATAACTGAAGCATCGAGTCACAAGATCACTGACAATCATGCAAGAAAATCTGACGAATAAACAGTGTGTAATATTGATCTTACCAGAGTCTTCTGCTCACATGTGTACGGACTGCAGGCGACGCAGCGTGATGACGCAAGAGCAGCGTGATGACGTACAGCAGCGGCTTCGCAAATAAAAGTCCTGTCGATGGTTTGATGTGGAAATTAGCTCATAAATATTTATTAACAAATAAAGTAAAAGAAATTTCTTTCAAAGTCATTCATAAATATCACACCAGTAAATATTTAACATTGTGGTCAACATACAGAAACGTTTTTCCACTTGTTTTGTCCTTATTCAAAAAATTTTTGGTTAGATTTCTGCTCTTTTGTTAGAGTTTATATTATGCCCAGCTTTCAACTTTCTTTGAAAATATTTTATTTTCTTTTCTTATGTCATTCCATAAGGAATATTATTTGGTTAATTTGTTACTTTTGTCGGCAAAGTTTAATATACATGTAAATATGGTGATTATAAACCATTATTTCTCATTTTGCTATCAGAAGTTAAACAATACCTAAAATCTATTTATAATCTGACAAACAAGAAAGCTGTATGTAAGCATTTCCATGTTTTTATTTAAATTGATTTGTTAGTTTTTCCTCCTTGTTTTCATCCCCTGGCTAATGTAAAATTGTTGAATATGATTGATTCACTTAAAAATAAATAAAAAAAATAAAAAATAAAAGTCCTGTCACGGAGTCCTGTCTTCTCTATATTTTGGGCATTTAACTTTATGTTTTAGCTTTGTGTCTGTATTATGCAGATCTTTTTAAGTCATATTTTTAAACTTTGATAAATGTTTGTTGTATGATGCAATGACATTAATCACAACTTGCTTAAATTCTGTTGTAGAACATGTGAGAAAAAATATTATTATAGTAGAAGAAGAAGGAAATGGGAAGTATTTGAGTAACAGATAACAACATGCAAACCAAAGCCAAGAACTATAAACTATAGGCCTAAACTTAAAGAAATAAATCATGCTTTAAATCATAATTACGAAATTATGCCATAAAAGCCGTATTATTACTTAATATTATGACTTATTATGCCATAATTTTTACTTTTTATGTCATAATTGTGACTTTTATTCTCAATTATGATTTACTATGTCATAATTTCGACTTTCCAAACGTTTAACTGGGATAATGTTTTGGGTACAGAGTGCACGGGGCAGAGATTACAGCTTGTATTGAATTTCTTTACCAATATGTTGCTAATAAATCGAGTTTAGCTAAAAAAACGATGGCGCTCTTCCAAGAACACGCGCGCACACGTGGGAACGCGGCGCGCTGCGCACTCCCGCGCCGCGCTCTCTGAGTGACTCAGTGAAGGTTTCGGATTGACCGCGCTGCTGTCAGCTGCCCTCCGGAACCGAGCGTCACCTCCCGGCCAAAAACATGTCCAAACTGGAGCAGATCCTCATCCTAGAGCCCGCAAACGACCTGAAGTTCAAAGGTAAGGGAGTAACGCTGACATTCAGCAGGTTCTGTGAAGTGTAAGCGGGTTTGTCTCGCCATAACACAGGTAGGCGGTGCGGGCCGCGTCGGATCCCCGAGCTCGAGTAACTGACAAGCGGACGCTCCTGCCCGCGCGCCCCGGCCTCACAACACAGTCGCAGGGAGGCGACACGGAGCTGGTGTCGGTTCGGAGTTGTGTGGCGGGGCTGGGTGTCATTTACGGGGTAAAATGCAGAAATGTAGCGGTCCAGTGCTTACGTGGACGCGTTAATAAAGAAAAATCCTCAAAATAAAGTACTGTGACTGTACCTCATATATCAGGTAATAATGGTGTTGAATTCTGTGTACTATAGTATATATGTAGTACTTTCAGAAACGTTTTGTAAGTGAATTCACACTTCAGGTATCATGGTACTGCCATGTTTATTTTGGACTGTACCATGGTACTTCCTTATGGAGCAGTGAATGAATTTCATTATATATATATCTCAAAGTACAGTAGCTTTACCATGTTCCTCTCACAGTGCTTTATTTGCCAATTTTTTAGATCCTGAAATCTATTATAAACAAAACTAAATATTTTTTCTACTCACTATAGGAATGTACTGTTAAATGTATTATTTATTTGTTTATTTAATCTACTTTTTCCTTATTTATATTCATCAATTTCTATTTATTTTAATCTAACTTAATATACATTATTTATTTGAATCTTATTTATATTTGATCTTTTTTTTTAATATTTATTTTCTTATTTATTTTACACCCCTGTTTGAAAACCCTCGCATTAGAGTAACCGTAAATACCGTGGTATATCTCAAAGTACCATGATATCATCACTGTACGGTAGTTTTGTGCAGGTGGTAATAACACCATGGTGAGTTTGTGTAACTTGGTAATGAATTATTATCATTATGTACCGTGGTATCTGCTCCAGTGCTTGCCTAATAACGTGATATTAGGGTTCAGAGGGACGAAATGAAGCGTTTCATGAAGGAGGACTCTTATTTGTGAGTATTTGCGGCGGACGGCGGGATTCTGCTGCTTCTGTGTGTGTTCTCTGAGGGCGTCCTGATAAATGAGTAACCAGTGCTGTGATACGCCTGATGTCTTTCCCTGCATATTTCAGGAGGCTTTTATAGCGTAGGATGTTCTGTGATGAGTTTTCAGCTCATGCAAAACTCAATTAAATTGACTTGTTAGTAGTGAAAAACTCAACACTGTTTGTAGGTATTTTCCAGGAATTTTCAAACTGGGGTCCAGGAACCAAAAAGTATGTGGAAATGTTTACAGAAAAAGTGTAATAAAATGTAATATAAATAAATAAATAAATAATAAATAATAAAAAAGACAAAATAATTAATCAAACATTTGATTAAAGTAAATAATCAAATAAATTAGTAAATAAACCAAAAATAAATAAATATAAATTAGATTAAAATAAGTAAATAAATGAATAAACCGTAATATGATGATACTTTTAATGAGTAAGAAAGAACATAAAATAACTTAAATATAGGCAAGGCAAGTTTATTTCTATAGCACATTTCAATTCAAAGTGTTTTACATAAAAGTAATTAAAATAATCAAAATAATTACAACAGTTGCATATGAATTAAAATAGCATGCATGAGAAATGAAAAAAAAAACCCCATAAATAAATAAATATAAATGATAATATTTCCAATAATATTTCAGATATATTTATGATATTAATTATAATATTCTAAATCTGACTGAAAAACAGTGTAAAATAAATAATAAATAATAAGATTCAAATGAATAATAAAAGATTAAAATAAATAATTAAAATACAAATTTGATATTAATAAATGAAGTAAATAAACAACAATATTATATTAAAATAAAATTAGAGATTAATAAATTAATAAAAATATATAATTAACATTAAAATGAATTATAAGTTACATTAAAAATAAATAAAAAGATTAAAATAAACAAATAAATAATACACACTACAGTATTATAATGATAGAACAAAATAATAACCTAATATGTGATCATAAATGGCATCTAAAAGATTCAGTGAATGTTTTGTAATATATCACGTAAAGAGAGATCCACCAATCAGAGACGTCACTGTTACTGCTCTATATTTGTGTATGTTTGAGTATTTTGCAGCAATGTATAAAGGTGCATACATCTGTGCGATTAATAGAATTGAGTTTAAATTTTGCCTTGCAATTATTATGAAAACAATAATAAAAAAAGCTTCCGCAACTCTTTACAATCATTTACCAAGTCTAATGAAACATGAATCCATTTTCCAAACCGTGTTTTTGTCTGGCCTATTTCAGACCGACTGGTAGGACCCGCAGAGTAACAGTAACTGCGTGACTCGCCATAGAATAACGGAGAAAAGTAGCTCCCTACAATGTTCCTCCGCAAGACGTGCAGTTTGTTTATTAACGAGAGCCAAAAACGCGGACACTTTACAACACCAAAGTTAATGTCAATTTTATCTTTATTGACTGTTTCATTATTTCAATAGCTAATTTTTAAAAGAAGTCTCTTCTGCTCACCAAGGTTCATTTATTTGATCAGAAAACAGTAAAAATTGTGAAATATTATTCCAGTGTAAATCAGCTGTTTTCTATGTGAATATACAGTAAGTGTAATTTATTCCTGTGATCAAAGCTGAATTTTTCAGCATCATTACTCCAGTCTCATGTCACATGATCCTTCAGAATCATTCTGATATGATTTTGATGCTCAAGAAACATTTATTATTATCAGTGTTGAAAACGGCTTCATATTTTTGTGGAAACCATCATGCATTTAAATTTTTAGGATTCTTTTTAATAAAGTCAAAAGAACAGCATTTATTTGAAATAGAATCTTCTGTAACATTATAAATGTCAGTTTTGATCAATTTATTGAATTCTTGCTGAGTTAAAATATTAATTTCTTTTGAACTGTAGTCTAGAGCTGGTTTATGCCTTAGAATTCGTAATAATTGTCCTGCATGAAAATGTCGGACTGTTCCGGAGGCTTTCGTAGGGTTATGGTACCTGAGATAAAGGACATCAGGGACTGTGATGTGTGGCTGGATCGACTGTTCAAGATCTTAATCATGTTTTTTGGACAAGTTCTCCTGACAGTAAGTGGCAGCATGAGATGATGATTAGAAACAGATCTGTATTTATTCCTCTCTGTGTCCTGAACTTCCTCTGCTCTGGTAGAGGTGCTGTCGTGTCGTCTAGGGGCATCAAAACTTCATAGTTAATACCTGTAGAATTACGTTATCCTTAATGCCAATTTCATACCACAGCAAAGACAAAATAATTATTTTATTATCACTTGTGTTTTCATTTTTTTATTGTTTTGAGTCATGAGTATTTAGTTTAGTTTCAGTGATTCTCCTGTCTTTGACGAGTGCGATCACAGCGAACGTTCAGACCTGCGCCGCCGCTGATACAGAGAGAGCAGTTACATTGTTACACCAGTAGGTGGCGACAAGTGACTGTTAAAAAAAAATCTATTTGTCATTGAATCATTTATTCAAGAGATTTGTTCAAAAACACTGATTCATCCAGTGAAGTCTATGAGTGAGTCGTTGAATCATTCACTCAAATCTATTAAAAATAAACAGGTGATTCAAATTAAGTATTTTTTAAATAGACTGCAATTAATATTTTGTCTGAAGCTCTAGTAAATTACATGTTATTTTGTTTAGTTGTCTATTCAGAATCGTCATCTCTATTTTTAAACAAAAAATGTGATTCTCAATTTATCCAGAATCAAGCAGTTCTGATTCATGTAGATTTTTTTAGTGTTTGTTAACGAGATCTCACGTCTCTGTGTTCTTTGTTAAAATATTGTAATTTTGCCTGTTAATTGGTTAGTGGTGTGTTTCCTTTCTATATATGGTGAAAAACTGTAAATAATCTAACAATTTTGAGTTGATATCTCAAAACTCGTAATTACGTGATTAAAAAGTTTCAATCAGCTTTTTTATTTTTTATTCCGTGGTGGCATCAAGCTCAGAAAGGATCCAGTCAAATCCCAGCGGTGGTTTCATGTTGTCCTGCCCGGCCTCAGAAAGCAAGACGTGTTGATGTTCTGGATGGGTCTGTAACCCAATAAATAAATGAGGTGACAGGAAGAGGAACCCTGATCTAAATACAGCTGCCCTGCTTCTCACACTCCTGACGGGATTCCCGTTTCACCGTCTCTACACTTCCTCCTGTTTCTCTTCTCCACAGTGATTTAGTTTAACCCATAAATTGTCAGTTCAGATTTAAATTCAGTTTAAAACGGGGTCAGAAATTAAATGGCCTATAAATTAAAGGGATCGTGACATGAGAAATGTCTTGATCTTTTGACACATGATCTTCTTTGTACCATTAAAATATCCTGCAAGTTTCAGTTTTTCCTCATTATAACAAAGCATTTATTTAATCAAGATACACTGGATGTGAGCGTCAAAAGCAAATCAGACTCATTATAATGACTGATGCTGTCTACACTGACTTCAGCAGTGTGTTGTGATTGGTGTTTGGGAAATGTCCCGCCCCTTACCATAACCGCCAGTTTCAACACACTGCTAATAAACTCAACCAGGCCCCGCCCCTTTATTCTGCGAGAGACGTGTAGTAAGTGACGTGTGTCCAAACCATGAAATGAAAAATGTCTGACTTTAGCAGTGAACTTTCTTTCACCTCGTCTCTTTGATTTATGTAAGAAGTCTTTTGCGTTCACATGATGCAGATGTTTTTGAGGCAAAATTTCACAATTAAATTTTCTTGATGCTCCATTCAGCAGTCACAGTCTGGCGTCTCCGTGTTAGAGGAAGCCATACCTGTTTATCTCGAACGGTTTGTAGATTATTCAGAGCAGAAATCGTGTGTTGGCAGTGTGTTCGGTTGGTCTTCACGTGTGCAGCTGAAGTGATGCTCTTGAAATGGACATTTACACAGTAGACACTGACCTGTCTCAAGTGCATCATGTAAACTAACAGATATCGACTAACATACGTTCCTCAGTTGATTAATCACAGCACATTAAGACAATTGTTTTGTATTGCTGGTTTTCTGAAATGTTATGGTTATATATGCAAATAAGGCATTATCTAATCAAATAATATGCATTTGCATTAAGGATGGGCATTTTTCCAATATATTGTATTCGAATATTGAAAAAATGAATATTTGTTTATTTAAAGCTGCAGTCCGCAACTTTTTTTGTGTTAAAAATTTACAAAAAGATAGAGATGAATCATGCTAAACCGTGTTAGAATCATTGGTACACTTATAATAAGTTTATTTCGGACTATTCAGACCGGACTGGTAGGACCCGCCGCAGAGTATCACAGTAACTGCGTGACTCGCCATAGACATACACGGAAAAAAGTCTCCGGCTAGAATGTTCCTCCGCAAGACGTGTGCAGTTCTGTTTATTAACCGCTAGAGGGCCAAAAATCGCGGACACCAGCTTTAAATGACTTTATTTTAATTCATCAAGATTTTGTAACCATTTCTGAACAAGCTTACGATTAGGCAATATACACAACAATAGGGCTGGGTAAAAAATATTGATTTCTCATTTGAATTGATTCTTATTTTACGAACCGATATTGATTCTTAAATCCCAAGAATCGATTAGTCTAGTCTGTTTTCAGTTGATGAATGAGCAGAATATGTAGCTCCTCCCATCCAATAAATCGCAATAATCTGTGCTTGTTACTTTTGATATGAAGCAAAGTCTCAGATTTCAAATGACGTCCATCTTATTATGAGATTCAAAAAATAAATACCGTTTTGGCGCTGTTTAATGTGGCGTGACAGATCGCTTTAGCGCCTCAGTTAAAGAGAAGCATGTGATCATCCTCTCCTACGCTTTAATACCAGTTACAGCGAAATAACATGCAGGAACATCTGAAGGTATGTTAAATATACAGTACAACTTACTGAAATCCGTATCATGTCTCATGTAATCGCTCAATCAGTGCTTCAACCTCAATAAAACAGCTTCAACGTCACGTGACGTCACATTTACCTCAGAAAAACATATTCAGTGATCATAAACTCATTAGTCAGATAGAAAAGTGAACTCTAGAGAGCAGCATTCTGATAAATATAGCTATGCACCGTTACATATTATCATTTTTAATGTTCTTCAATATTTAATGCATGTTTGAATAATTCAGTTATGACAGCCGCGATTTAATGTTTATATTTAAAAAAAACGAATTGGAGTAGAAATATGATTATGTAATTCTAAACTTTATTTATAATAAAACATCATTGAGTGTAATTTAAGTGTTTGTATATAAATAAGTTAATTTAACCTTCAATTATTATAGTAGCACCAGCTGACTCCCATTTCCTCTAGAAAATTTGCCATGTGCTGAAACTGAAATACTACATCCAAAATAATCGATATTGAATCAAATCAAATCGTAATCGAATTGAAAGCATGTGAATAGTAATCGAATTGAATCATGAAATTGTGTCGATACCCAGCCCTAACAACAAGCTTACGTTATACATAAGCTTACGTTTCTTTTAGTTCAAAGCATTAAACATAATGTGCAAACAACAACAAAAAAAAGAACAAAAGCATTTAAACTCAAGCAGTGCGAACGGGAAAAACGCTAATAAAGCAGACAGCGCCAGTTATCGTACAAACGTACATAATACACTCGTATCGTGTTCATATGTTTCACGTTCATTTTGAGAACAATAATATCTACATGCTCAGGTGAGAAAACGAGCTGCGCTGACGAAACAAAATAACGATAATAGATAATGTGTGCTAAGCTAAGTTTCTAACAATAGCACTGTGTTTTCTCTTCATAAATATATCTCCCTCTACGAAACTTAAAGGAAGCACATGTCTCAATCATTTTGCGATCAGATAAGTTATCTTTTTTGCTCACGGGGGTACAGCTGCTTACCTGTCGTGAATGCAGTGATGGACAGCTGTCTTTCCTCTCTGGTGTTTAGATTTCCTGTGCTTTCTCATTATGGTGGTTATATATGATAACTCAGTTTCATTAATTCATTTGATCAAAATAATTACATTTTGTAAGATAATTTTCATCCAAGAAATTCCAAACTTCGCGAGGCAGACGACTTGTTAAATAAACTTGTTAAACACGCTCCACAGCGCCACCTGGTGCATATAGTTATAACTGCAAGTTTTAGTGCTTTATCATGGATTCACTGCATCTAGCAACATAGTAAATTTTGAATAGTATTTTTATTTTTCGAACATTAATTACAGGTCAAATATTTGACTATTTGTGCACACCTCTAATTTGCATACCTTTCTAGAAATGTGAACATTGGATAAAGCCAGGTTTGATTTTTGTTGACATATTAGAGTTAAAGTTGAGAAAGGGGATTTTGCATATAAATCAGAAAATGCTGTCAACAGCCAGAAAAAATACATTTTCACCATGTTTTTAGGAATAAAATGTATAAATTAGACGAATGATAAACAAACCTTCAGAATATAGATAGAGCTGCACGATTCTATATATATAAAAAAAAGAATCGCGATTTTTTTGTTTAAAATCATGATCACAATTCATCACTCATAAAAACTTCACTTGTTTAATTACTGGATGAAACAGTGTTTTTTTAACAAATCTCTTGAATGAATGATTCAATGACTTGTTCGAGTCACATGCTCTCCAGTCGCTCTCGCGGTTCTTTGATGTCATACGCCGAACAATCTGCGCAGTGCTGATGCGTCTCGAACAAGCCTAATACTTGTTTTATTACTGGATGAATCTGCATTTTTGAATGAATGATTCAACGACTCACTCATAAAGATTGTGTTGATCTACTGTCTAAAAGTATCTTTTTGTGAACAAAAATACACTCTTTTGAGTGTGTAGCAAAAGAGTAGACAAGCTTTGGGACACACTAATACGTCATACAATTGCGTCTCTTCGCATCCTGTCACCGTAAACTGACCTGTCGATCATCTTAAATCCTCCACATTTCATTTAATTTCCTACCGTGTCGGAGAGAAATGCAGTAGCACTGTGATCTGCAGTCGCGGGTCTTTCATGAGGAGATCTCTCCTCATATTAATGCATAATGATGCATTTAAAAGTTAAGGGCTCTTTATAAAAGTCCACATTGTTATTGCAGATGAAATATAACACGGTTAACGTTAAATACATATTTTTTTATCAGGTTAAACTGGTTATTATAGTCACTCGCGCATATCCGCCATAGTTTAACACTTTTTACTTGTGTTTGTAGTTCTGAACTGAATCCTGCAAAGCACAATGGGTTGTGGGCAATATTAGCCTTTATAGTGTGCGTGGATCCACACTTCGAAAATATACCGGAAACAGTAGACCATCCTGGGACTTTCAGCATACTCTTTTCAACATGCTATGCTTTGGGACACACTTATTTTAATCTCACATACTGTTTAGGATGGTTAGTATGGACATTGGGACACAGGGTTGTTTCATTACTGGATGAATCAGTGTTTGTGAACAAATCTTTTAAATGAATGATTCAGTGACTCCCTCATAAAGACGTTTTGATCGCTGCCGCAGACATCAGTGTTTATATGTTTGTATTTGGATGTTTTCTTTCCTCTAGTCTGAAAGAAGACATGTTAAGGAAGCAAAATTGACCATTGCATGAAAAACACTGATGTTATCTGTAGTGTCCTGCCTTAAGGTCAGATGTGTTTAGGTTTAATGTTCAAGTTATGACCCCTTAATTAACTCAGTTAGCAAACTGTTGCTCCGTCAATACCGTAGTTGAGCTGAAACGGCTGTACTGTACAGCAGACAAACATAAATCTGTCATCAGAGAGAAATCAGTTCAGTGTGATACGTGAATGTTCATATGTTTGACCTGAAGTCACGCCGTTTTTTTCCTGCTGATTTGATTTCTCTCTCTCATCCCTCTCATACCTGGAAGCTCATATGATTCCCTCCGATGCTCTCTAATGTTATCTGATGTGAGTTTATTTCGTTCTCATGTTGCACACAACAATCCTTGTTCTCACAAGTTCAGCAGAAGCTAATTTTCAAGGTCGAGCATCTGGTGCTCTGGACCGTGTTTACAAAAATAAATCCATTCCTTCTCTTGATCCTGCAGGACTCCTCTAATCCACTAATATGTGACATGCTCAGTCATAAGATCCTGAGTTTTGAAGGCTAATTGCACATCATCTCCGTTCATCTGATCCAAAAGACCATCGGAAGAGCTGAAGCGGGATTTGATTTGAGGAGAGATGCTTGTTGTTCCTAATTGTCCTGATGTTGGCATATAAACCAGCGTTTCCATCTGCATTCTGATGGCCAATGTGAAGCTCATAGACTTATATGAAATCGCACTTTTAATTTAAAAATAACTCGTTCACACATTTTATGCACACAAGAAGATGTGGATTGGCTTAGGTTTGTGGCATTAAATGTTAATTAGATGCAAAGACTTGTTTAAAATGCGTATTTGCTGAATGCAGACAGTATAAGAAAACGTTTTTTAGCGTTTGCTTTTAAATTAATAGACCGTCACAGAACTGTTAAAATAAAGACTGTAAACGAATGGAAGCTTCTGCGCTGTCAAAATAAAAGTCCTTATCAGCCAAACAGACTTGTCTGCCAATGTTGAGATTTAAAAATATGCAAATATCGTACGATTATTTGTGATAGATCAGTTAACCGCTAGACTAAATGATCTTTATATTTGACTCCAATCTAGATTCCAGACATTCATCAAACAACTTCGTGAAAAAACAGTTGTGTTAATATTATATTATGTACGGGGCCTTTGAATATTGAATAATTAACCACAATTCATGTTGTGACAATTAAAAATGTATGTTAAATTTACATCTTGATTGTATGTTTTTTATAGAGTTTTAATTTAGTTTGTTTGAATAATGTTAATGTTATATTCATTAACATTAAGATAATAAAATATATATTTATTTAAATTATTTTAAGATATTTACTAATATATTAATGTTAATTACAATAATATATTCACGTACATTAAGATAATCTTGATTAATCACATCCAAAATCAATGTTTGTGTTTACATAATATATGTGTGTATACTGTGTATATTTATGTATATATAAATACACACACATTTTTATTTAATAAATATTTACATGTATATTTGTATATTTATTTTTATATAGAATTTATATTATATATGAATCTAAATATTTTATATATAAATATAGCATATTTTTTGTTTAATATATATGTATGTATATATACATAATAAATATAAACAGTACACACATTATGTATACAAACCTTTATTTTGGATGCAATTAATATATTTAATATATTTAATTTTTAAAGATATTAATTATTAATGTCAATTATAATTATAATAATATATTAAAAAATATAATTATTGATTATAATTATATATTAATTTACCTTAAGATCATAAAATATTAAATATATTTAAATTATTTAAAATAATATTAATTATATTAATAATATATTAATGATTTTTTAAAAAAAATATAGTTAAATTGCTAATATTTTAATTCAGGTTATTTCTTTATATTAATGATATTAATGTTAATAATAATATATTAATTTAAATTTAATAATAATAATAATTTTCAGCATTTATTTATTCTGCCAAGTGTGTCCAAACTTTGGCTAGTACTGTAATCTTGTCAGTTTTATGAATGTACTCCTAAAATAGCTTGTTTTAACAGTATTATTTCACAGACAGGTTGAATTAGAGGTGTTCTTGCGGTAATGTCATTTCTTCTGTCACACACTGTCTCTGTTGTGTCTTTGTACTTTAGTGCACTTCATGCACACATGCCAATGATGCCATCTTTAACATCGTTTAATGAGCCTCCATGTTTGCCACATTTATGGATCATACGCTTCTAATATGTTTCACACAGAAGAATGTTTCTCCGGCATCTGAACTCAGTGACACAGAGACGGGACCGTAAATCCGGCTCTGAAATAAATCAGGAGATCCTCGAGCGCCACAGACTGCTGTAATTAAACTGTGTTCTTGATTGATATAAATATTAAAAGTTGCATTTGCCACAATGACATCACTCAGCCGCAGGGTTACTATAGTAAACTAAAACAAAAACATTGGTTGCGTTGCATTTTCCCGGTGGATTGTGGGAGTTTATGGTGTGACGGTCAGTGACTGATGCTCTCTTTAAAGGACCTTAAAAATGGTGCTGCTTGAAATGGCAGTAAATTGTGATTTTATGGTAATTGTGCAATTACATGATTTAATAAAGTGGTCCGTCTGTGAGGTTGAAGCACAGCGGAGTCTTTGTGTTTGTGTTCGAGTCTCTTCTGCCTCTCTTTGATGTGTCGGCATCTGTTTTCACCACACTTGTGTCATGTATTGTGTGTGAATGCTCATGATGTTCTCCTCTTCTTCTTCTCAGGTCCTTTCACAGATGTCGTCACTGCTAACCTGAAGCTAAAGAATCCGTCAGACAGGAAAGTATGTTTCAAAGTGAAGACCACAGCGCCGCGCAGATACTGCGTACGGCCCAACAGCGGGATCATCGAGCCCGGAGCCACGCTCACCATCTCAGGTTAGAACACGTGACCCGGAAAGAACATTCGTGTTCTTCTGAAAGGGTTTGAAAATCATGGCCAAAATAGTGGCTTATTATAGTTGGCCAGGGTTATGATAGTTAACTAAAATTAAAACCATAAAAAAATGCTGCGCTGAATTAAGAGAGACCAGTTTTATGATTTTTGGGCAAACCATTCTGAAGTTATAAGCAAAAATAGCCATTTTCCCTGACCAGTAGGTGGCGCTGTGCCGAAACGCTGCATGTGGCCTCAGATCACATGACATGTTCCAGTTTTCGTCTCAATGCACTGAAGAGTTGCCTCGTGTACAGTTTGGCGAGCTGTTCATCTGCTCATTATTTTAACTTTTTGCCAGCATGATCCGAAGATGATCTGAGCCAATTTTGGTGAAAAATCTAGGACGAGTTCGAAAAACTAGGTTTAAATGACATCATAGGGTGTAATCGAATCATCTTGAGAGAAATAATCAGAGGAAAAAAGACACAAAAAATACTTTATTTATATATAACTATTAAAAATATAAAAACAAACTTAAAAAATAAAATGAAAATGGAAAAATATAAAAATTGAAAACTGGTTCAAAATATTAATAAAAACTATAATAGTAACTCTGATACTGAAATAATGTTGATTGATTTTAAATGTTTATATTTTAATAAGGAATTTGGAGTGGAAACATGTTAACTGCCTTATATTCATTTTCAATTTTTGGCTAAATGAAAACTTTAATTTTGGTTTCGGTAAAAATATAATTTTGGTGCATCACTAGAATATAGATTTTGATTAGATTTTGACATTTTGATTTATTTGTCGACTCACCCTTCTGTCATTTAGTCTCTCAACCTGTTGTTTCAAACCTGTAAAAACAAAAACAGAATATTTGATGTGCTGGCAGTCTCAAACGATGCTGACCGAAGGTTTGAAGCATCATAACAGTAGTTCATGTGACTCATGGTTTATATTCCAAGATTTGTGAGAAGAACAGACACACATCTGAACTGATTCAGTGAGTTAAACTTCAGTGAACGAATCATTCAGAATCACAGTTTTCACCAGTGAATGAACAGATCAGACTCAACGAATGATTCGTTCATGAGCTTTATTGTTGAAGCTTCATTCTGATTGCACAGAAAACTAAATTTCTCCATTTGTTCCACAGAAGAAAGTCAGTCATGTGATCTCTTACTTCTGCAAAATAATATACTGTTTAGATTTGATTTAAGATTAGACTCTAGCCCGTATGTATTACACAAGTGAGTAGAAATGCCTCTTCTTCTGTTCGGTTTGTGTTCATGTTTGTCTTTATGTCACAGTTATGCTGCAGCCGTTTGATTACGACCCCAACGAGAAAAGTAAACACAAGTTCATGGTACAGACCATCTTCGCCCCTGCAACCCTCACAGACACAGAAGCCTTGGTGAGTGTGTGTGTGTGTGTGTGTGTGTGGAGCTGCTGTTCAGTGCTGTAACTGCGTGTTCACACCAGCAGATGGCAGCAGACACCCTTTAGCTTCAGTTGTTTTAGCCTGACATGAATTAATAGTTCAGTTCATAATGCAGCGGTTGTTCGCTGGTGTTTTACAAAATCATCCTATCTAAGAGTCATGTCCTGTCTAAGACAGGAAGTGTCTGTAATACAGCTGTCGACATGTTGGATTGCATCACAGACAACAATGCAACTAGCCATATAATGGTGCAAATGAAGTGAAAATGCATGTCAAAGTTTGTCCAATTAAACTCTAGGGTATTTTGGTGCAAATTCATCTGTTTCTTGGTGACCATGAGAAAACCAACTGAAGAAAACGGATAATATGAGCCACACAACACTAAACTTTTGTGTGAGAGTGTGTGTGTGCGTGTGTGCGTGTGTGTCTGTGTGTGTGTGTGTGTGTGTGTTTGTGTGGGGACCAAATGTCCCATGTATAAACCTGAGTGTGGGGACCAGCCAGCGGTTGGGTGAATGAGTTTTGTGAAAAAGTGTGCACAGTTTCCTGCACAGTGGCATTGAAGTCTATGTGTTGTGTGTGTGTGTGTGTGTGTGTGTGTGTGAGTGTGTGAGTGTGTGTGTGTGTGTGTGTGTGGCAGCTGTTAGTAGTTGTGTCTGATGATGAATTGCCTGTTTTATTCATGTGTTTCAGTGGAAAGACGCGAAACCAGATGAGCTCATGGATTCCAAACTCAGATGCGTGTTTGAGCTGCCGTCTGAAAACGATAAAGTGGTGAGTACAGAGAGACGAACAGGAAGTGAAGGAGAGCGTCTGGATTTACTCCACCCTGTTGCTGCTGCTGTAAATTGAGTTTTAATCGTGTTTTACTAACAGAAAGAGCTCGACTCACAACATTCACACTTACTTTAAGGTGCTGTAAGTGATTTTTTTTTCTTTCCTGGAATATCAAACTTAAAAATTAAATTCTGAAAAACATAAAAATTAAATTCTAGAACTTTGGTTTGAGTTCTTTTGTTGCACCATTGATGTGATCAAATTGAATTATAATTGTTTTATTATATTTTTTATTATATTTTATGATATAAAAAGTCAATGAAATAAATGCAACTGCTGCATGTTCCAAATCAATCATATTTTGGGATTGTTTATAATTAACACGTTCAATATATAATTTGTACTAGTTATATAATAGGCACAATAATCTGTTTATTGCTTTTCTTTAAACATATTATCATATCAGTCAACATGTATTGATATATTGGTCTTGAATAAAACATTTTAAACTTGCATTTTACACTGCTTTCCAAATTATTGTGCATGTGACATATCAATAAGATTTCAGTACAATAAACATTCAGATTTTAGACCTGTGCTCTAAATCACTCACAAATCTTATGATAATTCAATAATCTCCATTCAGTTTCACACAATATTAGTTGTTTTCATGCCTTTTGCACAAAATTGCACCATTTCATGCTCTTCATCTTCAGAAAGATCTTTCTTCATCCCATATTGCATGAGAACTGTGACTTGCTTAATAATGTGGAACAACCTCTAAGTAGGGTTTCCATAGACCTGGCAAATTATTTTGTCTGAGATTGATACCAGTTATCTAAAAAGACATGGATAAATAAACATTTTCTTAGAAAAACTAAAATCTGAATGTTTATTCTACTGAAATCTTACTGATATGTCACTTGCATAATAATTTGTAACGCAGTGTAAACCAGTTTTGCACTTGAATGTGTTGGAGATGCAGGGATGTACAATCTGAGAAAATCTTGATTAACTCTGATTGGCTGATGTGTTTGGAGGGCGGGGTTTTGGACAGAGGGTGGGAGTGGCTGAAGTTAGCGAAACTCCTGAAATCACTTACAGCACCTTCACAGTAACGAGAGGTTTGGAGTAAAAACACTTGAGCATTAATGTCGTTTCCCTCTTTCACTGGTTCACGCTGCTGCTCTTCACCAGCACTGATTCACCAGAGCCGAGGGACAGATACGGATCGATGACAATCTGAAATGAATACATGCGCTGCATATTTCAGAGTGAAGCGCCACTGTGTTCATTCACACACGAGCACGTCAAGGAACATTTTTTTTTTTTTATGGTTCAAGCCCACAGCTTGTTTATTAAATTGCAATCACAACTACATTTTTACTTTTAAATTGTGCAGCCCTAACACACACACACACACACTTACTTCCTGTTTCTTCCCTCACACCTCTGCTGCGTCACAGCGCTCTAAGGCCAGGAACGTATCCCACTGGATTTGTACCGCTCCAGCTTTGGCCTGGACAAAGCTCCGCTCGCCTCTCTCCATGCGCCCTCCCACCGCAGGCGGCGCTAGAAACCGGAACGACGTCCAGGGAGTCAGGACTGCAGGGTCAGAGGTCAAGGTCTGTGAGGGTCAGAGCAGGCAGAACCCATGTTCAGAGCAGAGAGTCTTCAGTAGGGTAGGTCAAAGGTCAGCAGGGGCAGCACGGTTCATTTAGGGTGCGTTCACACTTGTAGTCCACTTTGTTTGGTCCGGAACAAAAAATAAAGAAAGAAAAACATTTAGTTCTGGTCTGATTAGTGTTCAGATTGGCAGTTTTATCATCGAACCTACAGACACAGAGACAAACGAGACACATGATGCCTGTGATGGACAAACTCACGACTGTGATGAGAAAAACTGATGCGTGAGGATTCTGTCCTTTTCATCACCTTTTAATCCAACCGAACATGACGAGTGTGAACACACCCTAACATGTGATCCGCCTCCGTTCACAGTAAATGTCCACATGATCATGAGTTTGAGTCACATTTGAAAATGTGCTGTTCATGAACTCGCCCTCAGGCCATCCGAGATGTAGGTGAGTTTTTTTTAAAGATGTTTAGCTGAAACCGTGGTCATGTGATGCGAGTCACTTTGAGTCAAAAACACACAGAGAAACGATCGCTCTGTGCTGCAAACTGAACATTGTTATATAATCCACAGCCTCGACAAACGGTCCCGAGCACCTTCACGACAAACTGGAGTGTAGTGATGTAAAATTAAAAGCAAGTTTTCATTTTTGGATGAACTATCCCTTTAAGGCTTTGATGGTTTAAAAATGATTTACAACAACCATAAATATTTAAAATAAAATAAATAAAATTATTATTCTTAAATACTCATTTTTTTTATTTTACAGTGAAATATTACAATAGTAATTTTTTTTTTTAAAGTAATTTTTATAGTTTTATTTAGTACTGATAATAATAATATTTAGGATCTTCAACATTTGAAAAATGTATTGTTATTTTACAATTGTAATGCAAAATAAAATTGTATATTTGTGTTAAATACTATTTTGTATTTTACATTGAAATAATAATATTATTATTATTATTATACAGTATTAGATTTTACTGTAAAATATAACACTTATTTTTAAAAACTGTAATTTTAATAACTATTTTATTATTTCCATAAGTTCTAGATTTAAAACGTGAAATTTTATAATTAAAAAAAAAATTAACTTAATTTTATAATAATAATTATTATTATATTTTACTAGATTAGTAGATTTTTATTTTGCAGTGAAATATTACAATAGTAATTTTTTTTAAAGTAATTTTTATAGTTTTATTTAGTACTGATAATAATATTTAGGATCTTCAACATTTGAAAAATGTATTGTTATTTTACAATTGTAATGCAAATAAATATTATTATTTATAAATAAATTAATATTTTGTAAATACTATTTGTATTTACATGAAATAATATATTATTATTATTATTACTTAGTCTATTTCTATATAATCATACATATTCATAAAGGATTACATGACTTTTCCAGGTCTAAAAATCAGATTTTTAAAATATCTTAATCATGTATTCAGGCATTACTGTTGAAATTATTATTATTAGTATTAGATGTAGTATTACATTATTTTACGAGATTTAAAAAAATAAAAAAATAAAAAAATTTTACTGTAAAATATAACTAATTTTTAAACTGTAATTTTAATAACTATTTTATTATATTTCCATAAGTTCTAGATTTAAAACGTGAAATTTTTTATAATTAAAAAAAAAATTAATTTTATAATAATAATAATTATTATTATATTTTACTAGATTAGTAGTATTTTATTTTGCAGTGAAATATTGTATTTTTAAATTTTTAAAAACATTATTTTTTAACAAATATTAATTATTTTGACTTTAGTCATATTTACCTGGTTTCACAGTGTGAATTCAAGTCTGAAATCAGTTTGTTGTTCGTCTCTCGTGTAAGTTTGCTCCGGCTCTCTAGTTGACCTGCTTTATCGGCTCATGTTCCCGTTCTCCTCCAGAACGACGTCGACGCTGCTGCTAAATCCGCGGCCGTGCTCAACTCCTCTAAAGTGGACGGGCCGCTGGCACAGAAGCCTGTCAGCGCCGCCCTGGACGACTCGGAGAGGAAGAAGGTTCTGGAGGAGTGCAAACGGTTGCAGACGGAGGTCAGCAAGCTGAACGAGGAGAATCGCCAGCTGAAGGTCAGTCAGCTGACGCAACATCGACTGTTTACTCACTGTGTCAGACTAGTTCCTGTGAGAGCGTTCAGAGCTGACAGGTTTGATTCATTTCCGTGAATCGGTTCAGATTGAATCGAACCCACGTGGGATTTTTCTGTGTACTGAAATGTGACAGGCCTGATCCCATGATGCATCTCTCTGGCAGATGAACTGACGCTGTTGTGTTTGTGTTCATCAGGACGAGGGCTTGAGACTGAGAAAGTTCCAGCGCAGCGAACACGCAACGACCAACTCCAGCTCTCTGATTGGGCGAGAGTCCACCGCCAGCTCGCTCCCCTCGCTCCTGGTCGTCATAGCAGCCATCTTCATCGGATTCTTCCTCGGCAAGTTCATCCTGTAGGCGCGGCGGGCGGAGGGGGATCTGATGCGTTTGACTGCCTGACGAACGGTTCCTAAACGAGCGATCGCACGGCCTGATGGGAAAGAGTCTTTCTGTTGACGCAGCAGCATCATCATCATCATCATCATCATCCCGACAGACGGCCGGCGACTCCATCTGTTTGTTTTGGTTCACATGCTGTTGCCTGTCGAGGGATGATGTCGGAGCGCATGAACTGGTTTATCGGGACGGTCGAGGGCGGATCTGATGTCACCGCAGCGGTTGTCTTCCCCCAAACTCCATTTAGTTTTACTAAAACGATTGAAAGTGTAAATGTCATTTTAACCCTTCACGGTGAGTTAGTGCTGATGATGTCAACGGTCGGCCGAGCGACACGGGTGCCTCCTTCCTTCCCATGTACATTTGTTCTTCTTCTCTGTTCCTAACAATACCAATGCAGACTGTTTTATTACTGTAATTATCATTTATTAATTATATTATTAATGTACTTTCTCTCTGAACAGCATTTATCCACACAAATGTTCACTGACGTCTTCACTTTACTGTCTCATACTAGACGACATTGAAGAAATAAACAGGAAAAATACACGTTTTGTGTGTCTTTTATTTGTCATGTTCCTCAAACTTGTGCTTTAGTTCTGCAGTGAATTCAGATCAGAGTGAAAGACGACGTGAATCTGGTCTGATCCGCTTGCGTATGTTTAACCATGATTTTTCTGGTAAAATAAAATTAAGCAACATCTTGATTATTGCAGTGATTATCATTTGTCCATAAAGACTGTATCAGACTCATTTAGATGCTTTCATAACTGATTCATTTCTGTGAATCAAATAGCGCCCCCTACTGTATAACAGCAAAAACATGGATAGCGGAAAGTTCCGTCAATGGCAGTGAAAAAGTATTTTTGTAAATATATCTATAGATATATTGCTGTTTGAATATATATTGCATATTGATGCATAGAAAGAAAAATTTAACATTCATCTTCAATATATCAATCGTGCACGTATATAAAAAGCGGACCTATAACGCCCCTTTCACAAGATGTAATATCAGTCTCTGGTGTCTCCAGAATGTGTCTGTGAAGTTTCAGCTCAAAATCATTTATTATAGCTTGTCAAATTTGGGTGTGAGCAAAAACACGCCGTTTTTGTGTGTGTCCCTTTAAATGCAAATGAGCTGCTGCTCCCGCCCCCTTTCCAGAAGAGGGCGGAGCTTTAACAGCTCACGCGTCGGTTGCACCGGAGACCCGATTATTAACACGGAAAAAGTCAGATTTTCATGATATGTTCCCTTTAATACATATGGAGTATCAAAGCATTTATTTCAAAGTAATTTTTTTGCACATCTACAGACTGAAAACAAAATCTAAAGTTTTTAGTCTTTCAAGTACCAATATTTCCTTTAGCAAAGACATATTTAGTGTCGACCTCCATTCGAGACTCAATCATGTTCAAGTTTCAGATTTATTGTCTTTGCTGAAGAATGTAATGAATAAACAATGAATCCAGATGTTCCTGGACGATGTCTGTGTGAAATTGATAAATGTGGATCTTAATATACAGACACTGTAAAACAATCGATATGAAGATACAAAAAATAATTTGACCATTTAAACATCTTAAACAAGTGCGGCTGGATGTTTAAAATGACGCTAATGTCAGAATAAAGCAGGACATTTTATTTTCCATTAAATTCTCATTGTGGTTCGTGTTTCAGGATTGAACACTGACCGTCACTATAGTACAGCTCCGTCATACAGTATGAAACATGAACAATGTTATTATAACTACAAAACTTATTAAAAAACATCAACTGACCCTTCAGAAAGTCTCGCCTTAAAAACTGCTTTTCAGACTCATAAATGTATCTTGATTTAAGATTTGTGCTGGAAGACAGTGAGTTTTTGTTTTTGCAGCGTAATGACCGTGAGAATCATTTGTCTTGATGTTTAACTTTGCATTTTTATCTGCCATTTTTCTATAAAGGTATTTTGCAAAGTGACAGTTCATTCCAGCACACGTATGAATAATATCTAATTGATTTTATCACTTCATCAGCATACTTATATATGAAATCTCACTTGATGAATCTGGTGAAGGGTCAGTGATCGTCCTCTACTGGCCTGAAACAGCGTGTGTTAGAAACTCCCTTTAGAAACCTTCATCTGAAGTCTGTTCAGGGACCAGAAGAGAGGAAGTCAGCAGTGATTATCTACAGTCAGAATATTTCCCTTTCCTTCCATGTAGCTTCATATCGTCGTCTCAAAGTCACTCTCCTATAAAAATACCTCTTATATGAACGTCTCACTCAAACGCTTTACAGCGAAAAACACCAGAAATGAAAGTTCTGTCATTTCAAACCTGTAAGATCTTCATTTTCTGTCAAATTATATTTATTAGGGCTGGGTAAAAAATATTGATCTCTCGATTTTAATTGATTCTCATTTTTACGAACCGATATCGATTATTAAATCCCAAGAATTGATTAGTCTGTTTTCAGTTGATGAATGAGCAGAATATGTAGCGCCTCCCATCCAATAAATCGCAATAATTTTTTACTTTTGATATGAAGCAAAGTCTCAGATTTCAAATGACGTCCATCTTATTATGAGATTCAAAAAATAAATACCGTTTTGGCGCTGTTTAATGTGGCGTGACGATCGCTTTAGCGCCTCAGTTAAAGAGAAGCATGTGATCATCCTCTCCTCCGCTTTAATACCAGTTACAGCGAATAACATGAACATCTGAAGGTATGTTAAAAGATACAGTACAACTTACTGAAATCCGTATCATGTCTCGTGTAATCGCTCAATCAGTGCTTCAACCTCGGAAAGACTCAATAAAACAGCTTCAATGTCACGTGACGTCACATTTACCTCAGAAAAACATATTCAGTGACCATAAACTCATTAGTCAGATAGAAAAGTGAACTCTAGAAAGCAACATTCTGATAAATATAGCTATGCACCGTTACATATTCATTATCTTTTTTAATGTTCTTCAATATTTAATGCATGTTTGAATAAATCAGTTATGACAGCCACGATTTAAATGTTTATATTTAAAAAAAAAACGAATTGGAGGAGAAATATGATTATGTAATTCTAAACTTTATTTATAATAAAAACATCATTGAGTGTAATTAACCTCAACATTATTATAGTAGTACCAGCTGACTCTCATGTGTAGTTTACAGCATTAGTTGAGAGATTTTTTTCCTCTAGAAAATTTGCCATGTGCTGAAACTGAAATACTACATCCAAAATAATCGATATCGAATCGAATTGAAATCGTAATTGAATCGAATCGAAAGCATGTGAATAGTAATCAAATCGAATCGTGAAAATTGTGTCGATACCCAGCCTAATAATTTATAGTGTTTTTGACAGTCCAGGAGCCCCGATTATAAAACACAGATATGATCAGATTTAATCATACAGCAGAGTCAAACACACACACACACACACACACACACACACACCACACACACACGTGAGGCTCCTGGTCTCTGATTTGTTGGAAAAGAAAGTGAATAAATAATGACAGAATCTTCATTTCAGAGGGAGTTTTCCCTTCAGGACTCGTTTACATGTTTCAGGAAATAAAATCTCGTCAGAAGTGAACTTCGTTCTAGTAAAGTGCGGTTATTGTTGTGCAGCAGTTTTCATTCGTCCCACATTTGTCCCTCAAGTGCATTCTGGGTCATCAAGTCAACATGTACAGAATCATCTGCTCTTGTCCTTCAGCCGAACAAACCCATGAATGCCAAACTTGAAACCGCCGCCGCCAGTGTCGTTGCCAGGTCGTCATGGTAACCGCCCCGGCAACCGTTGCTCAGCCGCTGCGGCCGCTCTGCGCCGTGACCCGCGCTGACCTCTGACCTGCACTGGAGCAAGGGCATCTGGTAGGACGTGGCTCTTTTCTCGGGCCGGTCCGGGCTGGAGCCGTCGCTGGGCCGCTGGCCGTTGTACAGCAGGTATCGGCCGTGAGCGTCCTGCTCCATGCGGAAGAGCTCGTACTCCGTGTGCGGGAGGCGGATCCCCAGCGCCACGCAGCCATTGGTCGGAGTCACGTCCTGTTCCACGCCCACCTGCCACGAGCCCTGAACGCCGCACTCGTTTCCCATCGAAGACGTTCAGCAGCGAGGTGGTGGCGAGATCCATGGGCATCACACGCATGTGGTTCACTGGAGGGTCAGAAACGGACCATTAGTTCGTTGTATATTTTATATAATTAAAGTCTATTAACAGTATGTCATACAGTAAATTCATACATTGTAAATGTAAAGAATTTTTATTTTTGGGCAAACTATCTCCAAAATATGAAATTATTTTTTAATGAAGTAATACTCTAAATAAGAAACTTGAACAGTAGGTGGCGGTAAATGTCTAAATGAATAAGTCATTGAATCATTCATTCATTCAAACAGCTGATTCATTCAGGAATTAAGTAAATGGCTCTCTTTATGAATGAGTCATTGAATCATTGTTCACCAGATTGATTCATTCAAAACGCAGATTCATTCAGAAACGAAACACCAGGTGTGTTCGACTTAAAGCAGCGCTGCACAGACCGATCATCTCGAAAGCATACGGAACCATCTAATTGCGTTAAACGGTGCATTAATTGCGCTAAATAATTTTAATTTGCATTATTTTTCCATAAAGTAAACATACTGTGGTAAAAAAGTTTTTATATTTATAACATATGATACAGTTAAGCAACATCACACGACCAAGAGTCCTGTCTTCCTGAATACATCACGATTGAAAATGTGACACTGATTTCATATGACAGTTCAATAAACAAGTAGTTCATATTAAGTCACATTTATATTATGGAAAAATAGTTCCAAACAAAGATCACAGCAGAACCATAGCGCATCTCACAGAAACACTTTCAGTGATTCAGTGTGTTGAATGAATCGGTTGAGTCAGTGATTCAATCACCCATTCATAAACAACTGCCTCATTCTTGAATCAATCAGCCGTTTAAATGAATCCTTTGAATGAATGACTCATTGACTCACTCATTAAGATGGTCACCTGCTGCCACCTACTGGCGGTTTAATTTCATGTTTAAATGTATAATTTTTTTCCCCAACATTTCTTATTTTCAAAATATATTTCAATAATATAAAACCTTTCTAAATTTATTTTAACCATCTCATAACATTATTTAATGCAGTTGTAATTTTTCATAGTAAAATATTTAATTTGATTGGTAGCAGCCTTATAGTGTCTTATATACACTCTAAAAAATGCTGGGTTAAAACAACCCAATCACTGAGTTAACAAACATCGCTAAACTTGCTGGGTTAAAAAACCCAATCGCTGGGTTAAAACAATGAGTTAAAACAAAAACAACCCATCGCTGGGTTAAAACAACCCAATCGCTGGGTTAAACAACCCAATCGCTGGGTTTAAAACAACCCGCTGGTTAAACAACCCAGTCGCTGGGGTTAAAACAACCAATCGCTGGGTTAAAACACCCATGGTTAAAACAACCCAACCGCTGGGATAAAACAACCCAAAAACACCCAATCGCTGGGTTAAAACGCTGGTTTAAAACCCCAATCGCTGGGGTTAAAACAACCCAATCGCTGGGTTAAAAATAACCCAACCCCAATCTCTGGTTAAAACAACCAACTGGTTAAAACAACCCAATCGCTGGGTTAAAACGCTGGTTTAAAACAACCAATCTGGGGTTAAAACACAACCTGGGTTAAAACACCCAATCGCTGGGTTAACAAACTATTCGCTGGGTTAAAAAACCCAATTGCTGGTTAAAACAACCCAATCGCTGGGGTTAAACAACCCAAACAAGGTTTAAAACAACCGAAAGCTGGGTTAAAACAACCCAATCGCTGAGTTAAAACACCCAACAAACTATTCGCTGGGTTAAAACAACCCAATTGCTGGGTTAAAACAACCCATCGCTGGGGGCAACCCCAACCGTGGATTAAAACAACCCAACCACTTAGTTAAACAACCCAATCTCTGGGTTAAAACAACCCAGTCGCGGGTTAAAACAACTCAATTGCTGGGTTAAAACACCAAAAGCTGGGTTTAAAACAAAAACAATCGTTGAGTTAAAACAACACCCAACCACTGAGTTAAACAACTATTCGCTCGGGTTTAAAAATTGCTGAGTTAAAAAACCCAATCGCTGAGTTAAACAACCCAATCGCTGGGTTAAAACACCCGTCGCTGGTTAAAACAAACCCAATCTCTGGGTTAAACAACCCAGTCGCTGGTTAAAACCCAATCTCTGGGTTACAACAACCCGTCGCTGGGTTAAAACAACCCAATCGGGGTTAAAAACCCCTCGCTGGGTTAAACACCCAATCCTGGCTGGGGTTAAAACAATCCAACGCTGGGTTAAAAAACCCAATCGCAAAACAACCCTGCGGGGTTAAAAAAACCAACACTGAGTTAAAACAACTATTCCCAGCGATTGGGTTTTAACCCAGTGGTTGGGTTAATGTTTGACCCAACCTGCTGGGTAGTTTTATTTAACTCAACTATTTTTTTGAAAATTACTGTTATTGTTGCTTAAAATGAACCCAAAGTATGTTGGAAATTAATATTATTAATAGTTTAATGAATAATATTAAACAATAAACATTTATTAAATTGCTTATTAATAAAAATACATTATATTTTATATTGTATTATAAAAATACAATTTATTAATTTGCTTATAATAAATACAGTACATTATATTTAATAAGAAGGAGAAAAATGCCCTTTATAAAGGTAAAAAAAAAAAAAATGCCCTCATGGTAAATATCACAAATATGCAGATTTAAATATGTCAGAGCTGACAGAACACTGATTAGAATATTGCTTCAGAATAAATTATATTTAGATCACAAGCAACATTTTTACTGGATTTAATGACATGACGAGGCTAAATGTGGAGCTCTGAGTTATGATGTCAGAAGAGCTGAATCTCACCTTTGAACACAAACTCGGTGCCGCCCATCACGCGTGTGGAATGAAGCCCGCGGCTGTAGCGTCCTCTGGCGTAGATGCTGAAGGTCGGGTGTTTGCAGACCGGGTCAGAATAGTGGTAGTAACGCCCCTCCCACGTGTTGTTGTTGTCGTGGAAGATGAAGTGGCGCGTGAGGAACAGAACCTCCGGCCGGACCTCGCAGCGCCGGGACGCCCAGTGCCCCTGAAGACTCACCGTCAGGTCCGGCCGCGGCGGGAGGACGGGCGGGTGGAAGGCGTCCGAGCGGGAGACGATCCGGCAGGCGATGCAGCTGTGATCGTGATTCTGAGAACAGATGAGCAGATTAGATTAGACTGATGTGATTATGAGATCGGATTATCTTCTGAGGCTCTGGATATAAAGCATGCAGTGATGATCAGTCATCAATCAGATCAACCAATCAATTACACTGACTTTATCTGTGACACTCATTTATTTGTGAAGCTACAAAATATTCACTGAAGAGCTTCTGTGTGTCTAATGCATGTTTATATTCGAATCTAATGGTCTATTAGTTCATATTTGAATCTTATAGCATGTTATTGCTTTTTTTAAGAGTAGCAAAGAATAGCAAATCAATGATTACATTTATGAATGAAATGCTTTATTTTACAGTTAATGGATTTCAAAAGTAAATATAAGTACATCATTTCTATAAGAATTTTGAGGTCACAATATTTTATAGTATAAACTTAATTTCTACATTTAATATATACTGTATATGCACATGTTAGCGGTATATTATCTGAAGCAGACAGAGCAGAGTAAAGAGTTAAAGAGTGGCTGTCATGAGGGAGCAGTGAATAAATTCAACTGCAATTATTCATTCACTTTAGTTGGTAAAAACTGTAAGTTACACATTCAAACTATAAATGACACTTTCAAACTGCAAAAACTGTAAATGAAATATTCAAACTGTAAATGACACTTTTAAAATGCAAAAACTAAATATATTCAAACTGCAAAAACTATAAATCATGTATCAACCCTCTAAATCAGTTGCATATGCAAACAAATTGCACATGCAGGGCTTGTGGACAGAACTGTCACGTCCCGATCGGACCAGTGCTGCGACGTCATGACAGTTTATCATTTGCACGTGTTTTTAAGCCTTGCCAATTTAAACATTCAAGCGCAAGAATCTGCAAAAGATAACTTGAGCATGCTGTGTGAGAAGTTTTGTGTGCACAAACTGCACATCGAAGCGTGTGCCAAGAAAGCCGCGTCTGACAGCACGCGAATACTGAACTGAGTTCTCTTTCACTTGAACAATTTCACACAAAATTATGTCAAAATGCCTATCTTGGCGAGTATCCATAGTTGGTTATGTCTTGAGCGAACGTAAAAAGTTGAGAAAGTAAACGTGTACAGTATCAGTATATTGGATCCGTGCATTCGGATCATAATATTTCTGCTGCTGTCTCTGTTTTTATTGTTTATCAAACAACAGACTGCAAAAAATCACTCAATGCTCTTGACTGAATATCTAATGTAACTTTAATAAGCATTAATCTATATTTACATTTACACTAGGGCTGGGACAATACTATCGATGCATTGCGATTTGTGGATCGTTTCTGATATTTTCCAAATGCATCGCAATTTTGTTTTTCTGAGCTTAAGGTGCGGTCACACTGCACTTTTCGTTCCATTGAGTTCCATTCAAACGCATGCAAATGCATCAGACCGGAAACGCAACCTCGTGCGAAAAATTCCGCATTTCGCTGCATTCCAAAGTTCAAGTTTGATGAAGTCTGACCTGTGAATTCGCATCACGTGAAGACGTGCGACCAGTAGAAGATCAATTCGTCTTGGCTGAATTAAAAGAATGATTTTTTTGCAGTAAAGTCAAGTAGGTTCTATATTTTTACATTTTGAATGTATTACTTTAAGTTATATGTTGAATTCACGTGACATCATATCACGACCCTTACAGCATCCGAAGAAATTTTGCACATACAAAGTCTAGTGTGACTGCGGCAGATGGCGCTCTAGGCTATTTTTTAAGCACACACTCAAATGCTCATGAAGAAGAGCGCTCGTGCGTTCGGCTGAGTCTGACAATGTACTCGCAGCTCAGAATGCTTTTATGATGTGAGATTAATGTAAACGGTCCACTGCAAACACATTTGTGATGCACTTCTACCTTTTTTAAACTTTACAAATGATTATTTTACAGAAGGTTCAAGTGGTGTGTGTCAGGAAGCAGAGTACGGCTGTTTCTAAAGCAAGCAGCGCCATCTGCTGTTGAAAACTGAACTCAGAATCAATTCGAGAGAGAATTGCAATACATACGGAGAATATCAGAATCGATCCAGAATCATCGATGTATTGTCCCAGCCCTAATTTATACAGTGAAGATAAAACAGTGCTATTTTACATTTGATTACTTTATTCAGTTTCTGTACCTAATCTACAAATAACTACAGTTAGATCTACCTGAAAAACCTGGAAATGCCTGTTTAATTGGCATATTTTCTATTGTGTTTATTTGTTCTATTGCTTGTAGTTTGATTATTTGACATTGTTTTATTACAGACTGTTTAAAGAATTTAAAATGTATATAATATATTATAGTCTATTTATGTACAATTTTTTTAATTTGCATTGTTCTTGCAATCCATGTAAAAAGTCTGGTGAGTAAAATAAAAAAATTGACTAGGCAATATTAAAAATAGTTCTTTATTCGACTGAAAGTCACAAAATGCAAACAATGCAGGTGCATCTTTAAATGTTTTAACTAATCTAATGATTAATCGAGTAATCAGTCGAACATCGGTCGATAATTAATCGGATCATTTTTTTGTGTTAATAAAAACAGAATTAAATGAACAACAGCCACTGAAATGACTTAAAATACATATATAATAACGACGAGGCAATAATAATTGGATCAAATAAACTATCCTGTGCCGCTTTCGTTTATAAATGACGTACGTTAGAAATCTGGTGTAATGCAATGAGTGTGAAAGCGGCGCCGTCACGTGATCACATGACTCTGATCCGCCCTGAAAACCACCAATGAACACACTGGCACTCCCAAAGACTTCTGGGACACGGAATGAGGATACGGCTGCTATTTGAGATTCAGGGATGGAATTGCAATCATGTCGGTCAAGTGGCTAAATAAGGAAAGCTCTGTTAATGAGGGCGGCTTTAATGGCAGTGAGATGACGTCATGCTTCAAAGCGCTGCCTGATGGGATTGAAATGGATGCCACATGCTTGAGGCCGTCGAGCGGCATTTTTCTGTTGTTACGGCCTGAATGAGAACGGCAGCGTGTTCTTCAGCGCTCTTGTGGCTGATTCTGCAAACCATGTTTAACAGCACATGAAAGAATAAACATCTTTCCATAAAGAGGAATTTCTATATTAAATGTTTTACGAGCTCATGTCGACCGGAGATGGTTTGTGTCACAAAAGCAACTACTTAAACGAAGAAACATGCCTTCTCTTAAAGTTATTTTGTTCGTCAGATCTTTCCAGGGCTTTCTGCTGCCGGTCAAAGTCTTGGACTCTTACTGAGAGAAAACAGGAGACGGAGCCTCAAACCCGTGCAGTATTTACTCTGAGCGAGCGCTGCGACGTTATTTCACCCAGAATGAGGTTTGGTTTATTTCAACAGCAGAGGCCGTCTTCTCTTTTATGATTATTATTGCGACCCTCCCTGTAAAACTCTGCCAAATGAAGGATCAGTGGAGCAGAAAGCTAAACACTTCACATCACTTCCTGCGGCCGTGATGGAGAGCGAGCGACTGAGACGTAAACAGAGCCGAGCGGCGATAACCCTGCGCTCGTACATCTCGGCGTCAGTGAAGGATCCGCGTCCTGAGCTCAAACCTCGCCTCATCCTCTCATGACAGATGGAGAATCCTCTGGGATCTCCGTCTCAGAAAACACACCAGTAACGTCACCGACACGAGCTGCTTATCAAAGTGACCGCGATTAACTTCAGTTTACATGACAACACTACATCTACTCGTGGAAACATGAGAAATAAATAATAATGCTTTTTTAATTAATAATAATAATAATATATTTTTTTAGAAATTGTATTTTTTATGTAAATTAGTAAATTGCTTTTTAATGAAAAACATCATTTTTCATGTTTTTCATATTTTTTTCCTTTTTTAAGGATTAATTTAATAAAAATAGGTTTTTGTTTTTGTAATTAATAATAATATTTTTTATAATTAATATTAGTAATAATCAATTTTGTAAAGGTTAAAATATATATTGTTGTACATTTTTAAATAGCTTTTTAATAATAAAATTTTTTGTATTGAATAAAAATGCATTTTTGTACTGAATAATGTTTTTTAAATAATAGTAACAATAATAATAATATATTTTTTGTAATAAATAATAATAATATGTTTTGTAATTAATAATAATCCATTTTGTAAATATTTTCTTTAAAAACTAAATTTGTAAATTGCTTTTTTTTTTTTTTTTTGAGTTTATATTTTCATAATAATAATAATATAGGTTTTTGTAATGATAATAATGTATTTTTATAATAATATAAGTTTTTATAATTAATAAAATAATAATAATAAAATACATTTTTGTAATGAATAATAATAATACTTTTTGTAATTTATAATATTAATAATCAATTTTTGTAAATATATTTAAAAAAAAAATTAATTTGTAAATTGCTTTTTAATGAAAAACAAAACCTAATGTTATGTTTGCTATATTTTTTTCCTTTTTTTAGGATGTTAACATATTTTTATAATATTAATATACTTTTTGTAATGAATGCTAATGTATATTTTGTGTATGTGCATATTTAATGTGTATTATTAACATTAAAAATAAATGAATAATTAATTTTTTGTAATTATAATATTAATGTTTAAAACTTTTTGTACATTTATAATTGCTTTTTTATTTATGTAATATTTATTTATATTTATTTTTCTATTTTCTAATCGAGTTTTTGTAATGAATCATCATTTTTTTATAATTAATAATAATAAGTTTTTAAATTGATGTCTTTGTAAATTTGTAAATTGCTTTTTTATGAAAAAACAAAAATGTTCAAGCCTATAAAATGTATTTTCTTTTAAGGATGTTTACATATTCTTAGACATCTCTGTGCTGTTTTACCATCACATGACCTCAAGTAGGTTAATACTTTTATAAAATAACCGGCCCACAACATAAAAGCATACAGTGACAGAACTGTATATCAGTCAGCTTTGTTTAATAAATAATATTTATAAGAAGCAAGAACTTGAAGTACAGTACGGCTCGAGAGAATGATTCTCACCTGGGCGTTCTGCAGCGCGGCCTGATAGCTGGAGGGTCTGTAGTACATCCTCTGCGCGGGTTCGGTGTGGATGTCGCCCAGGTACAGCTCCTCCACCAGCTGATCCAGGTGATGATGCAGGTGCTGCTTCTCCATCCGCAGCAGCTGCAGCTCGTGCATGGCGAAGTTCAGGCCTCTGGAGCAGTCGCAGTCGCAGCCGCCCTCGTCGCTCCACAGCTCGTAACTCACGTTCGGCAGCCAGGACCCGAACTCGCGCGAGGAGCCTCTGCAGCTGCGGTTCAGCCTCTGACCGAGCTCTTTCGCCACCGACGCCGAGTGACACACCACCTGACGAGTCAAGACGCGTTTATTCCTACAGTGCTTCAATAACCAGGAAAATAACAGAATCGATGATGCAAACTTGTAAAGTGTTCCCAAGATTTCCTCATCTCCACATGTAAACATGTATTTAATATTTCTACACCTGTGTGCTGTGGATCTGGTAGTCGGCCTCCGTTCCGCCCCGTACGATCCAGGACGCCTGTCGGAGGCGCAGTCGGCCCCGGACCAGCAGCGTGTAGGTCGGGACGGTGCAGTGGTTGTCGGAGTAGTAGAACTGGTGAGCCTGGAAGGTGTTGTTGTGAAAGAAGCGATACGAGCGAGTGAGAAACTCCGGACCGGGCCGAACCTCACAGCTGCCATGAGGGAACAGAGAGAGAGATGACAGAGACTTGACATTCAGCACTTTTACAGTGTTTTTTATAAATGATTTATCATTATTGTGTTAAATTCATGTTCCTCATAATCTTGAATCATAATATCTTCTCCTCCCTCTTGCAGCATCTCTTCTCTTCTCTGATGATGAGGGCGGGGCAACCTGTCACTCACATGAGATCCACCAATAGCAAACCACAACCATCCAATCAATTCCCCACAGACAAAATCAAGCCCCGCCCTACATTTGTTCTTGTTTGCGAAGCATTTCACTCTGATATACGGCACAATAGTATATACTAACTGTCTTTTAAATCAAAAGAAAACTCAAAGCTGAACTGCTTCAGATCTCTCACACTCTCACCCAGTGGACACCCAGTGGCCTTCGATGTTGGGCGGCATCTGGACAGTGATGCGGGCGCCGTTGTGCAGATGTTTCAGCATGTGGAGGCACTGTGTGTCTTTAGACGGCCAGCCGAGACTCTTCTCCAGCGCCAGCCGAGGGGAACGACTGTCAGAGACGAACAGACGAGCCCTTCACACACCCTGAGGAAACAACCACAGCGACGGCTTAGAGGAGCGTTAACAGGACATCCATCTATCTATCTATCTATCTATCTATCTAATATTTGTATATATAATGAAAGAATGAAATGTTTCTTTTTAATTTTTTTTCTTTCTTATGCATGTGTTATGATTATTAGATCCCTTTCATGCATGAATTATGATAACCTCAGTCAGGATTTTTTCCTGTGTTTTTATTGCTCTTAGGGCATGAAAAACAAGATTTGAAATGTAATTTTTTTATGCATACTTTTCAAAGAGATTTCCAGATGTCCACTTGAGTGACCCGCATGCGTTTATGGTTTAAACATAATACAGTAATAACACAGCAATATTGTGTGTATTTAAGAAACCAATCAATAAAATTACATAAAATCATGTGAAAACTATAAAATATATATAAAAAATATAAATGTCAATCTCAATGAGTTTTTAACCTGGTTAAATAAAGAATGAAATGTGAAATATTGCAAATGCAATATCATCTGAAATGAGCAGTGATGGGGGTAATGTATTACAAGTAACACGTTACGTAATAAGATTACTTTTTGATGTAACGAGTAAAGTAACACAAGTAAAAAGTATTACATAATCAGATTTTTTTGATGTTACGAGTAAAGTAATACATTACAAGTAAAAAGTATTACGTAATCAGATTACTTTTTGATGTAACGAGTAAAGTAACACATTACAAATAAAAAGTATTACATAATCAGAATTTTTTTTGATGTAACGAGTAAAGTAACACATTACAAGTAACGTGCATTACATAATCAGATTACTTTTTGATGTAACGAGTAAAGTAACGCATTACAAGTAATGTGCATTACGTAATCAGATTACTTTTTGATGTAACGAGTAAAGTAACGCATTACAAGTACTGCATTACATAATCAGATTACTTTTTTGATGTAACGAGTAAAGTAACGCATTACAAGTAATGTGCATACGTAATCAGATTACTTTTTGATGTAACGAGTAAAGTAACGCAATTACAAGTAACGTGCATTACATAATTTACTGCGCTTACAAGTAATGCATTACATAATCAGATTACTTTTTGATGTAACGAGTAAAGTAGCATTACAAGTAATGTGCACTACGTAATCAGATTACTTTTTGATGTAACGAGTAAGTAGTGCATACATAATCAGATTACTTTTTGATAGTAAAGTAATGCAATTACAAGTAACGTGCATTACATAATCAGATTACTTTTTGATGTTACATAAAGTAACACAAGTAACTGCATTACATAATCAGATTACTTTTTGATGTACAAGTAAAGTAACGCATTACAAGTACGTGCATTACGTAATCAGATTACTTTCAGTAAAGTAGCGCATTACATAGTAATGATAAACGCATTACAGTAATGTGCATTACGTAATCAGATTACTTTTTGAGGAGTAAAGTAAAGTATTACAAGTAACACATTATGTAATCAGATTACCTTTTGATGTAAGGAGTAAAGTAACGCATTACAAGTCACATACATTACGTAATCACATTACTTTTTGATGTTAATGCAAATTACATTCTAATAACACAAATACATTTATTTACAGTCAAAAAAAGATACTGCAAATGAAGTATTTTCAAAAACGAGTCACAGTAATAGTATGAATTGTAGAAATATAGCTATTGATGCACGATGTCCACAACATTTTTTTTACCCGCGAGAGTCTCCTAGGATAGAAGGAATGGATGGATATTCCAGAACAACTTAGCATTTCTGACTGGCCATCGGCCATCTTGTTTTGGAGGGGAAAAAATTTGACATACAACGGCTTGCCACTTGGTGGCAGTGTATAGGAGGATGCACTAGAACACACTGTAGATGTTGATGTGCAACTATACCATCAAAACCCATGCATACACAAGGAAATGCTTTTTGAATAGCTGTCCACTGTAGTGACCTCTATGTGTGAAATGTAAAGTTCTTTGAATTATCAGTTACAATTTCATTTTATGCTAGTACTGAAAGGGTTAATTCATATTGTAAATACATAAGAAATGTACACATGAATGTCAGTAATCAGATCTGCAAGTAAACCCTGTAATGACACATGGCTTTAAAGATACTGACTGCACATCTTTAGATCACATGGCCTAATTCAAACTGAATGGAAAGAATAATTCCAGAGAGAAACTGTGTAGAAACACAACACACATTTCAGAGAGTCAGTGTGAATGTTAGAGGATATAAAAACCTTTAATGACTGTGGGAACGAGCTGGTGCTTTGGACAGAGATGAGGTATTATAATTCATTTTTAAATTCCGTATAATGACACTCGGAGAAAATAAAGCTGATGGTTGAGATAACACCAAACACATTTCTGGCCCGTGATCAGGACCTGCATAAGGACGCCAGATGAAAGGAGAAAAACCTCGAATAGCTTCAGACTAAAACCTCGGAAATTAAAGAATTTCAGTGCCTGAGGCTTCAGGTCTGTATTCCACGCATTCCATCCCAAGATCTGCGTTATGGCAACAGAAACATCATCAAATATATTCCCAAAGTAGGAAACTTTATTACAGTACAGTAAACTACATCTGCCTGAATCAGAGTCAAGAGAGCATGCAGCACTTCAGGCTCCAAAATAACAACGTTAAATCATTTCAACCATGAAATAGAGCTGAAATAATCACCTCAAAGCGTCCACCATTTACCTTCACTCTTGAAAATAGAGGCTTTTCACAGGGAAACCATAGAAGAACCATTTTTGGTTCCTTAAAGAACCTTCAAGTGATCAGTATCTGTACTTTACTGGAATATTTATATTTAGGGAAACTTTTTTTAACATGAAAATTCATAATTCATAATGAAGTCAGACTGAGTTTAAATATTTCGCTAATTTCTATATTTAAACAACTTGTAATAGAAAGAATGTTTGCCATTCTTCAAGTAATCAAACAGCTGTGGAAGTATAGTGATATTTATTAGTTGCACGTTTACCCTATTCACCCTTCATCCGCGTTTATCTATTCTGGATCCTAACGGAACACTACGTTCTCCAGGGAAACTCCGGCCAGCACAGCTGGAAACATTAGTAACGCTCCGCTGCTTCACTCATATCAAAGTCATCATCTCTCTCCTGAGAAACACATCAGCGCCGTCTGCACCTGCGCACACATCGATGCTGACCGCCGGCCAACCAAGTGTTTGCAAACCCTGTTATTACCTCACAACACGATCACAACACACCTGATCATCACAACACGCCTGATCATCACAACACGCCTGATCTTCACAACACGCCTGATCTTCACAACACGCCTGATCATCACAACACGCCTGATCATCACAACACGCCTGATCATCACAACACGCCTGATCTTCACAACACGCCTGATCATCACAACACGCCTGATCTTCACAACACAACACGCCTGATCATCACAACATCATCACACACGCCTGATCTTCACACACGCCTGATCATCACAACACACACATCATCACAACGATCACAACACGCCTGATCACAACACGCCTGATCATCACAACACATCCTGATCATCACAACACGCCTGATCATCACAACACGCCTGATCATCACAACACGCCTGATCTTCACAACACGCCTGATCACGCCTGATCATCACAACACGCCTGATCCACAACACCCTGATCTCACAACACCACAACACACGCCTGATCTTCACAACACGCCTGATCTCACAAATCACAACGCGCCTGATCATCACAACGCGCCTGATCTTCACACGGCCTGATCATCAACAACAAACACGCCTGATCTTCACAACACGCCTGATCACAACACGTCATCACAACACGCCTGATCATCACAACACGATCACAACACGCCTGATCATCACAACACGCCTGATCTTCATGACACACAACACGCCTGATCATCACACACGCCTGATCACACCACACACGCCTATCTGCACTGATCATCACAACACGCCTGGTCTTCGCCTGATCTTCACAACATCGCCTGATCTCACAACACGCCTGTCTCAGCCTGATCTTCACAACGCTGATCACAACACGCCTGATCACACACGCCTGATCTTCACAACAATCATCACGCCTGATCATCACAACACGCCTGATCACAACAATCATCACAACACGCCTGATCATCACAACATCGATCCTGATCTTCATCACAACACGCCTGATCGCCTGATCTTCACAACATCCACAACACGCCTGCTGATCTTCACAACACGCCTGATCATCACAACACGATCTTCACAAACGCCTGATCCACACACGCCTGATCATCACAACACGCCGATCCTCATGATCTTCACAACACGCCTGATCATCACAACACGCCTGATCATCACAACACGCCTGATCTTCACAACACGCCTGATCATCACGCCGCCTGATCTCACAATCTTCACAACACGCCTGATCCTGATCACAACACGCCTGATCTTCACAACACGCCTGATCTCACAACACGCCTGATCTTCACAACACGATCACAACACGCCTGATCATCACAACACGCCTGATCTTCACAACACCCTGATCATCACAACACGATCACAACAGCCTCACAACACACACCCTGATCATCACAACACGCCTGATCTTCACAACACGCCTGATCATCACAACACGCCTGATCATCACAACACGCCTGATCTCACAACACACACAGCCTGATCATCACAGCCCCTGATCTCCACATGATCATCACAACACGCCTGATCTCACACACGCCTGATCTTCCTGATCTTCACAACACGCCTGATCTTCACAACACGCCTGATCATCACAACACGCCTGGTCTTCGCCTGATCATCACAACACGCCTGATCTCACGCCTGATCTTCACAACACAACACGCCTGATCTGACCTGATCTTCACAACACGCCTGATCTTCACAACACGCCTGATCATCACAACACGCCTGATCTCACACACGCCTGATCTTCACTTCACACACGCCTGATCTTCACAACACGCCTGATCATCACAACACGCCTGATCTTCACAACACGCCTGATCATCACAACACGCCTGATCCAACACGCCTGATCATCACAACACGCCTGATCATCACAACACGCCGATCTGATCTCTGATCCACAACACGCCTGATCTTCACAACACGCTGATCAACAATCAACACGCCTGATCGTCACAACACGATCTCTGATCTTCACAACCTGATAACACGCCTGATCTCACAACACCTGCCACAACACGATCTCAAACACGCCTGATCCTCACAACACGATCTTCACAACACGCCTGATCATCACAACGCCTGATCTTCACTGATCTCACAACACGCCTGATCGTCACTGATCACAACATCATCACAACACACAACACGATCATCACAACACGCCTGATTCTCATCCTGATCTCACAACACGCCTGATCATCACAACACGCCTGATCTTCACAACACGCCTGATCATCACAACACGCCTGATCATCACAACACGCCTGATCTCACAACACGCCTGATCACAACACGCCTGATCTTCACAACACGCTGATCTCACAACACGCCGATCATCACAATCTTCACCCCCTGATCGTCACAACACGCCTGATCTTCACAACACGCCTGATCATCACAACACGCCTGATCTTCACAACGCCTGATCATCACAACACGCCTGATCTTCACAACACGCCTGATCTTCACAACATCATCACACACGCCTGATGTCATGATCTTCACAACACGCCTGATCTTCACAACACGCCTGATCACAACAACGATCATGATCATCACAACACGATCACAACACGCCTGATCATCACAACACGCCTGATCATTCATCACACGCCTGATCATCACAACACGCTGATCATGAGCGGCCTGATCATCACTGATCTGATCATCACATGATCACAATGATCATCACAACACGCCTGATCTTCACAACACGCCTGCATCACAACACGCCTGATCTTCACAACACGCCTGATCTTCACAACACGCCTGATCAGGGATCTCACTGATCATCACAAACATGATCCACAACACGCCTGAACATCACTGATCTCAGCCTGAGACAACACATCATCTGATCTTCACAACACGCCGATCATCGCCTGGCCTGGCCTGGCCTGATGAGAGGGCGGGGGATATATCGCATGCGATTGTCACGCGCATTTCGTCAGTAAAGCCGGTTCCCTGATTACCGCTAAATCTCCATCACCTGCTTTCAAATGGAGCGGCATTTAATAGACAGAGTCGTAGTTCACTGACAAGCCACGCAATATCGCATTCATATCGCAGATGAATCGCCTTCGATAATGAACGTGATATTGTGTGGCTTGTCAGTGAACTACGACATAGTGGTGCTATGTCCAACTGCACTCCACATCCGGTTAGTGAGGAAGTGATGAAGCAAAGTGCGAGACATCACTTCCGTCATCAGAGCGCGTTTTTTGACCTCACTAACCGGATGCTGAACAGAGTTGGACATAGTGGTGTTTTAGAGGTAAAAAATGATATAGTGTTCGGTTTCTCGCACAAACCGATCGTTTCGTGTCTTAGGACATCAATGTGTTGTCACGAGCCGCAGGGTTTAATTTGGATTTGTCTGTGCATGTTTTTTTGACTCTTATAGATTGTGCTCCTATTGACATGCATTATACGACTGACAGACGGCAACGGTTGGAGTTAAAAATCATCATTTGTGTTCTACTGAAGAAACAAAGTCACCTACATCTTGGATGCGCTGGGGGTAAGCAGATAAACATCAAATTTTCATTTTTGGGTGAACTATCCCTTTAATGCTTTCGTTCAGCAACACTCTAAAAAATGCTGGGTTAAAAACAACCCAAGTTGGGTTGGGAATGGACAAACCCAGTGATTGGGTTGTTTTAACTCAGCAGTTGGGTTAAACGTTTGACCTGCTGGATAGTTTTATTTAACTCAACTATTGTTTAAAAATGACTGCATTTCTTGCTTGGGTTGTTTTTAAGCCAGCATGTGAGGGACGCATTAACCCTCTGCTTCTGCTCACATGGCGGTGAAGAATGAATTTTAAGTTATAAAATTTATTATGAAACACTGCACAAACTACTATTTTCAATTTTTTATATAAATATATTTTCCAAAACATGTTTTACTCTAAAACTGTGAGAAAATCAAAGCCACAAATCTAAACAAGTTGTTTTCTTGCTGTTCTTTTGAACTTTCTATTCATCAAAGAATCCTGAAAAATAAAATGTTTCACAGTTTCCACAAAAATATGAAGCTGTTTTCAACATTGATAATAATCATAAATGTTTCTTGATCATCAAATCATCATATCAGAATGATTTCTGAAGGATCATGTGACACTGAAGACTGGAGTAATGATGCTGAAAATTCAGCTTTGATCACAGGAATAAATTACACTTTACTATATATTCACATAGAAAACAGCTGATTTACACTGGAATAATATTTCACAATTTTTACTGTATTGATTTGATCAAATAAATTGATCCTTCATGAGCAGAAGAGACTCTCAAAAACATTTTAAAAATCTGACCAAGCCCAGACTGCTACTGTAAACTTACTTAATTTGTTCTTGCAGTGCAAAAAATCTAGTTATGGATTTAATATTCTTCAGAGGGATCAGTGAACTGACTTCCATTCTGTTTCTGTCTTGTTTCTCACACCATCTTCATCCTTCCGCTGTGAATGCTGAAGTGAGCCAAACACTCGCTCTCGTTCCCAGCGCTGGCCGTCTATCTCAATCAAAGCGTCCGCAGCGCTCTCGAGACCAAACCACCAAGAACATTTCCAGTTGGCCCGATCCCATCGCTGAGGTAACAGCTCTGGGCCGACTGACAAACACACAAGCTCCAGAATCACTCCGTCCGGATACAGTCGACAACACAATTCCATCTGAAAGCTTTTTACCACACGGCCCTCGTCTGCGTCTGAAGGGACGCTTTCTTCCGGAGAGTCGCTTTAACGGCCCTCTCGTTAATTCTGATTATATATACAAGTTTATGAGCTTGTAGACGTTTTAATAGACGCATGATTCAATGGAGGAAAGGGTTTCATGTGGATAAGAATAGACTGGCACATGTATTTAGAGGAGGATACCAGCTAACAGCGAACGTTCTGCCAAGGTTCTCTCAAAGTTATGAGCAAACCTTCTTCCAGTAACGTTTATCTGGTCTTTAATAATGCTCTCAAAACGTCAACATGCGTTTAAACATTTTAGTTTATCTAACGTTTTTTAAATGTTACAACTTTTCAGAACATTTAAAAGTAACGTTCCAATAATGTTTCCTTGACGTTTGCATTACCAAGAAAAAAACGTTCAGAGAACATAATGTTTTCATAACTTCATTCTTAGAACATATTTTGATTGATTTTGAAAAAATTGGAGCATGTTTTACAAGAAAATATTATTTCTTTATAAAATTATTTTTCAAAATTTCATGTTTATTTCAATTTCTTTCTATAATTATTATCCTGAGTGAAAACTGGGTGATTATGTGTCAGAATTTGAATATATATATATATAAAGGAGTCATATCATCCTTTTTTTTTTTTTTTACACTTATTATTTATTTTTCACAGATGTTTTATAATTTTATTAATGTTCTGAGTTTATGTCAGTTTATTCTGCTGTTTAGAGATAATATGATCTATCTTACATCCTCACCGTGACTGGATTAAGTTTCTAAACCCCTTAATAGAAGTAAATGTTCATCTGTGACATCAGAAAGTATCGGGCGTTTGTTGTTTCGCTCATTTGTATAAAAGGATAAATGTCAACATTAAAAATGATCATTCTGTCATCATTAGGGTCTACATGACATTGGACCCCACTGAGTTTCACTGAAGATAAAAGAGCATTTTAAAGACGTTCTGCAGTTTCTCTTTCTTTCCAGCGTGTATCAGACACTCAGTTTGAGCTCGATGCTGTTCAACATCTAACAAGGTTTCGGAGCCAGTCGGCTCCACGTGAGACGCTCCTAAGGTTGCCGTCTTGGCTTCTCTTTGACCTGATCCTGAGGTTTTCCCCCTATAAATTGCCAGCACGCTCTAATCTGCCCTGACGACGGGGTTTATGGCTGCTGGGAAAGGCTGCTATAATGCGCCACTTAATTGAACGTTAGATTCTCTTAAACACACTGGAGAGAAAGAGCATATGAAAATATCTTTTTTATCTCTCGGCTCCGTTTGAAGTGGCTGCCAAACGTTTGTCATTTCCAGCTGATGAAACGGGTCAAACGCAGTCCAGTAATATGCTCTCTCTTCCCACGTGACACTGTTGAGATCTATTGCACATGTGTGCAGAGAAACAGCATTGTGTGTTATTGAACCCTTGATAGTACAATTTGTACATTCTGCGTTTTGTTTACCTGTACAAACTATCACACACACACACACACGCACACACCTAACAGGGTCAGAAATGAACAGAAGAGGCAAAAATGCCCCAGATATTTAATATTTTAGAGCAAAGACAGCCCATTACTGAGTTACGTAACATTTCATATATTTCACAACACTCTTTTAGATTTATCTGACTTTAGAGACACTAATATTAAGTGTAAAAATGACCCTCCAGGAGGAAATGTTGATTTCTGACAGGTCTAATTGAGATCTAATCAATTATTATACATAAAACTGAACTTAATTAACTTACTACAGAATCTGTACTACATTTAATCCAAGCTGACAAGCGTTTTGAAGAAGTGTTCACACGCCATCATGAAGAATAAGGTTTGTGGTTGATGATTTTCACTACAGCTCAAACTCGATTACTGTTTTAACAAATTACACAGTTTGATCTAACAACATTAACATGACGAAATTTAACTTCTTATTGGATAAAACAGCACACAAATGCTGAAATGTGACGAAAATCTGAAGTTAACTTTGAATAGGATTTAAGTTGTAATTAATGTATTATTTAGAAAAAGTTTTTTTTAAAAATGACTCTTTTGCTTTAAGTAGGCTATTTTGATTGACAGGCTGCAGAAATACGCGATACTAACGACATTTTAAATTTATATAATTATTATATTTATATTTCTATTCACGAATTCATAGTATTAAACAGATTGAACATGAATGAAATCACTCACCAATCATCATCAGCAGCAGCAGAAACACAGACGCAGCCATCATTATTCCCACAGAAGGAGTTTCGCTCAGTAATATTCCTTCCTCAGATTAATCACACATGAAGTTTCTCTTCTATCCAGAACTTTTTAGATTCTCTGCGCGAGGAGAAGTCCGACAACATCCATCCGACCCGCCGCGCGCCGCGCGCAGACGCACTGGAGACTCGCACGACGCGCCAGGACAAACATCTGAAACACTCGCGACACAGAAGCATCGATTAATATCGAGATCTGCAGCAGGAGTTACTGTTCCCACAGGAGAGCATGGAGCAATCCACGGAAAACTATGACGGAGATCTCCAGAGAATCCTGAGCTGAGCCTTCTGAGAGAGAGAGAGAGAGAGTGTGTGTGTGTGTGTGTGTGTGTGTGTGTTCACTGTTCACCACATCAAACAGATCCTGATCTCAGAACAATTCAAGTTCCTCCTGTTAGAACCTGCAGCCATTTCTGTACAGGACATTTATTCTTTTCTGGTTTTAAATGTTTTGAAAACATTATTTCTGAAGTTTAAAAAAAAATCTTGGGGATCCAAACATTAACGAAACATAAATAAGTAGTGACATTAAAGAGGCGATTAATTATGATTTGACTGTTTTAACTTTAGTTAGTGTGTAATGTTGCTGTTTGATCATAAACAACATCTGCAAAGATACGACGCTCAAAGTTCAATGCAAAGGAGATATTTTCTTTTACAGAAATCGCTTTTTAAACGGCTGGTAGGAACTACAACGAGCTTCTTCCCAGATTTGTGACATCACAAACCCTACAATTTACATAAACCCCGCCCCCGAGAACACACAACAAAGGGGGCGGGGCCATGTTGGGCTGCTTTAGAGAAGAGGAAGAGTTGTTGTAGTCGAGTGTTGTTGTCATGCCGTCATTTTACGCCGGACTGCTTCACAAACGAGGGTCAATTCAACACAAAAGATGAACATGACGGCACATGCTAGTGGATGAGTTGAATCAACTCCACAGCAACTACATCAATTTATCCACTAACCATTCAGAAACGTCTAAAAGTTGTAACTTCTTCCTGAGTCTCTCCATCAGTGTCGACTCCGGTTTGAACAATGTAAGGCTGAACACTTTCCTCATTTTGGCTGTGAGATTCTCCAGCTTTGTTGTTGTTGAGCTGTTAAAGCTCCGCCCTCTTCTGGAAAGCGGAGCTCATTTGCATTTAAAGGGACACACACAAAACGATGTTTTTTTGCTCACACCCAAATAGGGGCAAATTTGACAAGCTATAATAAATGATCTGTGGGGGATTTTGAGCTGAAACTTCACACACACATTCTGGAGACACCAGAGACTTATATTACATCTTGTGAAAGGGGCGTTATATGTCTGCTTTAATGACAGACGGCAGCTTATTAGGCTGCTGTCACTTTAAGAGCTGATAATCTGACACACATCTGATGTTCTCACAACTCTTTATGGTCAAAGGATGGCAGGAAAACACCAGATGATGCATTAATTGCGTTAAATATTTAAAAACGTTAAAATGAAATAATAATTGCAAAATTAACTCATTAACTGTGACACCCCTATTGGATTCCTATTGAAATGTCTGCAAAAATTCACCCAAGAAAAAACATTGAACAACAGTAAATGTTACCACAACTTTGTTTATATAGAGACCATCCAATCACTTCCACATGAATGAAATCAGTTTAAAGCAGTCATTTTATCAATAATAAAATCTATATGCATTCCTGTAGCTTAAACTGTAGAGCAACTCCAAGGTCACGGGTTCGATTCCCAGGGAATGCATTTATTGATAAAATGCAGGCTTTGGATAGAATTATCTGCCAAATGCATACATGTACATATGGTCACATCACTTCCATTCCTCTCAAAAATGACGGACTGAGACTGTCAGATTCAACATTCACAAAGACTTTTCTACATGTTACTATGACAGTAAGAGATGTTTGACTGTGGAAATACCATGTGGATTCACTTTAGCACGACCAGCGCTGCTCTCATGCAGACGGAGACGGTTCTTTAAAAAGCTAAAAAATTCATCACTTATTCACCCTCATGTTGTTGAAAACCCTCATGAGTTTCTTTTTTTCTGTAAAACACAAAACTAGATGTTCTGCAGAGTGTCTGAGTAGTTTTAAAACACTTTGCAATAAAGCATACGAGTTACAAGAGGAAAGAAAGTCTATATTAAGATAATTTCCCTTCATTTTATTCTTTAACGTCATCCACGCTGTCATTGTCATTTACACTGTTCTTAATGCATGTTTTACTTGAACGCTACAATTGATTTGGCAATGTAAAAATATTTGTCATGTCAAAACAGTAAAAAATGATGAACTAAATCACTGTCACTGACTTCATGCACTGGTCCTGTTAAAGTGAATCCACATGTTATTTCCACAGCTCTTGTAACATGTAGAAAAGTCTTTGTAAATGTTGTATCAGACAGACAGAGTCTCAGTCCTTCATTTGAGAGGAATGGAAATGGTGTGACCATATGGAGAGAGAGAAAAAAGCAAAACAAGGCGAGCTTTAAACGGGCTGACTGGCTTGAGTTTCCCTCAGTTCAAAGGACTTTAATCTTCTGGTTTGGCTACAATCAGACGGGATTTAAGTGGGAGTGAGACGCCCTCCCTCCTCTCTCTCTCTCTCTCCTCTCTCTCTCTCTATGGCAGCTGTGAATGTGTGGAAACAGAGATGTTGGCGAAGCCTCTGAAGTGGTGACTTCATACCAATCTGTTGCTTTCAAGCGCTGTTGTTCGCTTTTCCTGTCTCCATTGTTCGGACTTAATGTTTTGTGGAAGACCACATCCTGTGAAACACCACTTCTGCAAAACTGCTCACCAAAAACTCACCAGCTCACCACGATTCCTCCAGTTCTGCTGTAACGGCTGAAGTCTGATAAACAAAGACAGATGCTTTAACGAAAGCCTTGATGCAGGGCGAGCAGAATCATGTTTACTGTGGTGATTTACAGCAGCTGATCTGTTTATAGAGGAACTATTATGCCCATTTGTTTTTGTGCTCTACTAGAACAGGTTGATTATTCTCCTCATATTCTCCATTGTTGCAGCTCCTCTCTTCCCAGTCTGTCAGTAACGCTCTGTTTAGTTCCTGTCTCTATGAAGCCCCTCCTTCTGAAAAGCACAATGTGCTCTGATTGGTCGGCTGGAGCAGTGTGTTGTGATTAGTGTTTGGGAAATGTCCCGCCCCTTACCATAACCGCCAGTTTCAACACACTACTAACTAACTCAACCAGGCCCCGCCCCTTTATTCTGCGCATAAATTATTTAAATGAGGAATATTGTGAAGAAAACTCAAGATGGAGTTCAGAACACTGATATAGAGAAGAACTCTTTTTCATGGTCCTCTTTAAGAAGCTCATTACAGACATCATGATTTGTTGGCCAGAGTCTCCATGTGAGAGAGAAAACCAGCATCAGTTCTTCAGTTGAACAGTATCAGTTTCTCAGACAGACAGATTCACCCCTCAAAACACATTCTGACCTCTGACCTGGATCAGCAGAGTCTCTGATGTTAAAGTGACAAAACAAACAGCAGCAGTTTCAGCCCTGCCTGAGTTACACGAGTCTACATTAGTTAGTTTAACTGGTAACACTTTACAGTAAGGTTTCATCAGGACATCGGCTAATACTTCTACAGCTTTTATTCATCTAAGTTCAAGTCAATTTCTACATTTACTAATACATTATTAAAATCAAAAGTTGCATCATTAGTTAATGCACTGTGAACTAACAAAATTGCATTTTGTTAACTAACATTATCAAAGTTTAATAAATGCTGTAAATCATTGTTAGTTCATGTTATCTATTTTTTTGTTCAAAATGAAAAATAATGAAGTCAATTAGTGCTGTCAATAGATTAAAAAATACCTAATTAATCACACATTTTTGCTGTGATTAATCGTGATTAAAAACATTGGAGTTTTTAATATTTTTATATTGTAATAATTTTACAGTTACTCTCCAAATTTTAAATATTTGTTGAATGGCATCTTTTTATGAATGAAGGACAGAATCACTGCTACTGCTCAATAAATTGATCAGCATTTATTAGGCTTTAAAAATAACTTTTAATTTAAGTGAACTTAAAACAATCTTCACATAAACCTGTCATATTTAACAGGTAGGAAATATACAAAAATTGAATAAAGTTATCAAACACTTTACAGTATTCACTGAATAAATTATAAATTAAATATACATTAAAACTTATTAAAGCTACAGTTTTTTCTGTTATCTTTGTTCTTTGATGAACATTAATGACAGACGTCACATCAACTGGTTTATTAGGCTGCTGTCACTTTAAGAGCTGCCGCTGCCGAACACGACGCGCCTCTCATTTCCTCACAACTCTTTAAGTTAATTTAAGATGTTATTCAACTCATTTAAGACTGCTTTTATGAGGATACTCCACAAAACTGGCATTTTGCCATAATTCTGTGTGTTATTGTTTGTTCAAGCACGAAAGAGAACTCGGTACTGGTGTGCGTCTTTCTGTGCACACGAGTCGCATGTGTTTCTCATTCACAGACAGCGCGTTCTCGTTTGTCGGCGCTTGAATGGTTTAAAAGCATTTGCGTGAATAAGAGCATGATCATATAATGTAATGCTAGCCAAATTATGACAGAAAAAACGGATGCTATGTAAAAATTAATTAATTGCATACGTTAACGCACCAATTTTGACAGCACTAGAGTCAATACATCATCAATCTTCCTTCCAAAACATGTTTTTGTCTTACCCTGATTCACTATATTATTGTGCCTGTTATTAGTGTTTATATTGTAGACCTGTCCGGATGGTTTTCATGGTAAATTGTGTCATACGTCACTTGTGTGTGTCTCGTCATATCAGAAAATTGAGAAAAGTTGCTCCGGCTGCTTTGACGCATGTCTGGTGTGTGAGTGACACAGGTTAGTTGTCAGAACAAGTGAGAAAGATTGACATGGAGCCTCTAAATATCTGAAGAATCGGCCGTTTAAACAAATGACGAACAGAGGAGATTCTACTGGCAAACAGAGAGTGCGACAGAGCTCGTAATAAAACAAGAATCAACATTAGTTAGGCTTTTTGGAGATGGTGAGAACTGAGGGATTTGAAATGTAAATGCGACATGGAGTATTTAAGTTGTTTGAATGTGTAGGGAGACCGACTCAATGATGTCATTTGAGGTGCTTCATGGGAGTGGGTGGAGCTAAGCATGATTGACACTTTCAATTCTCTGATTGGTGGGGATTTTTTACAGAATCATGGATAATCTAGTTTTTCACCAGGAATTCCACCATTATACATGATTCTTTATAAAGCAGGTTGAAATAATGCAGTCAAGTGGCTTAAACAAAAGCAAATACCATCGAATGACAACCTCAGAGCTCACATTAGACTCTCTTTAATGAGCTTTGGCCTGGTTTCACAGACAGGGCTTAGATTAAGCCAGGATTAGGCCTTGGTTTAATTAGGGCATTTAAGTAGCTTTTATAAACATGCCCTAGAAATGAAACATCACTGGTGTGCATCTTGAGACAAAACAATGGCACTGACATGTTTTAAGAGAGGTTTGTGCAAGTTACCTTCAGTTAAAACAGATCAAACACGTCTTGTCTGTGAAACCGGTGGATTAAGTTCAAAATTAGTTTCCCTGTGGAGAAAATCAATGGGAACCACTCTGTTAATCTCATTGTTTAGTGGATTTCCTCTGTTACCATGGAGTTTACCGCGGTATTCGCTCTCCGCTGTGTTTTAATTCTGATGGCTGCGCTCCACAAACGCAACTCATTTTTCCTTTCCTATATTCTCTCATTCCCTCTCTGTTTCCAGGTTCCAGTCTTGGAAGCTCGGATGCGGAACAGCGATCCTGGAGACAGGAGGGATTAACCATCAGTGTGAGTTCAGGTGTTCAGTAATTAAAGTCTCCGCGTCAAACCCTAGTGAGTTTCCTTCATAGACGGCACGTTAAGGCATCAGTTGTGCTCCACGTCTCAGAGACCTTCTTAGACATTGAGAATGTGTTCACTTTTGATTAAAAAACACAAAGTCTGATTCCATAACTTCATAGAAAACACATCCAGTCTCTTTTATTTCAATGACATCTGCAATCACTTACCATGTATGTAACACAGAATCCAGCAAGATGAATTCAGAAGATCATAAATATGAAATCTGAGATAAATATGTAGAAACTGTTGTTATTGATTCGTGCCCCTCCGCAGACAATGACATGCTGTTTATCCCGAAACATTCCTGAACTCACTCGAGGTTCATCTTTCTGTTTTTAATTAATGTTTTTTGATGATTCTGCTGTTTTTTTATGCGTGCATAATTCTGCGTTTTGCCGCCCATCTATATCTGTTCATAATTAAAGTGCTCAAATAGAGGCAGTAATTCACTGCGCTGATTATACTCATCAATCACAATCATAAAGACGAGTTCGTTTCAGCTTCGCTTAATTAGCAGCTCTGTGGTTAAATGACATTAACCTCACGTTACCCCTCATGTGCTTATTTCTATCACACTCCATCAAAACATGTACATGTCTGCTTTGAGAACTGAAATATTTGTCACTGGAATGACTTATTTAGTCACTTTTTCCACTTTTTACAAATAAATGAATGTAACTTGAATCTCACTCTTAGTAGAAAAGATTCTCTATAGAACCCTCAAGGGTTCCCATCATGGGATCATGTTGTGCCTTTAGTTGTAATTAATTCATTTTAATTCATTTTTTATTTTAATTAAATTTTATGAATTAAACAGCTCGTAAACATACTTTATTACTGGAAAAAATTGAAATAAACATTTCACCTTATATACATTTTTGGCTTTGAAATTAAGTCAGGAACCCTTGGTTTCTAGATAGAACCTTGTTTTCTAAGAGTGGTTTAAATGAGATCCAGAGTGTTCTAGAGAAAACACAATCACAGACTGAGTCTCACCTGGACAAAGAGGAGTAAAGTGGGACGCTCTCTTCAGTAGAAAACGCTTTCTTGTCTCTCCAGCGTCTGATGAAATGATTGTCCAGCGTTCGGTCACAATGCTGTGAGGTTGGACTCGTGTGTGAAGTCTCTGTGCGTCTCCACTGATGTTTGATTTCAGGCCTCTGTGACCTTAAAAGAACAAAGAAACAGTGACTTTACTCTTTACTCTTTCAGCAGCTGACCTCAAACACCTACAGAGACTTTCAAGGAAAATATATTAATGTTTTTTATTTTTCTCAGCCAGTTTTGTTCATTTTCTGAAAGTCATGAACATTCATAAATCATCACGCAATATATAATATAATATAGCTGCTTATAGTATGCAAAGTTATATGCAAAATTACAGCTTGATAAGAAATGATACAATAAAAATATTATATAAATATTAGATATTTACCTTGGTTTGCATTTGTTTTCTTCACACAAAGAAAACAAGTGAAACAATAAAATCTCATAATTTAAAAAGAAATGATAACAGCATAATAAAACTTTTCTCAGTTTTAATATAGTCTTCATATCAATCTTTTTTGCAATATTTTCTGTGCAAATGTTCAAAATGTTTCATTTGATTGACAGTAAAAATAAAAAATTCATAATCAATTTAATTTAAATTAAAAAGACCAATAATGCTATGAAAGTTTTTCAAAATGTTTCATTTGATTGGCAGTCATAATAAAAATACTCATAATTAATTTAATTTAATTTAAAAAGGTGAAAAATGCAACAAAAGTGTTTCAAAATGTTTCATTCGATTGGCAGTAAAAATACCATAATGAATTTAATTTCATTTAAAAAGGCCAATAATGTGATGAAAGCATTTCAAAATGTTTAATTTGATTAGCAATAAATTAAATTTCATTGTTATAATGCGATTAATATAAAACAGTGATTTCTGTCGGACTGGTGAACACCACGTGTCTGTTTCGCATCAGATTCCTGTACGATTGTGGAAAGTTAAAGCAGACTGGGCTTGATGGTAATGATTGCTTTACGTTGAAAACACTCTGTTTTCCATGACAACACTGGGCTTTGGGACGGGAGTTTGTGGATGTAAACACAAGCAGGACGGACTAAAACATTACAGTAAACTGCTGGTATGAGGGAAGTTTTTTATTTATATATGAAGGTTTCAATCTCCCACCACAAGCCAGACCAGCTGGAGACGTCACAAATGTGCCTTCAGGCAGAAAGAGAGAGGAGAAGGGGGAGAAAATCTCTTTTGCCCAAAGACCACAATCCGACGGCACTTATGGAAGTAATTGTGGCACATTTGGGTCACACTGGGAATGAGCAGACTGATCCCAGAAGATCCACACTGGACTGAATGTGTCTTTGTAACCTTCCACTGACTGAATCGCTTTGAGTTGCTTTCACACAGGCTGAAAGAAGCTTTAAAAGTGAGCATATATATGTAGTTTGTACATTTGTAAAGTAGAGAGGTTTAGATAAAGGGATTTGAGTGATTATTAATCAGTATGTTGGTTATTGCTGCTGCTGGTGTCAATGATGCTGCTGCTGCTGCTGTTGGTTATTGATGGTGTTGCTGTCATTGATGCTGCTGCTGGTTTTTGATGCTGCTGTTGGTTATTTTGATGCTGCTAGTGTTATTGATGCTGCTGCTGTTGGTTATTGATGCTTCTGCTGTCATTGCTACTGCTGCTGCTGTCATTGCTGCTGCTGCTGTGTATGGCTGCTGTCATTGCTGCTGCTGCTGCTGGTATTGCTGCTGCTGTGCTGCTGCTGTATTGCTGACGCTGCTGCTATGTTGATTGATGCTGATTGGCTGACTGCTGTTGGTTATTGATGTGCTCTATTGCTGCTGCTGTATTGCTATTGCTACTGCTTATTGTGCTGCTGCTGCTGCTGCTGCTGCTGCTGCTGCGGTGCTGCTGTTATTGATGTTGGTTATTGATGCTGCTGCTGCCTGCTTATTGCTGCTGCTGTATGACTGCTGCTCTGTTATTGCTGCTGATGCTGCTGCTGCTGTTATTGCTGCTGCTGTGTTTTGCTGCTGTTGGTTATTGCTGCTGTTATTGTGCTGCTGATTTATTGCTGCTGCTGTTGGTTATTGATGCTGCTGCTGTTATTGATGCTGCTGCTGCTGTTATTGCTGCTGCTGCTGCTGCTGCTGTTGCTGTTGCTTCTGCTTGCTGTGATTGATGCTGCTGCTGCTGCTGCTATTGCTGCTGCTGCTGGCTGCTGCTGCTGTTATTGCTGCTGCTGCTGCTGCTGCTGTTGATTATTGATGCTGCTGCTGTTATTGCTGCTGCTGCTGCTGCTGTTGGTTATTGATGCTGCTGATGCTGCTATTATTGATGCTGCTGTGTTATTGCTGCTGCTCTGCTGCTGTTGGTTATTGCTGGCTGCTGTCATTGATGTGATGTGTTATTGCTGCTGCTGCTGATTATTGCATGCTGCTGATGCTGTTGTTATTGATGCTGCTGCTGTTATTGCTGCTGTGCTGCTTGGTTATTGATGCTGCTGTGTGCTGTTGGTTATTGATGCTGCTGCTGTTATTGCTGCTGCTTGGTTTATTGCTGCTGCTGTCATTGCTGTGCTGCTGTCATTGCTGCTGTGCTGTATTGATGCTGCTGCTGCTGTTGATTATTGCATGCTGCTGTGCTGCTGCTTGGTATTGCTGCTGCTGTTGGTTATTGATGCTGCTGATGCTGCTTGGTGCGTTGATGCTGCTGTTGTGCTGCTGGCTGTATGCTGCTGCTGTTATTGCTGTGCTGTGTATTGCTGCTGCTGCTGCTGCTGATGCTGTATGATGCTGCGTTATTGTGCTGCTTGCTTATTGCTGCTGTGTGCTGTTGATGCTGCTGCTTTGGTTATTGCTGCTGCTGCTGTTATTGCTGCTGCTGCTGCTGCTGTCTTGTTGATGCTGGCTGCTGCTGCTGTATTGCTGCTGCTGCTGATATTGCTGCTGTGCTGCTGCTGTTGGTTTATTGATGTGCATTGATGCTGCTCTGTCATGAAATGATGCTGCTGTTATGCATGCTGATTGCTGCTGGTGCTGCTGCTATTGCAGTGCTGCTGATGATGCTGCTGCTGCTTCTGATGATGCTGCTGCTGTCAATTGCTGCTGCTGTGCTGCTGCTGACTGCTATGAAATGTGCTGCATCATTGAATTATTGATGATGCTGCTGCTGTTGGTTATAGCTGCTGCTGCTTTTATTGCTGCTGCTGTTATTGCTGTACAATATAACATACATGAATTACCCATAGAAGATCTATACAGGTGGAGCTGGGGAAGGTGGAGGGTTACTGAAAGCACACTGTAACTGCTACAGAAAATGCTGACCAGCATTTGAAGGTTAAGCAGCAAGCTCATTAGCTCATTAGCTACTGATACAGTAGAGAATGATGTGATTGCAAGCTGATTGAGTTAAGGACCTATCAGCCTGCGCCATCTAGAGATTATGACAGAACTTTGTATTTCATCTGCAACAGCATTGTGAACTGTTACACATTTGATGCATTTGGTCATTAACTTTTAAATGCATCATGCATCAATGTGCTGTTGCATCTCTTTCGACATGGTAGGAAACTAAATGAAAGTTTAAACTTTGTCAGGATGCACGTAACTAAGCGACAGAGCGGTCCGTTAAAGATGCAGTTATGATGAAGTAGTTTGTCCCAAAGCTTGCCTACTATTCTGCTGCACACACACAAAAAATTTACTTTTTCTTCACAAAAATAGTACACCTACTGTACATACTTTTATGGTTTTAATGTGGCCTTCATATAACAATTAGAGATGCACCGACAAAAACAATTATTTTTACTATGAGCCATCAGCCGATTGTTTAAAAACAGCTGATGATCAGGGTCGATTATATCCTGTCAATCAAAAAGGGGCTGAAAAAACGTGTTCAGACTGCAAGTCTAAATGAGTCTAATTTAAATCAAAGTCTAAATGAGTTTCTGTATGGCACAGATGACATTCATTGAGATTCCAGAAGTTACAGGTCCAAACATTTCCAATAAACCTGGATTACTTTAGATTCAGTAAGGAACCATTTCAGTATGTTTATAATAAATCTCTGCTGTAAGTTTTTAGGACCTCAGAGCTTCATCACAAAATATCTGGAGAAATGAGCATAAAAAAATCTTTTTAAAGTTCTACTTTTGTTCTATTTTAATGATCACAGTGACGTCTGGAATAAAGTAACACCCAATACTTCACAGTCTCACCCGTCGCCTGTCTGTCTCTCCTCTTCCTCGACGCGGGGACGGTCGTCAGTCTCAGAAATCTGCTTGAATACGAACAGTATGTTGGAGGAGCCCCGGGGCCCAACGGAGGAATGCCAGATCTGTGACTTATTACAAGTGTTTTATAAACTCATCAGGGGAGGAGAAAGAAATGGCTTATTAAATCAAGACATCAGCTGTAGGGCATTAAGAAGAGTTTCACCAAAATCATTCTGAACAAACCCTTAACCCTGAGTATTAAACCAGCACTATTTGACTTGGGTTGCTAAACCTCCACCAAGCAGCCATCCACAACACCCAAACTACATATTTACTTTCATGTTACTTTCAAAAGTGCTACTGCAGACATCAGTGTTTACGAACTATAAACTTTTGTCCCAGTACTTCTGTGATCATTTGAATTATTGTAAGACCAAATTAATGTGGTCACAAGTGAATCCTTACAGAAATCAGAAAACTTCAGTCAAAACATCTCTTCATACATCTGAGGTTGAGTTGAGGACGGTCGCGTTCATCAGACACCCTAAACTCCTCAACTGTGCTGATGAGAGAGAGATTCAGTAAAACAACCTCAAACAACATTATCATTGGCAGATGCTGACTAGAACATCGACCATCAGAACTTTAGAGGGACAAACAGTCAGAGATAGTTTTCTGACAGAACTGAAACCGTACATGCACTTAATAACCTCATTAGATGTGTGATTCCTCTCATGGTATTGAAGAGTTTAACCTCAAACTCAAGGCTTGGAGGGCTCTTACAAAAACATACAAATAAACCACTTTAATTCTATTTATTTATTTAATGCCATATCAACAAGTCACCTTTAAGTCTAATGTAATCTAATGAAAAAATACTTTGATAAATAAATTATCTACATTAATTTAACAATATTATTTTACAACAATATGAAATAAATGAATAATTTTATAAGCTCTTTCAGTTTGATATTTAACCCTTTCATGCATTAATTATGACAACCTCAGTCAGGATTTTTTCCCCTGTCTTTTTATTGCTCTTAGGGCATGAAAAACAAGATCTGAACTCTTTTTTTTTCTTTTTTTACACATATTTATCAAAGAGATTTTCAGATGTTTTTGGTTTACTTAAGAGATACGGTATTAAACATAATACAGTAGTAACACAGCAGTGCAGTCTGTATTTAACAAATAAAATTATATAAAGTCATGTGAAAACTACAAAATATATTTAAAAAAAATCATACAGCTTCAATTATTGCAAACAAGTGAGTTTGTTCTTGTTCGACCAGCAGACGAAGAACTTTATACAAGTTGAATGTCACGTCTTTGATATGAGAACATGAGGATGTGATTCCATCAAAGATCTCTACAACTGGTGAAGATACAACTCTGTGGAAACCCAACTCAGACTATGTAGAAAACACTCACGCTCCTTCCAGTCTACCAGAGTATGCTGACTTACCCTTATTAGCTGATAATTCTGATTATGTTCAAAACAGACAAATTTAGTTCTCCTCTCTGAGAAAACCTGGAATCTACATTGATCTATTGATGTTTTCAGACTGTGGAAAAACTTGCGATTTTAATCTCATCTGAATGAGCATCGCTGGGAGTAATGCAAGTAACATGCATATTGTAATCAGATTCATTTTTTATGAAACAAGTAACGCATTACAACTAACGTGCATTACTTAGTCATATTACTTTTTTATGTAACACGTAAATCATTACAAGTAACTTGCATTACGAAATCAGATATTTTTTTGATGTAAGTAGTAACGCATTACAAGTAACGTACATTACGTAATCATATTTTTTGATGTAAGTAGTAAGGCCTTACAAGTAACGTGCATTACGTAATCAGATATTTTTTGATGTAACAAGTAATGCATTACAAGTAACGTGCATTATGTACAGAATTTTTTGATGTAACAGTAACGCATTACAAGTAACGTGCATTACGTATCATATGTTTTGATGTATCAAGTAACGCATTACAAGTATGTGCATTACGTAATCAGATATTTTTTGATGTACAACATTACAAGTAACATTCACGTAACATATATTTTTTTTTGTAACACATTACAAGTAACGTATTACGTATCATATTTTTGATGTAAAGTAAACGCATTATAACATGCATTACATAATCAGATATTTTTATGTACAAGTACGCATTACAAGTACCTTGCATTACGTAATCAATATTTTTGATGTAATAAGTACACATTACAAGTAACATGCATTACGTAATCAATTTTTTGACGAAACAAGTAACGTGCATTACAAGTAACATGCATTACGTAATCAGATATTTTTGATGTAACAAGTAACGCATTACAAGTAACGTGCATTAGTAATCAGATTTTTTGATGTAACAAGTAACAGCATTACAGTAATGTGCATTACATAATCAGATTTTTTTGATGTAACAAGTAACGCATTACAAGTAACGTTGCATTACATAATCAGCGTGCATTACAGTAACTTAATAATCAGATCATGTAACAAGTAACGCTTACAAGTAATTGCGTAATCAGATACTTTTTATGTAACAAGTAACGCATTACAAGTAACGTGCATTACCTAGTCAGATGACTTTTCTGATGTAATGAGTAAAGTCAGCCATTCTATGTCAGCACAATTTGTCATGTTTCAACACGTTATCACAAATTTTGTAAAAATATTTGAATAAAGGGTGAAAATGTGTTAAATCAGCAAGCTCAATTAAATCATTTCACAGTTTAAACTAGATAATTACGTCTGATCATTTAGTAAAGTAACTGCACACATCTACTCCCTGATGTTTTCTACTTAGTGTTAATCACATCACTAGTGATGACTGACTTCAACAGCACCAGCCAAAGCTCAGTGAATCTGCTGAACTGAACGCAGCTCCTGAGGAGAATTTCTCCTCATATATTGAGCTGAAGTCAGACACGCGTAACGCCCGTCCTGTGAGCCGTGTTCAGTATTGGGCTGCTGCTGACAGGACAGTCGATGGTATCTCGTGGAGTCTGAAGGGCGGCTCTGTGCGCTCAGAAGCACAGCTCATATCACAGATATTCAAAACCACACAGCCGGGATTAAACATGTCATATTTCAGAGGCGTGTGTCATGGAGCAGTGCTGAGAAATGATGGGGTCTGTATAATATGAGACACAGAAGATGTGTGTGTGTGTGTGTGTGGAGGTCATTCAGGTACAGACATATTCATGTGTGTGTTTTAGAATGTTGTGTAAGCTCGGTTACAATCACATTTACACTACCGGTCAAAAGATTTTTGAAAGAAGTCTCTTCTGATCATTAAGGTTATATTTATTTGATACAGTAAAAACAGTGAAATATTATTCCAATGTAAATCAGCTGTTTTCTATGTGAATATCTAGTAAAGTGTAATTTATTCCTGTGAATTTTCAGCATCATTACTCCAGTCTTCAGTGTCACATGATCCTTCAGAAATCATTCTAATATGCTGATTTGATGCTCAAGAAACATTTATGATTATTATCAATGCTGAAAACAGCTTCATATTTTTGTGGAAACCGACATACATTTTATTTTTCAGGATTCTTTGATGAAAAGAAAGTTCAAAAGAACAGCTTTTATTTGAAATAGAATCTTTTGTAACATTATAAATGTCTTTACTGTCACTTTTTGACTGACACAAGTATGTAAATTCAGACAGTAATGCTTGTCAATGCATTTTGTGCACACAGTCCAGATGTACATATTTAACGTGTGTGCTTGCAGAAAATACACATTAAATAAACAGAGCATGTTTTGTACAGTAGCAGATTTAAAAACTGTACAAGTGCTCCTCAATGCATGTGTGATATATCTGAAACCGTCAAAGCAGTGATCATTATTAACTTTCTAAGATCTCATCAGCTGCTTGGTCTTAATCTGGTGACTTTATGAGAAAATCAATGTTTACATTCGCTGCTCTTTAAAACGAGTTCAAAGGGAAGGAAAGCGTTTGAAATGTTTCCTGAAGCTCTTTTATCTGGTTTAATGATGATATTATGAATCCAGCTGCTCTCAGCTTCATCCAGAACAAACATGAATCTTCACAGTGAAACCGCAAAGGATTCTTTTAATCTCTCACACAAACACCAGCAATAATCGTGTCTTTGTGCTCATCGACTCTCATAAAGTCACCAAAACATGATACTGTCCAACAACATGACATTTAAATGGAAAATAAGTCTTCAGATGTGTTTATTTGGCTACGGTAGCTCACCTTCACTTACCTATGGAACTTGTTTCTGCCTCGGATAAAAAATAAAAAGGTAATTTTTTGTAAATTGGAAAAATCAGAATTGCAAGATGTAAAGTCGAATTGAGCAAAAAATGCCAAATTCTGAGGGAAAAAAATGTAAAAATTGTGAGATGTAAAATCAGAATTGTGACAAAAATAAATACTGCAAGATGTAAAGTTCTAAGAAAAAAGTCAGAATTTCATAAGTTGTAAAAAAATGGGTGAGATGTAAACTCAGAATTTGTAAGAAAAAAGTCAGAATTGTGAGATAAAAGTAACCTTTTGTATTTTTGAAGCTTCCACACCCCAGGTTTGTATGTACTTCAGATGAACAATCGCTGACCGCGGAGACGCTGTGGGCCTCCATCAGATCAGGTCACATGGTCTCACTGGCAGAGATCCAGATGTCCTGCTCAGAGCCGGACCACCCACAGCACCCGCTCCGGCTCTCGGGTTACTCAGAGAAACGGCTAATGTGGAGAGCACAGAGTTAATGTTCAGAAACTGACCAAACGTCAGATGATCAACACACCGCGCGTCCCACAGAATCACTCAAAATAAAGTTTAAGAATCAGTTCATCAATTTTATTAAAAAAAAATCAAACTGAGCTGCATAAAAAACATTTAAATTGCACATAATCTGTTTTATATCAACTTTTTAAATGATCTTTCTACTCCATTCATTGTTGAAATATAACATTTAAATGATAACTATAATATATTCAGTTGTGTTCATGATAGATTAGAAGAAGATCTAGAGAACAGGTTCAGTAAAAATATAATGAATATGTAATATAGTGCATATATTGATCAAATGCTTCTTTTTCTAGCTGACTATCGAGTTTATGATCATTGAATGCAGTGGTGTAACTTTGCTTTAAGAGTGTGTGGGACATGATTGAGTGTGTGTTGTGTGTGTTGGGGGGGGGGGCTATTGCAAGTGTATTATTATTATTATTCAAATACTAAATATTTATTATTACAAAATTCATTGACAGACTCATGTTTAATATGATAGTTTCATCTTTAAATCTATATTGTTAGTCTCGAGAGAGTTTGCATTCATGAATACACAGATCTGCATGTAGAATCCACTGTTTTTATGGTATATTCTGTTTCAATGAAAACTGTATTTTACTGTGTAAATTTGTTTCTTTTTTACAGTTATTTATTTGGTGTATTTTCTGTTTTATTTTAATTTTAAAGTTTTAGTAATTCTGTTTTTTTTGTCATTTTTATTAGTATTTTTGTTTTTTCTGTTTTTTAATTTTAAAGTTTTAGTAGTTTTGTTGTTTTTGTCATTTTATTTGATATTGTTTTTTAATGTGTATAGTTTTTTTTTTATATTTTGAATGTTTTATTTTTATATTTTCCATTTTCATTTTTTATCATTTTGTTGTTTGTCATTTTTATTAGTTGATTTTTTAATGTCTATTTTTTTTTTAAATATTTTGAATGAATTATTTTTGTATTTTCCACTTTAAGCTTTCAGTAATTTTTGTATTTTATTTATATTAGTTTTTTATGTCTATATAATTTTTGAATGTGTTTATTTTTTGTATTTTTCTGTTTTCATTTCAATTTGAAAGTTTTAGTAATTTTATTGTTTTTGTCATTTTTTTATTATTGTTTTTAATGTATTTTTTTTTTATATTTTGAATGAGTTTTTATTTTTGTATTTTCACTTTAAAGTTTTAGTAATTTTGCTGTTTGTCATTTTTATTTATTGTTTTTTAATATCAATGTTTATTTTTGTATTTTTCATCATCCACTTGACCTTCATCTCACACTCTTCCTCCGGCTGAAATCACTTGTTATTCAACTAATAATCCTCAGTTCAAGTTATTTCACTGTTATTTGTTTCTGCTTCAACAAACTTTGAGTCACATTATAAGTGGAGCATGAAATTACTATTTCAGTCTTAAAATCTCATGTTTAATTCACTGTTACTTGCTGTTTCTTTGTAATTATATGAATTTTATAGTGAAAATTGTTTCAAAGCCAATCCATATTTTTACAAAAGACCAAAGTTCTGATCCAGTTACAGCTCCAAGATTAACTATGAAACACGGACGAGGTCCAGGAAGGAAAATCTCATTAAAACATCATCATCATCTTCTTCATAGAGGAGGAAGGAGACGAGTGTTTGTGCTCCAGATGAGATTCATCTCTGATTAAAGACTGGAAACAAGACGACCTGCGGAGAAAAGAAACACTCCTTTAACTGACATTAAACCACCTGCTGCGACTGACATCTGAGACCTTCTGATGTTCCAGAGATGAAATTATGAACATATCACTGCTGTGAAAACAATTAATAATCAGAAATGCATCAAATCATCATATCAGAATGATTTCTGAAGGATCATGTGACTCTGAAGACTGGAGTAATGATGCTGAAAATTCAGCTTTGATCACAGGAATAAATTACACTTTACTATATATTCACATAGAAAACAGCTGATTTACACTGGAATAATATTTCACAATTTTTACTGTATTTTTGATCAAATAAAATGCAGCCTTGATGAGCAGAAGAGACTTTCAAAAACTACAAAATCTTGCTGCTCAATGAACATTATCACTCAAAAACACTGAACCATATATTTATTCACATGTTCTGAAGGACACGTGACCGGTGCTCGTCATCATCAATCTGAAGCTAAACAACCAATCATGAAATGGGTTAACGACTGACGTCACAGAACTGAGTCTGTCGCAGCAGGAGGATCACGTGACTCTCACCAAAGAGCTTTTTGAACAAAATATCGAAATGTACATCTACAGTGGGTACACGGGTATCAGCTCAAATAAATAATAATAAAATACTTACATAAAAAGGAATAGGGAAGGTGTCTCTTCAATCCTCTTATAAACCGAGATCTCTTATTATTCCAACAAATGTCTGGGCCTTTCCCGCCACGAGCTCAGGAAGTCACGTGTTAATCAACAACAGCTCAAATTCAGAACATCAGCGTATCAGCAGCGCCAATCTGAAAGCGAGGCTGTTTCTCTTCCGCGTGATCGGATTGTTCTGCTGGGGAAACACTGCTATTCCAAGACATTTCAGTACACAATCACACAAAAACTCCAGACAACATGAACTGTGGAAAAATTATAAGTGATCTGTGAGATCTTTCTGCTCTGAGACGGACATCTAGTGGACACTGAGTGCAACTGCACATCCCGCGGAACACGAGATGTCTTAAAGGGATAGTTCACCAAAAATGCGACTTCTGTCATATTTACTCACCCTCAGGTTGATCCAAACAAACCTGTATGAATGTCTTTCTTCTGCTGAACACAAAAGAAGATATTTTGAAGAACATGTGTAACCAGTCGATGACCACACTGACTTCCATAGTTCGGAAAAATACTATTTAAGTTAATGTGGACCATCATTTTTTGGGTGAACTATCCCTTTAAAACAATTTCAAACAAGCTTTAGATATATGAGAGAATTTTAAAAGTGTGATTTTTTAAACCTGGAAAAGCCATGGAACATGTTTGGACATCAGTAAGATTTTTAAAATGTTTTTAAAGAGACTTTTCTACTCATCAAACCAGCATTTATTTGATCAAAAATACAGTAAAAATTGTGAAATATTTTTAGAATTTAAATTAAATGTTTTTTATGTGAATATCTAGTAAAGTGTAATTTATTCCTCTGAATTTTCAGCATCATTACTCCAGTCTTCAGTGTCACATGATCCTTCAGAAATCATTCTGATGAACAGTGGTGTGTGTGTGTATTTATTATGAGCATAAATCACATAAATAACTGGTTTTTCATGTAACTCTAATGGTTTCAATCACATTATAAAGATGCATGGAAATGACATGATTATAGTGATACATCAACAGCAGTTGCTCAATCAGGATCGTCAAATAACCACAAAACACAAAAAGTGCTGATCTCAACAATATTTTATTCCAAAATAAAAGCTCAAAATGAATCACATCAATTGCATTTATCGTTCTGTTTCTGCTGGTTGGATCCTGTCCCAATACACACCCTACAAACACTACGACCTCTCAGGGTCAAATATAAGAAAAGGTCAAAAGGTCAAGACAGAGGGATTCCTACCGCAAACCCTCCCGTGCGAGTTTCAGTACCGCTGCGGTTCTGCTCCATCTGTGACGGACAAATAAAGCCCTATGCTTTACAAACTTACCAAAAGCCCTTAAAATAGTGGCATCGCTTTGCATATATAATGCGGAATCTATTAGTGCGAGAAAAAACAACAACCGTGAAACAATAAAAATACATTTATGATTCAAGTAGAAACGTGTCGATTCACCCGGGCTGGTTTGAGTTCTTTATGTACAGGATTAAAAACCAGAGACTGATCAGAAACACATTGGCACGCTCTCGCTTTTAGCTGCTTTACTTTCGTACGAATTAAAATGATTTTGCGTGAAACTCTCACAAAACCTGTGAAGAAAATGTCAACAGAATTTGATCTTGACCTGGACGTGTTTCTTACAGTCTCCACACGGGGGCGCTGGACTATAAATAAACTGAAGTGGCTTAAATGAAAGACTGAATCTTTTTAAGGAATCAGATGTTGTAAGGCAAAGATTTTTCCCCCTTTTTCAGTTCATCTTCTTCATCATCTTCATCTTCCCGCTCTGTGTCACGTGTTTGTTTTGTGAGCTGATGTTTCATGATGAAGAGCGTGTCGTCTGAGGTCAGAGGTCGTGTGTTTGTTCTCTCAGCTGATGTTTGGACATTATTCCTAAACAACACAAACAAACACAAGGAAAATCAAACAAACAGACATTCAAGTGTTTCAGCCGGTCTGAGGAAAGCGCTTGAAAAGATGGAAGCTGGTGAAAGATTTTCTACAAAAACATCCGGATCATAATCCATCTCAGAAACAAACACACACATTAATTTGATTTCATAGACACTGTGCTGTGTTTACGCCATGTCATAATTACCGTAATTTCGAGATGACAGTACGTGATGTTATGAACTATCAATGCCCAAATTAATCTGCAGTGGTCACATGGTACAAGTAGGAGCTCTCAGAAAATTCCCAGTTTACAAGCTGTAATTACGAGTTCTATATAGTAGTTGGAATCTCATAATTACGACATGGCGTGAACGCACCTTATTTTAATAACATGAAAGGACTCTAGTGTTGTTTTGCGCCATTGCTTTGGCGAAGTATCTGTCAAACGAACTTAAATCGAAAGTGCGATACGGATTCGTGCCCTTATCAAGTGGAAAAAGACTGCGATTTAATTAAATAAGTATATAGTCTGTTTGCGTGGCGTGTTTCAAATGAAGTTTGCACTTTCCTCACGCGATCCGCTCGTGATCCGGTGTTTTCCGCGTTCAGAGAGAATTTCAACAGTTATGCGTTATTTTCACATTCGCAAAATTTCCAACATTTTTGTAGGCCGATGATTACAGCATTTCACTAGATTTGTAACGAGACACGATTGTAAACTACGTCTCACAGAAACTGTAGTTTTCCGCCAAAATAAAAGCTTCACTGCAGTTTCTGTCAAAATAAAAGCTCTAGGGTTTTTCCTCTTGCAAGTGTAGAAATTAGGACAAAAAGTGTTATAATTTCACTCTAGCATAAAGTAAAACAATATACTTATGAAATATTAATTTATTTTACAGTGCATTTGTTTTACAATATGGATATTGCTGGTATAGGAATAATAATAATTATTATTATTTATATTCTAATATAATATATAATATCTAACATATTATATTCTAATTGTTTGGCTTCCTAAAACACCAGCTCCCATATTCTAACAAAAATGCTGTGGGAAACACTGTATAATATATAAAATAATAAATAATATTAAAAACTATGAATTTAAATAATATATAAATATTTCAATATTTAAATAATAATATATTATTTTCACTCCAGTCATGACAATTCAGGGTGAATGTTTATTTGTCATGAAAATAATGTCTCAGTATATCTTCATGGTCGAAAGAAGGAAATAAATAAAAAGTTTATACTTTTCAATTTGAAATAATCTACTTTTTATTTTTGATTTTGGTGTGAATAAGACCCGGATGTTTTTGTGAAATTCATCTGGAAATATCCTGTAAAAACCAAAACAACAGGTCCATGACCTCCAAAACATTTCCCATCATGCTTCACACGTACTGAACACACGTGCACGAGAGCAGCAGTGAAATGACTTCAGGAACAGATGAAGATCACGCAAACATGAAGCTGCGAGCGTCACGCAAGATCTGAAAGACAGAGCAGTCCAACCTGAAGGGTCAGAGGTCGCTAAGAACGGTTAATGCTCATGAAAACATGACTTCTGAACGTCCTCTGAACACGACCGGTCATCCTCACAAACACACAAAGGTCAGCGTGGAGATTTGAAGAATCAAGATGGATCACATGCACAAACTCATGTTAGAGGTGAAATGAAGCCAAGCGAGCGAACAGACTCTTGAACCGCTCTTACCTGCGTGATTCACGCGTCACCTTCAGCAGGTGAGATCTCGCTCTCTTTATGCACCACTACTTTAGTGACGGACATGTCTGGGTGCTGCTCTTTGGCCTCTTTAATAGCCTGAGCCAGAGCCTGACCCACAATGCACCAGCAGAGAAAACAGAGACGCGCAGAAGGATTATCAGTCAATCAATGTGTGTTTATAATGATTCCATCAACAAAACAATTACATATCATAAATTAACCATGATTGTAATTCAATCAATGCATGCATCGTTAAGTGTATTAAATATATAAAGATCTCATGAATTATTACAAGATTTGATTCATTTATATGCCGAAAAAAGTCATCATCCTATATGATATTTAATTTCACAAAAAACATTAATATTCATACAATCAGAGAAAATAAGTGTCAATCTAAATGTGATTTAATGCTTGACAAACCTTAATAGTTTTTTTTAAGAAATATTTTAAATAAAATACATTTATAATTAAATCATAAATTAAAAAAATTAAAAATAAAATGATTGCTATCTATCCATCATTATATTTTATTATATATTTTTTATATGTTATATGTATATCAGTGTTATTTTAGTATCGAGATACTATTATAGTTTTGAATCAATATTTTGATTTAATTTTTATTCATATATTTTCTGCTTTCATTTTAATTAGTTAAAGTTTCAGTAATTTTGTTGTTTTTGTCATTTTCGTACGCTTTTGTTTTTTAAAATGTCTATAGTTTTTTTTTTAATTTTTATTTCAGTTTTAGTTATTTCAGTACATCAAGTTAAACTAAATGAAAATGAGAAATAGATGAAATAATTTTAATTAGCCTGATTAATAATAATAATAATAATAGAAATAATACAAATTTAATTTTAAAATTCATGAGATTTTGTGTTTTGCCTGTCAGTGAGACACACTGAGGTTTGTCTATGCAGCGAGTTCGACGGGTTATTTTCCACGGGTCTGTTAGTTAACCCATCGCTGTACCTGGTCGTGGTCGATGTCTGTGTCTCCTGTGATCACGATCATCTTTTCGATGTGAGTCTCTGAGATGCCGTCCTTCACCGTCTGACAAAACACAATCAAGCATTTGACATCAGAATCACTCCTGGATTCTGTGATGCATTTAAAACTCAAACGAAAGGCTTCTGTGTCCGAGCCTGTGAGCGTCTCCACTGACCCTTAGTGATGTGTGTGGTGGTGGTGGTGCTGTTGCTCTCTGATGTGATCGTCTGAGCGCTCATCAGGACGCCTGGATCCGAGTCGCCATTGGCATCAACCTTCAAACACACACAGAGACGCGTGACGAAGATGCGAGCTGAACCATAAACCCTCTTCAGAAGGAGGAGAGCGCGTTACCTCTGAAGACTCGTACGTGATGGTCTTGGTCTCGGTCTGAACCACAGGAACGTCTTTAACCGGTTCCTCCGACTGCTGATTCAGAAACACAGAAATCACTCTAAACACTCGACTCTATAAAGTGCATCTGCATTGCAAAACACCTTCATATCCACCTGGAATACTTATAGACAATTACTCATTTTAAGTGATGAGGGACACCTGCAGCAAACACAACTGCTTTTATAATTAGGGTTAGTCAATTTCTGTAATGTGACACATTTCAGGATATTCAACAGGAAAAAGATGTTTTTTTGCATGCAACATCATGCATTCATATTTACATACGACATATATACATTGAACTGAATGTGAGCTGATTATAGCTGAAACTGAATTTGTTTCATAACTGATCAACTTTGCAACATTTATTGAACTAAATCGTTATCTTTGAAGCTGCTCAAGTAGTTTGATAATTGATGTATTTTGCAACTTTAACACTGTTATTTTCTGATTCGAAGCAATCCGTGTTGTATAAAGCGCTACAGAAATAAAGCGAACTTCACAATCGGTTTCTCATTCAACCGTTCGTTGAAGACAAAATCAGCAGTTTGAGTGGCGAAACATCGTCAGCGAGTGGAAAAGTAAAGCAGCTCATGCACGTGTCGGGTTGTGTGTAGGAGAGTGTGTTATCAGAACATCTGTGATCATGCAGCGTTGTGTGTTTAATGAGATCAATCACATTCATCTTCCAACGGTAAAGCAAGATGAACGAGACGAGAGGACTTCCATCGTTAGTCAGTGCCGGTGTCAGCGCAGAAACACACGGTGACCCTGATGCACACTGGGATTGGTTACCTCTACTGTATGTTCATGCACTTCCTGCTTTATTTCCTGTAAAGCCACTTCCTGTTCTTCATGTGGTCCAGAAACCAGCTCATTCTCTTCATCCTCCTCATTTTGACAGGACGACACTTTTGTTTTCATAAGAACTTGAAATGTTGACTGCTCGTGTACTCGGGAACATGAAGGATCATCTTCATCTTCAACGCCGATCGTCTTCTCTAGAGGTTGGTCTTCTATCTGGTTCTGCTCAGTTGATGAATCAGACGTCATATAAAGTGGGAATTCTCCATAGTATTGAGTCTCAGAGTTGATGGCCTCATCCTCTTCATTACAAAACAAGAGCTGAGAACGATTAAACGTGTCTCCAAATGCTTCGTCAAAGCGTTCTTGATCAAAACTCTCGATGCTGCTGTGGAACAACACCGACATCTCATTCTCCAACATCAGGTTCTCCTCCTCTTGGGTTTCTGAGGTGATTTCTTCTCCTCTAGATGGAGTTTCCATTGCAGTTTCCTTGTTTTTGTCTTCAACTTCAATACTTTGGTGTTTCTGATCCCACATTTGTTGCAAATCTTCATCTTCTTCATGGAAAATGACCTCTTGGTTTCCAGAAGGAATCTCTTGGGTTTCTGAAGAACTGTTTATTTCTCCTCCAGATGGAGTGTCCATCGCAGTTTCCTTGATTTTGTCTTCAACCTCAATACTTTGGTGTTTCTGATCCCACATTTGTAGCAAATCATTCTTCATGGCAAATGACTTCTTGGTTTCCAGCAGGAATCTCTTGGGTTTCTGAACTGGTTTCTTCTCCTCTAGATGGAGTTTCCATTACATTTTCTCTGTTAATAATTTGGCGTTTCGGATCCCAGATTTGGAGCAAATCTTCATCTTCTTCATGGAAAATGAGTTCTTGGTTTCCAGCAGAAATATCTTGGGTTTCTGAGGTGGTTTCTTCCATTGCAGTTTCCTTTATTTCATCTTCAACCTTAATACTGTGGCATTTCGGATCCCAGATTTGTAGCAAATCTTCATCTTCTTCATGGCAAATGACTTCTTGGTTTCCAGAAGGAATCTCTTGGGTTTCTGAACTGTTTTTTTCTCCTCCAGATGGAGTTTCCATCACAATTTCCTTGATTTCATCTTCAACCTTAATACTTTGGCATTTTGGATCCCAGATTTGGAGCAAGTCTTCATCCTCTTCATGGCAAATGAATTCTTGGTTTCCAGCAGGAATCTCTTGGGCTTTTGTGGTGGTTTCTTCCATTGAAGTTTCCTTGTTTTCATCTTCAACTTCAATACATTGGTGTTTTGGATCCCAGATTTGCAGAAAGTCTTCATGACAGCTGTCCAATGCTTCACCTTCCAGAACAGCACCTTCTTCTTCTCTATTTGAAGTCCATGAAGAGCGTCTCCCCACTGCAATGGCCTCATTCAGGGCCTTCATGTACTTCTCTTTTTCACCAGCAGAGGGAGTTTGTACCTGCGTCTCACAGCACACCTCCACCTGTGGAGCAACTGAACTCTGGGACAAAAACGGCACACTTTATGTCACTGTCAGTGTTTATTACAGAGAAAAACACTTGCCTGCGTCAACATTTAAGTGAGCTCTGCCACAATTGTGATTACCATCAATAAATATTTCTTCAGTTCAGAAACAAAAGTGACCCCAAAGATAACAACAAAGTTTGTGTTTGCAGCATAAAAGCAGATTCGAGGCCTTTAGTCACAATTCTTCCTCTCAAACTGTCCTAAAATGATGAACAACTCAGCAAGTAGGAAACATGCAATATTACCGTGATGTGAACGTGAACTCTCTCTTACACGTTAATCCGCCTATTGACCCGTGAGATTTACAATACCTGCATGTGAATCTAAGCCACCGTATCTGATGGACAACTGCTCCATGTTTCTCTGGCTTGTCTTGACAAGATTCCTATAATCCCTTTTATTTTGATTCTGATCCGATCTGAATGTCTGTCCTTCACTAAAGCCAGCGGCCGTCAGTGTTTTTGTTTCATAACTCAGTGTCTCGAAGCTTCTATTTCAAGGTTCTTGAAACAACATAAGTTTGTAGATTTACCTAAGAGCTTAAAAGAAGAGACAGCGGTAATATTATCTATAATGAGAGAACGTCAAATACATCAAGAGTGGAAAAAGAGTCAAGGCCCTAAATCAGCCCCTAATGGATCATTTATAAAAACATCATAAATACTGAAGATCATAAACCAGTATGTTCAAGAATAGAGTTATGTGTGGATTTAAAGCAATGCAGCTGATCCGACAGATGTCGAGTGGAAAAGAGGACCAAAGACACTGCAAAGTTCACCTGTGAAACACACAACGGTTTAGCAGATCCAATTAATCTCCGAGACAGTTTCCCAGACAGATTAAACAAATCCCAAATGGCATCTCACAGTCAGACGGATTCTCCTCTGAAAATCCCTTGGAGTCTGAAGACTGCGATAAAAGACGAACACGGCGAGGGTTTCATAAAGCACACGGTAGGAAACACGTTTACTGTGAAGGAAGGTTTCCAGATTATGGCAAAAGTTGGATTTTTGCAGAAGTTCCCACGATTGTCTGGCACTGCGGGAAATAAGCTTCACAACACCATGTTCATCTGAACCGTTTCCAAAGAGAAACAAAGTGTGACTCTCACTCTGTAAAAAACTAATTTCTTATTTAGTAACTTTGTCTTGTTTTTCATTACAAACAAAAAAAAAATCAAGATAGATTTACTGGAGAAGAAAAATGACTTGAAAAGTCGTTTTCTGAAAAATCTATCAAAATTAAAGTGAGTTTATGCTTAAAACAAGAATAAATATCTGCCAACAGTGTCAGAAACAAACTTTTTCTAAGATAAAAGTTTTCTTTGACCTCATTGGCAGATATTTGTTCTTGTTTTAAGCACAAACTCACTTCATTTTAACATTAAAAAAGTCTTACTACAATACAAAGATTGCTTTAAAACTCACAATGAGAAACATCTTGAATACACTGAATCAGATAAACAGCCTTTAATGCGAGCAGTGAATACATGCGTGTATGATGCAGTAAACAGCGATGTCTAACCTCAACACCGTGATCCGGCTTTACTGCGACATCTTCAGGTTCGGCTTTATCCTCCTCGGACATCTACAGACACAGAGACAGAGCCGATAAACATCAGAGAGGATAGTTAAATGAGTTAGGAGGAGGTCGGTGGAGTGAAAATGTCTCTTATAAAGCACAGAATGAGTGATCATGCAGGAATGATCATCAGTGACGTTAAACCAAAAAACAAAAACACACACAGGATGGATGACTGAATTCCAAAAACTAACAAACGCCTCTAATCCGACAGTCAGGAATGATGTTTATGGGTTAAACCACTAAACACTCCTTTATGAGTCAATATAAGCTGAACACACGGGTTGAGTCGAGTTAGTCCTCAAAACACACTGTGAAATAAAGAGCTCAGTTATTCTAGTAGTAGTAGAAATGTTAATGCAAGTTATACGAGAGTTGCATAAATACAATAAAACAAACAAACAAAAAATATAATCAGCAATTAAGGGCTCAAGAACCACATGAGGAGCTAAAAATCAAGGCAATCACTTGTAATGTGACATAATTGCTTATTACTTTTGACCAATAGGTGGCGCTGACACCAAATTGATCTGGTGTTGTCAATGTTGGGTGACAATTTTTTGCGTTTTTTTTGAGAGGTTTTTGGTCAAACTATTCAGATAACCTCAAACTATTTTTTTTCAGAAGAAAAAAAAAATCATATTTCGCACATATATTCACTAGGTGGCGCTGTGGCAAAACTACAGATATCCTCAGGTCATGGTTGTCATAACACACACCAAGTTTTGTCTGAATACGCTGAAGTGTTTCGGACATATAGCCTCACATTCATTTTGGCCTTTTATTTATAGAATTTGTTCTCATGTTAAATGAGAACGTTTTGACGAATTGACTTCAAAAAAATTTTTTTTTGCAAGGTCTGGGAATGATCTGATTCAATCTTGGCGAAAAAGTAGGTTTTTAAAGAAAATCAAAATGGGGACAGGAAGTTCTGCAGACTACGGCAAAATTGGTTTGTTCTCAGCATGACCCAAGGGATCTATTAAAAACTATTAGCATTTCTTGAAATCTTTTGAAAATAAACGATATGCCAATGCGTTTTTAATATATAGCATTTTATGACAAAATTTTAAATGGCCGACGCCCAAAATGGCCAATATGAGAAAACTGGTTATCCTTTGACTTGGCACGGCTATACCAAATCTAAAGACAAATTTTGTGATTTTTGGCCAAATTGTTCGGAAGTTATAAGCAAAAATAGCCATTTTCCATATTTCCTGACCACTAGGTGTCACTGTGCTGAAACTGTGCATCAGGTCATGGTTGTCATAACACGCACCAGGTTTGGTTAGAATACACGAAAGCATTGCGGAGATATAGGCTTACGTCCATTTTGACGAGCTCTTTGAAAATCAGACGAACTGTCAAGAACGAGTTAAAAAAAAAGTTTTTTTGGAAAATTCAAAATGGTGCGAAAATTTTCATGACGGAAAATGACAATCGAATCGTCTTTAATTTAGTTTCTAGCCCTTACGGTTCTAAAGTTATTAGCATGTAAGTAAAACTGTGACAGTTGGTGGCGCTAGAGGGATTGAGTTAGAGACTCGAAAATTCCTGTGTTTATTGTTCAGACTGTCCTCTATCCGTATGCCAAGTTTCGCAACTTTATACCATACATTTCTGGGTTTCTATCTAATTTAATATTTTACAAAATTATTTTGGCAATAAAATCGCTATAAAATCAAAGCCATACGTTTAACCAAGCTGTGTTCCAAATTTGAAGTTGATATCACAAAAATTGAGCCGCTAAAAGGTTTTAAAGTACCATTTCAATGGAAACGCAAATGTACAATTTCAAAGAGAGTTTAAGTTTTCAAATTAAACCTAATTTTGACGATTATTAAAATATGAGATGTGGAAAAAACGCGCACACCAAGCGTCCCAAAGTGTTAAAGTGCAGATTTGCCCAGACTTTCTGTCTGTTGTTAAATGAACATTAGTGTCACACACGCACACGTCTTACTTCCTGTGACCACACGAGGGGTTTAACCGATGAAGGCTCGTCCAGTCGAGGACAGAGACGAGGAGACGAGGACAGTCTCCTGTCCCACTCATTCACACCAGACGCTTCACAGCGCATCTCCAAAAACGACCTCTTCAGCTCACTGACGTTCAGCTGATGCTGCATTAGTTCTGTGGGCGTGTCTGTCTCCTGACCCACCAATCACATCACAGAGAAAGATCATATGGGGCGGGGCATTACAAAGATTTCAAACAAATTTCATTCGCTGTGTCCGAAATCGAATACTTCTCTGCTATATAGTTTGTGAAAAACCGTACGCCAAAAGAATAGTCCGAATTCATAGTATAAGAATCTACTACTTACGGCGAGATTCTGAAGTACGCATTCAATGGACACTTTACTATCCCATGAGGCCATGGGAGAGGATTTATGAATGCCAGTGAAGTGATGCAACTGATGACGTGGGGGATATCCTACATCCGAATTTCATTCATCCAACCCATATTCATACTATATACAGCATACTTTTGAAACGTTCGCAAAGTAAATTCAAATTTAAATGTAGTACCTACTCAGACAGTACGTGATTTTGGACACAGCGACTGACTTTTCTATGGAAGCTTGTTTCTGCCACGGAATTTTAAAAAGAGTCTACATCTCGCATTTTTTTTTTTTCTGCCACGGAATAAAAGAATAGAAAAGGTAACTGCAACTGTTTCTCTAACAAGTCTGAGTTTAAATAAAAGTCTGTTTATAAAAAAGTCAGAATTGTGACAAAGTCGCAACTACCATGTTTACTTATTTTTTTCTGTGGTGGAAACAAGCTTTCATACTTTTCATTGCTCAAAGTTGAATTAAGCCCAAAGTACGCTTCGGTTTTTACGCGTACGCGCGGGTCCGTGTACAGTGCACGTTATGCAAATGTTGTCACCAGAATAGTATGCATGTACTATTACGCACATGCGAATTGAATTTGTTTTGCCACTAATCAATTGATCCACAAGGTGGCAGCACTGGACCGAGCCGTTGTTTCACAGTAGAAAACTAAACTAAAGAGACGGAACAACAACAACAGACGCCTGCATTGACAAGCGCTTGAGTGATGGGGTGAAGAGACAGACGCAACTTTAGTTTAAAAGAGTACAAAAACATTTTTATCCATCATAACTTCTGGAGAGAAATAGCGCAGACACTGGACAAAGAGAGCGCATGCGTCGACGCTAGAGTATACTTTGGGCTTTAGTGTTTTATTGACATTTATTTGGGAAATTCAAATGGTTTAATTCATGCAAGGGCTTGAAACACCTGTTTAAATCTAAAACAAGAACAACCGAGTGCTGTTAGGATTGACTGCAGTTATATATTTCACAGTTATTAACCGGCTCATATGATCATATGAGCAGCTAAATCCAAACACACGTCAACTCATGCTTCACAAACCTCCAACATGAGATTACTGTGCTTGACAAACACATTCTCTCCTTTAATCCGTTTTATGAAACTATACTAGAGAAAGAGGAAAAAAGAAAAAGCTTTCAGCTACGAAATCCACATCAGAGCCGTTTCTGATAGTAAAAAAAATCAAAAACAGAAGCAAACACATGGTGATGACAAAGACTGTGAGAGCTGATGGATGTTCCTGTTGAAATGGCTTAAACCAGCCTGAGGAGGTTTGCTGGTCTTTGCTGGTTTAGTTGGATTCTCAGCCCTGACCAGCTCAAAATAAACCCGCACAAGACCATCAAACCTTCTTAAACTGGTTTCTGGATCTCAGTACCTGTGTCCTCACATCAGTGTTGTCCTCAAAAGTCAGACTATAATGAGTTTGGGTGAAAGAGAGGACGTGAGACACATTAAACATTCATTTCACAAGCATATTAAGAAGAAAACTGCACTGAAGACCAACGCAGACACACCTCAGTCGCCGTCGAGTCGTCATCACAAGCGAAGTCGGTTTGCTCGCTGTCGGTCTGTGTAATCAAAGAACAGATCGCAGCAATGAAGGAAAATTCACTGAAGGAGATGATTCCTCATGAAGATCATACGGGGATGCGACTCAAAATGAAGGAATAATGTGACGTACAACACAGATGAACCTGACGCTGATGTGCATGAGAAGATTCTTCATAAGTTCAGAAACATGCTTCAGACAAGCAAAATACTCTTTATCGAGAAGATGATTTTAGATGAGCTGAACGCTGAACGTTTCATCCACAGATGGAAGTTTGACTGCTTTATACAAGCTGAAACATGCATCGAGCACAATGTCATCCAGACACAAGGTGAAAATGAGGTGCACATGTAGGTTTTCAAACTACAACATCATGACATGTTTGTTTTCTGCATTAGATGTGGATGAACAACTATTAGATGAACTCTAACACAATATGCATTAACGGTAACAATGAGCAATACATTTGTTACAGTATTCATTCATCTTTGTTAATGTTAGTTAATAAAAATATAACTGTTAGTTCATGTCCATTAAGTAATATTAAAAGGGTCATGATTTGAGAAATCAAATTTGCCTTGATCTTTTGACATATAAGAGGTTTTTGTATCATTAAAACATCCTGTAAGTTTCAGACCAAATTTCTATTGTTTTTCAATGCAAACATGCGCTAGACGGATGTCTTTAACCGTTGCGCTCATCTTGCTTCTCATTTACCTACACGGATATGAGCGTCACATCAAAAGCAAATAAAACCCATTATAATGACTGATGCTGTCTACATGATAGGCGCGTTTGCCTATCATTCATCAACCGCAATTACGGCTTATCAGTTGAAACATGCAAGTAGTAGCAACTTTACAAGTCCCCGCTCTAACATTAACCCAGATAAATGTGCACTATTTTTGCCGAATATCCAAGTGTTTGTGTGTGTTTACTGCGTGACATACAGGCGGCGGTGCAATCACATTTATGCATTTAACTTAAAATACTATTTTTGGTCATACAAATAAGTCCTACATCATTTTAAGTATTGTGTAGTCTTTATTTCTGTAAACTCACAATAACAACAAAACGTGCTTTTGTAAAATACAATCAGGATGCATATAGACCTGCGACACTATAGAGAGATGCTGCATGGCTGCGGAGATGACGAGTCAGTATCGTCGACTTCATCTCTGGAGCCGAAAACAGACAAAATACTCATCAATATTAAAATGTTCAGACAGCCTCCTTCTGTTTTTTCACGCCACATTCATGATCATAACGTTTGCCGATGCGCTGATATAAGCTTCATGTGTGAGTTTGAGCACTGATTACGCTATGTATTATATACAGGCGATTAATAATTATGATTTATATGGTTTATTAATATAATGCTTATTAATCGACTAATCGCTTAAATGAGCGACTAGAAAAATCCTTAGTCGAGGGCAGCCCTAGTTTATTTGAATGCCATCCCAGATCATGTCGGAGGATTATATGTTTGTTCGGAGCATTTGACTGAGACACAACTTCAGTTGACAGATGAAGCAGCGACTATTAAATCTGACAGCAGCTGAGTAAATGATTTCATAATGCTTTGTCTGTAAATGACGGTTTTATATGGATAAAAGCGAGTGGCGTTAATACCGTTTCCTGTGCAGTGACGTTAGCCAATCATATCAGTGAACGTTTACTGACACGCCTTAAAAACGGATCATTTCAGACAGAGGCTCAGAATGAAGGTTGAAAATAATTTTTTTATGCATATACATGTTTTTTTGTGCAATTTTTTTTTAATATTATAAGTGAACATATTAACTTTGGATTTTAATAATGTATTTGTTTACATTAACTAAAATGAATAAATGCTTTAGAAGTATTGTTCATTGTTAGTTCATGAGGGTGGATATAATGGTGTCGGAATTTTTCTATATTATATATATATATATATACATATATATATATATATTTGTGGAAGGTTCCAGGGAAGTGAGCAGAATGGAGGTTTTCTCCAAACAGTAACGATGACAATAATCCCACGGAATGAATGAGAAGGAACAGATGAAACACACACTTTAAGCTCATTAGACTGACTCTAACCTCGTCATCCGAACTGTCCTGGAAGCCCTGCGCGAGCGTCGTGCCGAGAGACGCCGCCTTGGGCTCCAGGTAGCACAGACACAGCGCCAGCGGGAAGGAGAGCGTGAGGGCGTACGGCACAGAGAAAGACGTGGAAAGCAGGAAGAAGAAAATGAAGAGGAAGCAGGGGATGAGCGAGGGAGACTTGATGGGCATGAAGTGATGCAGACTCTCGGGCAGGAAGCGCAGCTCGGTGAGGTCGGGGAAGGTCAGGTAACCGTCGTCGTCCAGGAGCGAGGACAGGTCGGGCAGGTGGAGGGAGAAGGAGAACAGCGTGCCGCCGCTCCGCTTCTGATCCAGCCTCTGTTTGCGGGCGGACAGGAGGAGCGCCTGTTCTTCCAGCAGCGCGGCTTTACGGTCGGCTTGTGCCTGACGCCGCCGGCAGCCCGCCGTGGTTTTGGCGGGACTGACGGACGCGGCGCGCTTGCGGCTGCTTTCCCTGCGTCTTCTGCGCACTTTAGTGGATGAGACAGGAGAGGAAGGGAGGGAGAGCTCAGATCCTAACGGATTGGATGAATACGGACAGGACTAATGACACACGCGTCAACAACAGATGTCAAGGGAAACATGTATGTTGTATGAACATGTACGCAGGGAAAAGAGAAGCAGGAAAAGAAAAGCTAGTTAGTAAAAGGACAGAAAAAGAGCAGTTTGATTGACTGACCTCTACTGAACTCTAATTCTACACATTTATACTTCACTTCATTAATAGAATCCAGCCATAAAAAGGAATTTAGGAATCAGCAACATTTGGACGAATAAATCAAAGGTGGAGCTGTGTGATTAATAATGTATTTCATAGGGTACTATTATTGTATAGATTTTAATAAATTATTTAATTGTTAAAGTTTTATGAATTGATTAAACATTCTTTTTGATTATTAAAATTTAATGAAACTGAATTAACAGAAACCGAATTTGGAAAAAATTAAATTTCAATATTTAAGTTATATGAATTGAATTGATTAAACATTCTTTTAGATTATTACAGTTAACCTACTAAAACATAATCCAAACAAATATGAATGAGAAAAAATAAAACCGAATTTGGAAAAAATATTTTCAAACAGCACTATATATAATAAAATTTAATAAAACTTATTAAATTGTTAAAGCTTTATGAATTCAATTGATTAAACATCAATTTAGAAAACAGAATTTGAGGAAAAATAAAAGATTTCATAGGGCACTATTAATGGTAAAATTTTAATAAATTATTAAATTGTTAAAGCTTTATGAATAAAATTTTTGATTATTAAACTTTAATTAAAATTAAATTAATTAACCCATTAAAACAAAACAGAATTTAGGAAAAAAACAAAAAAACAAATTTCATCGTATTTCTAACTGCAGTTCAGAAGAGTGACGCTGGAACAAACCATCATTTCTGAAACACTTTAATTCTCAGATCAGGGATTGGTTTGACGTTACCTTGGTGACGGAGGTGGGCGGGGCTTGCTCTGATTCATCACTGTTGGTCTTATTCTCCTCCTCCACAGAGTTCATCTCCTCTGCCTTCTTCTCCGGTGTTGCCGTGTCGATGAGGTCGTCCGTAGCAACAGCAGGTTTGGAGTTCTTCACGTCATCATCATGGTTGACCGACGCTGGTGCTGATCACAAACACATCCATTAAACATTTTTTAATATATACACACAGAACGTGTGTGTGTGTGTGTGTGTGTGTGTGTGATGCGTACTGCTGTCCATGCTGGCTGTGACGGTGTGTCGTCTGCTGGCCGTGCGCTGGAACTGAGGTGCGGCCCGTGCGATCTGAGCGCTCGCTCTGCGCGTCTGTGCTTGCGTTCGGCCGCTGTAGCGGAACTTTGAGCCCAATGACAGGAAGCGTTTGGGCGGAGCCTCAGGAGACACCAGCCTATCAGGGCACCAGAATCACACCACTGGTTAGAGATCGTTAACACTCTGATCCACTCATACAGATAGATAGATAGATAGATAGATAGATAGAAAGTCTCTCTGACCTGAAGAAGGTGTGATGTTCCACACAAACTTTCCACAGCCTCTTCGCTGCTTTGTGATTTGGGAGTTTAAACCCGATTGTGCTCTCGAACTGCTCCAGCTGAGTGAAAACAGAAAGCGAAGCGTTTCAAACACGTTCAGACAGACAGCGGATCTGACGAAGAGCAACGAGACGTCTTCTCACCTCTCCCGGCCGGACCTTGATGTAGAAGTTGTTCCTCTTGTAGGAGATCTTGAGTATTTTGGGCCAGGCGAAGCGATTGATGCGGAGTTTATCTCTGTAGACGAGGAGGCCGCTGGAACAAACTCCCAGCATGATCTCCACACCCTCCGAATCCTGAGAGACACACGGCAGAGAGAACATCTCACAGGAACCATTTCAACACTCAGTTCAGTGTCAAAATGAGATGAGGTTAGAGCTGCGTTCACTAATATAGCTCACTAACACTAACACTAAAGCCATAAAAAATACAAACTGCAGGTTCATCGTCTTCTGATTCTGATCAGACTCAAACATGTACGGATGAATATTGGAAGTGTTCAAAACAATTCCACTCGTGTATGGCAGGATCTGCAACCAAACTCAATCCACTTCACTATCCCATGAGGCCGTTCACACTGAATGTGAATCAGCCGTTAAACGCTGCATCTGATGTGTCACAGTAATGACACCAACATCACGTCACTGACACCAAACTATATTTGAATGGAGGATAATATGAGCAACAAAAGATGTTTTTCATAGTCATGTTGTTTTAGTATCTGATATACCACTATAGTTTTAATATTTTGAATTAAAATTGATTCTGTTTTCATTTTATTTTTAGTTAAAGGTGCAATATGTAAGATTTCTGTCCATTAGAGGCCTATTCAGAGCAGGAGCGAGCTGAACGAGGAGCTGGAGCGATTGATCAACACACGCCTCACGAGCAGCGGGACTTTTATTATGACACAGTCGCCGGCGCCGCTTCCGCTTTTCCGGTCATGAGTATGAGGTAACGCAGCTCTGTTGATCATATTAGATACATTTGAGAGTGTTGAAAATGATGTTATAACGTTACTCTGTGCGTTCGCTCGGCGGCTGCTGTGAGACACTGTTACACACTGCAGTAAGATAGATCGATTTTACAATATCATATTAAATGCTGGATGATTGTGTTGATAAATGGCATGCAATTAATTTTAAAACGTATTGTATGATGGAGAAAATGCTGTATTACTGTTACTAAAAATAAAGCTGCATCTGGTTATGCTATGTTAGCTACTTCACAAAATAGTGTTTTTCTCTGAGGCATGGTAAAGCATCGCAAAAGATCAAGAAAAATAGATTTAAACAATAAGACTAAACGTGTTGAGCTATATAACAATAATTAGTTTTCTGTCTATAAATATATCAAAACAGTTGTTCCCTTGTCTATTAAAACATGTAAATATTTAAGCGTCTTTGGTGTTTCCATGGTTTCTGCAAAATAAACCGAGGGTAACGCGGGTATGACGCCATTGACAGGCGACTCCTCACACGTCCCGCAGCCTTGGTTAAAACTGCAATTTTCTCATGATTTACAAATAGTTGCAAACATTTGGGATTTTGTAAGTACTCAAGTGAACAAAATATATAACACTGGCCTAGTGGATTTTGGATATTTTACTGCAAAAAACTTACATATTGCACATATTGCAGTTTTAGTAATTTTGTTGTGTTTTTGTTATTGTGATCAGTTTGAGTTTTTTAAATGTCTATATAAAGTAGTTTTTATTAAGTTTTACTTTATTTAGCTTCGTTTATTTTAGTACTTCCTCAAACTAGACAAAAACAAGAAATATAGCTGAAATAAAATAAGTTGCTTTTTTTAGTTAACGTTTATTTTACGTCAAGTAAACATTTTTGCTTTTAGATAACTATAATAACCCTGGTTACGTATCAATTTATGATATAAACTGAAAAAATCAATTTTCACTCAAATTCAGTCATCTCAATTCTAGTTTTATTTATATCTCAGTGCTGCGTTCGACACTATAGATCACAACATACTCTTAGATCGATTACACAATTACACTGGTATTCAGAGACGGGCATTAAGGTGATTTAGATCATACCGTTACCATTTTGTTTATTTAAACGGGGAATTATCCAAGTTAACGTCAATAAATGATGGCGTGCCCCAAGGGTCTGTTTTAGGTCCTCTGCTATTTTCAATATACATGCTGCTTCTTGATAATATCATTAGAAATCATGGAATTAGTTTGCACTGCTATGCTGACGATACTGCCAGATGAAATCTAGCCAAATATCGAAGTTCAAGATATAAAATATTGGATGACTAGTAATTTTCTTCTATTAAATTCAGATTAAACTGAGGTATTACTTATTGGAACAAAACCCTGTACACATACAATCTGCATTTAGAAGGACGTACTGTGACTTCATCCTCTACAGTGAAAGACCAGAGTGTTATATTACTTCGAAAATCACATTTCATATGTTACGAAAACAGCTTCTTCCTCCTCAGAAACATCACTAATCTACAGAACATGTTATCTGATGCAGAAAAGTTAGTACATGCATTCATGAGTCTAGACTAGATTACTGTAATGCATTACGAGCTGGTTGTCCTGATCCTCAATAAACAAGCTACAGGAGCTTGACATGTGGTCATTCTCAACAGTTTTTGTACTGAAAAGAGTAAAATTTCTCCTTTTATGTCGGACAGAAATAAAATCAGGTTTAGAATGAGAAACTTACACCAGAATAAACCAACAGACAATCGATAAACCGATACAACATAACATGAGCGTGCATCAGCATCCGCGTGACTCAGCCAGAAAATCATCAGAGCGCATCGCTCTTTATATGACATCATATACATGAAGAGCCGCATCCTACAAGAGCACGTCCGCGGCAGGACGAATAATGACTACGGCAGCACAATGACACACTGCAGGCGCACACGCACACACACTGCGGTCGCATTAGCAATAATAAATCCTCACAGGCTGACGAGACCTTCACAATAATATTCAAGCACACATGCATCTACACACACACACACACACACACACAGACGGCCGCAGACGCAGCGCAGCATCTTACCTCCTCCTGCGCCGGTGCAATGCACTCAAACAGCCGTCCGACCAGCTGAGTCAGTGGAGGAGGGGCGAGAGAGAGAGAGAGAGAGAGAGAGAGACTGCGATGGGCTGCACGAGCCAATCAGAAGAGCAGCATGAACATGCATTAACAGCAGAAGAGAGAGGTCGAGTCTTCATGATCGTGTGAGCAGCTGCGCAGAACCGTTTAAACAGATCCGTGTTCATTAAGGCGAGACACGACATGCAAAAACATTGTTTATCGTGCATTTTTGAGGTCTGTTTTGCTTCAGTATCATGTGACTAGTGGAAAGAAAACATCCAAAATACACTTAAGTGTTTATTTTATTGCACTTGATCTGTTTGCGTCTGTAGATTTCAATCTTTAAAGGCGGTGAGTTTGAGTCAGAAATCTCTTTACGCACACCGATCTTTACGGTTTTATTCATATCTATATTCATATGTCATTCGCCTGATTTACAGAACATTTTATTCCTGAAAATTAAATATTTATTAGAAAATGTCTGTTCCATTCTGGAAAAATCAAAATCAAACAGGAATTTTGAATCTGGCTTTATCCAGTGCTCAAGTTTCTGCTCTGGAAATGTATGCAAATGAGCACATATTTAATTAGATGCCTCATTTGCATATTTAAACATTTTGATATTTCGGAAAAATTGTGATGCAAAACAACTGTCTTAATGTGCTGTGATTAATCAACCGGGGAAAGTGTTGCGAGAACTAAAGTTTACAGTATTCAAGAAAAGAGTTTCTAGAGAAGCTTCAGAGCAGGGTTAATGAGAGAGGAGCGCACACACAGCACACACACACACACACACACCATTTTCCTCATGGAGACCAAAAATGTCCCCACAAGGACAAGGATTATTGATGATATTGCCATCTTTGTGGAGACATTTTGTCCCCATAATGTAGTGTTTACCTGAACCCACACACACACACACACACACACACTTCTTACCTTGGCACGGTGCAGGTCGACTCCGTACATGGAGAGTTTCTTAGCGTTTTCCAAGAACAGCATGTCAGCTTCAGCAGGAGTCATTCCTCTATAAACACACACACACACACACGCGCGCACACACACACACACAACACACGGATTATTGCTAAATGACCTGTTAACACACACTGACAGATGCTGCATGATTACAGTTGGACTTCATAGGAATATGAAGCAGATCTTCACACTCATTTTTGTTAATTATGCAACATTTACTTAATTATTCATGACAGATGACTTCAGCTTCTAAAGTGTTGAGATGTTTATAGACACACACACACACACACACACACACACACACAGTCAGTATACACACACCACTGTGTTTTGCTGGTGTTTCTGTCTGTACATCAGTAAACAGAGCAGGGCATTGTGGGTGGAGACAGACGCTCAGTGAGTGTCCGTGTGATCAGACATTGACTGACACTGATCTATTCATCATTAATGAGCACAATAATCACAGCAGCTCATTGTGATCAGTGAATTAAACATCTGTGTCTCTAACAATGACTGACCTTCAGTGACTTCAGTTAACTGAAACTATTAAAAACATGTTTGTTCATTTAAATAACGTGGAAATAAAATAAACGGTATTCATATGCTGCCATTTCACACTGTACATTCCTAACCTGGGTTAATGTCCTTATTTGCATATTGGCAGTGTCACTGATTTGCACGACATGTTTACATAAACGCTATATCACATTCTTCACCATCAAGTTTAACCTGAATGGATTTTAAAGGTAATGAAATTAAGATAATGTATTTTCTGTCAGTATTTGACATTTCCCAAAGCTGCATTTATGGAAACACTTTAGTATGAGGAACAATTCTCACTTTTAACTAGTTGCTTACTAGCTGCATATCGGCTGTTTATTAGTATTTAGAAAGCAGATATTAATGCCTTATTCTGCATGATCATATTCTACATCCCATTAACAATTAATAAGCAGTAAATAAAGAGTTTATTGATGCAAAAGTTGTAGTTAATAGTGAATGTGTGTCCCCATACCAAAGCTGTCGGGGAGTTTCTCTGGAGTAAAGCGTGTGTAACTCACTTGTAACTGCGGTGCAGCTCCAGCACTTTCTCCTCCAGCTCTTTGGTCTGGTTTGGAGCCAGACGCACGTCGCTGATGTATCCCTGCGTGTCGGCGTCGCTGTCGCCCAGCTCGGACTGAAGCGTGTACGAGCCCAACACGGCCTGAGTGGCGAAAGAACACGGCAAACGGCCGGACAACACGTCATCTCTGAGCTGCAGACACAGGTAATACCTGACAGAGAGACGCTGAGGTCAGGGAATGTTGACAGCGTTACTTTACTATCACTGATATATTCATTACACGTTCATATCGATTCAAAGCTGTTTCACAGAAAACGCTTCAATGTTAGAGTTCAGTAAGTGTTCTGCTGTCAGTCAGCTATAATATAACACACGTTTTCTTAGTTAACGGCAGTGATTATAGTTTGTGCATGTTATTATTACAATATTAGGATAATATTTGTTAGTTTTGTCGATCCAAAGTCGGCTGCAAAGGCTGGATCGAAAAACAAAAAATAGACAGTTCTTCATGTTTTGATTTAGTTTTTATTTCTGTATTTTCAATTTTCATTTTGGTTAAAGTTTTAGTATTTTTAAAGTGCGTTTTGTCACTTTTATTAGTTATTTCAGTTCTAGTTTACTACATCAAGTTAAACTAAATAAAAATGAGAAACTTTTTATAAAATGTTTTATATTTTATTTTGTTACAGATTTATGGAGTGTCAGTATGACATTTTTATTAGTTATTGTTTATTTGGTAACACGTATCAATAAGGTTTCTTTATTTAACAACATTAAATAACATGAACATACAATGAACAATGTTAATTTCAGCATTTATTAATACAAAAATAAGTTTAAATTAAATTGTATTTGTTATTATTAGTTAATTCGCTGCGAACTAACATGTATTTTTATTAACTAACATTGACAAATTATTAAATGTTGTAAAAATAAAATATGTTAGTTATTACATTAATTAATGTTAAAAATGAGACATTGTAAAGTGTTTTTAGATATGTCTATGTAGTTTTTATTACTTTTTATTTCAGTTTTAGCTACTTTAGTACATCAAGTTAAACTAAATGAAAATAAGAAAAGCTGCTTTGGCAAAAATAAAATAAGTTTGTTTTTTTAATATTTATTTTACTACAGATTAGTGGCGTTCTTAGCAGTGTTATTTTTCTTTATTATTTATTTATTAATTTTTTATTATTAATATTTTGAATTAGTTTTTATTACTGTGTTTTCCATTTTAATTTTATTTAAAGTTTTAGTAATTTTGTTGTGTTTTTGTCATTTTTATTAGTTAGTTTTGTTTTTTTTGTTTTTAAATATGTATGTAGTTTCTAATAATGTTTATTTCAGTTTTAGCTATATTAATACATCAAGTTAAACTAAATGAAAACGTCTGTTAACTAGCTGAAATAAGTTTTTTTATATATTTTATTTCAGTTCAGCGTTCCTGTATTTTCCTGGTTTAGTTTGAGGTAACTCTATATGAACACCTGGTGATGTCCTCAGACAGCTGCGCCGGATCCGGAGGATAAAACTTCACGCTGAAGGCAAAGTTGCAGGGACCAGCTGAAAAACATCAAAAACAACTTCCTGTAAGAGCTGGAGGACGTTTGGATGGAGACAATGAACGTGTCTGATAGGAAAAGACGTACTACTGATCTGCTTCTTAATCTCCTTGGAAGAGTCCAGCCAGTTCTGTGGGGAGAAACAGGAGGTTCGTCACTGAAAGGAATGACTGAGACGTGAACGCAGAGGAAGAAGAGCAAACAAACACCTTCTGGCCTTCAGCGTCCCGGTACGTAATGCCGAAATAGTCCTTCTCCAGAAGATTCAGGTGGTCACAAACCTTCTCAAACAGCGCCTGACCTTTCGCTCGTTTCTGCTGACCACAAACAGACACACAGATTCATTAATGAGGGTTAACGAGGGAACTGTAGTGAGTTGATGAAAAGATAAAGATAAAAGATAAAGATAAAATATTAAAAATAATTAAGTCAAATTAAAACACTTTATATATTTTTTAAGTGCCTTCAAATCAATTAATTGAGATTAGATGCATTAACATAAAAGTTTGTAAATATAATATATGTGTGTGTGTGTGTATATAAATATATATATTCTGTGAACTAATCAGTACTTATTATTACACTATAAAAATCATCTTTTCACATTGTTTTCATGCATCTGTTTGTGACTGAACGCCCAGTAAAACAGACGGAGACCATTTCAGAAAACACGCCCGTTTCACACGTCCTGTATACGCCTCACACTTCAGTGTGTTTAAGCCAGGCGTGTCCAGTCCTGCTCCCGGAGGGTCAGTGTCCTGCAGCGTTCAGCCCAACCCCAGTGAAACACACCTGAACCAGCTGATCCAGATCTCACCAGCTTACTACAAACATCCAAACCAGATTTAAGATCTCCTGATATTATAATTAAGAGTTTCTCATGACATTCATGATAGTTAAGACTTTATGACCTTAAATTTGAACTTTTTAAGGACCTGTAGGGCTGAATGATTAATCGTGATTATCAAATTTCAAAGGCATTAAAAATGAAGAAATTAAGAGTTATAATAAATAAAATGATAAATTATATTTTTCAATTTTACAGTACAATAGTACTATATTTATTGTTTTATTTCTTAATTTGTTTAATATTTGTATTTAATAACAATAACCATAATAAAAATCATAAAAATATATTATCATATTATATCATATTGATCAGTTGATGAATCACATGATTTTTGGGAGGCAAACTGTGGATCCCTACAAACCCGAGCTATTTTAGCATCATTCGGAAACTATTATAGTTTTTCATCAATATTTTGAATATGAAATTTATTTAGTTTTCATTTTAAATTTAAAGCTTTTTTTTAAATGTCTATATAGCTTTTAACAATTTTTATTTCAGTTTTAGTTATTTTAGTACATAAAGTTAAACTGTTTTTATTTTGATACTTTTCATATATATATATAAAATGATAATATGAATGATAAAATAAATGATATATTTATTTATTTTTTCAAACAACAAAATAATGTTGTTTATGGTTTTATTTTCAGTTAACTACAATAACTCCACTACAAACAAAATGTATTTATTCCATTTGTTCAGCCTGAAACTGCATTAATTTTTGAGATTTCTGGACTCCACTTGCTCAACACAGTCATGTGACAGCAGTTTAATTAGTCCTGACCTCACGTGTCATTGACTCACAGTACGGGTAACACTATCTGGTATCCCATCAGCACCCACCTCCACCGTGCAGGTGTAGTCCGTGCCGTCCAGCAGCGTGACCTTACACTCCATGACCTTCAGTCTGTGGCTCCTGCCCAACGCTGACCAGGACACTCTGCTGCTCAGAGACTTCTGGGAAATGTAGTGATCCTCGTGCTGCTGCTGGAGTTCTGATGAACTGCCTTCTGATTGGCCCTCTGTGCAATACTGCAGAAACAGCCAATGAGCTCATTAATCTCTAAATCATTGATATTTTATATACTATTATAGTTTTTATTAATTCAGACATGTTCCTGAATAGAATAATTTCATAACGACGACCCTCTCGACGGCGGTCTCGTGTCACGGCTTCGTTTCAGAGGCTGACGCTGCTATCTTCATCATGCAGGTTCATTTCAGCACTTTTCCATGAATAGATTTTCATCATTAAATCACGTTACATAATCTCTGTTACCTACTTTGTAGTCAGATCCTGAAACTCTCTCTGGGATTATATCTGCAAATCCACAGAGAATGTTGATGACGCCTCATATACGTGACATAAAGCTTCTTATATACGCCGTATATCATCAACATGAACAGAGACGCAGCAGTGACAGTCAGAGATGCACAGGTTTATGCTAAATTCAGCTTATAAGACTCATGCCTTTATAAAATGAGCACTTTTGAGGCAGAACTAGTCATTTGACAGGTTCATAGCAAGTGTGAAAGTTTAGTTTGAAGCGCTTAGCAGCAAGTAAACAATAAAGATTAAACTAAACATAACACACACTTTACATGTCAGATGGGTTCGATCATTTGGTGACTAACCTATAAAGCGGACCAAACTACTGACCTGACAGAAACACTAAAGCCGGGGCAATTCCTGTTTTACCATCCTCAAGTTTAAGAACTTTTTTAAAATTATAATTAAGACTTTTCTCATACAATTTTAACATATTTAATAGAGATGCACCAGTTGACCGGCCATCAATTTAAAACAGACGATCGGCAACCAGGCGGTTTTTCATATTATTTTGGCCGATCTCTGTTCTGCACTTACACACAAACTGCATTCCCAAACTGGCTTTTGTGTGGAAAAAGAACATTAAGACAGGCCGGAGACGGACGCAAAGAGGAGGGCTGAAAAAATAATGTATTTCATTTACTATTCCTCTTACCTTTATAAGTGCAGCGCTGCTTTGTTTACAGCGGTAACCAAGTAAACATTCTATATCGCTGCCGTTCCATAAGCGCCACCTACTGTCAGAGAGTGAATCTGCATTGTCATTCAGTCCGTCTGCTGTTTTTGATTTGTGCAGGTGTGTTTTATGAAGAATAATTTCACAAAGCTAAAGTCAGAACATTCTGTTTTTGCTCTAAAGGGTTAGTTCACCCACCGACATTAATTACTCACCACCCGTAAGACCTTCGTTCATCTTTCGGAACGCAAATTAAGATATTTTTGATGGCCTTACAGGTTGGAACGACATGAGAGCGAGTAATTAATAACAGAATTATCATTATTGAATGAACTTTTTTAAATCCCTTTAAGTACTGCATTTTAGTGATTAAAATGCAGTGGTTGCTTCTAATTTCAAATGGCTACAGACATTTTTTTTGTTTAAGGTCAGTTTGGCCTGTAATAGAGCAAATAAATAAATATCGGCAATCGTAATCAGCCATGAAAAATCGTGTTCGATGCATCCCTAATATTTAAGGCTTTTTTCAAACTGAATTGAATCCTCATGTTGTGTTCCGCTTATTCAAAATTCTAGTTAATGTTAACATGTTGGACTAAAACCTACCCAATAAATGTTGTATTTTTGGGGCTTTTTTCCCCAACTTGTTACACTTGTGGTGTTCTCTGGTCAAAAATGAACATCTACAAAAAATTGCATATAAATCTCTTGCTATGCTGCTATTGCCAAATATTGTATTGAATCTCATCAACTTTCAATAATCACAGGTTTTGTGTTTCTGTTTGAGACTGATTGATCATAGGCCTCATTGATCCGAGTTTATGAACCTGAATTTGTTTTTTTACTCAAACACTGAGGTGATGAGCTCAGATCAATGACGTCTACGATCAATCAGATCCAAAAACGAAACACAAAACCTGTGCTTATTGAAAGTAAACAAGTTGATAAAAAGATTGAATCCAATATTTGGCGATAACATAGCATTATGAGGGATTTTTGAAAGGCGGGTTTAATTTCTGACCCGGAACACCAAATCAGCTAATGGGTTTTTTTTAGCACAGCATAAGTGTTGGGAAATTTTAAGGACCCTGTAACACACCAGAGACTGGAGTGAGAGTCATGTTTACCTGGAGTACATGAGGAAAGCTCACGCTGACCCGACTCACCTGGTGCCGTGGGTCCGGGCTGCCGTGTCCTGATGCTGGGAAGTGCTGCGGGGGGGACGGTTGGGCTTCTGTCTTCTGGACGTCCGATTCTGAGCCTGCGTCCGTCGTCATGGCCGGTTACACTGAAATGTCACAGGGATATATTCAGGCTGGGCATTTCACAATCTGACTGGACTGAATTCTTCAGTGGAATGAACAGTGTGGGTCTCTGAACACATACACGTTTATATTTAGCCTGATGTTTACTCGGCACTGTATTTTTAAAAGCAGCGGATCTGCTGTAGTACACAAGCTTTTAATGTCCTGAAACACATTTAGACTGCGGCCGTGGTCCCTTGAAAGTGTGTTACGGTAGACAGACATTCCTTCCAATAGCCGTTTCAACTTGTTTATTTGTGACAATCCAACCAGTCGCTGAAGATTCAACAACAAATAGCAAAACTCAAGCAAAATGACCTGTTTGACTGAATGATTTTAAAAAATTGTTTGGAAACAACAATGTGCTGAAACCGATTATGTTAATAAAGACAATGTTTTTTTTTTAATACATCTGAAAAAACAGGGTCTGGACTTTTACATGACAATAATACACCCGCAATAATAGGTGGCGCCAAATACGTGTAAAACGAGTGTGCCAAGAAATACGATGCGTCAGAGTGTAATGTTAAAAAAAAAGATGCTACAGTCAAAGAAAAGCTTACCGTCTAAGAGCCACGTGACTGTCACGTTTGCGTGCCTCGCTGACGGGACGTGATTTTAAAAAGTAAGACGGTACCCAGATTTCAAAACTACAATAATATTTCACTCCTACTGTTAATTGCGTTCTGGAGAGCGTCAAAGGTTTCTATTTACAGCATGTTTTTTTGCAGAATTGAGCAATATAGCCAATCACAGACATAACTGTTGATTTCTTGAACGCAGTGGCCAATCAGAGGCGTTTAAGTTAGTCCGAATCCACTCATCGCTCAAAACGCAGGAGTTTTTGTTCAGTGCCGAATTCTGCACGATCCTCACATTATAACAAACAAAACTGATCCATTCATGAAGACAGTCACTGAACGAATCAGCCGTTTAAAACAAATGATTCTGTGACATGCTGCCACCTACTGGCGGTTTTAGTTTAATTTTCAAAGAATCATTTCAGTTATTTTAAAGGTGCCCTAGAACCAGTTTTTACAAGATGTAATATAAGTCTAAGGTGTCCCCTGAATGTGTCTGTGAAGTTTCAGCTCAAAATACCCCATAGATTTTTTTTAATTCATTTTTTTAACTGCCTATTTTGGGGCATCATTAACTATGCACCGATTCAGGCTGCGTCCCCTTTAAATCTCACGATCCCTGCCCCCCGAGCTCTCGACTATAATACAGTGCATTTACAAAGTTCACACAGCTAATATAACCCTCAAATGGATCTTTACAAGATGTTTGTCATTCATGCTGCATGCATGCGTCGGATCATGTGAGTATAGTATTTATTTGGATGTTTACATTTGATTCTGAATGAGTTTGATAGTGCTCCGTGGCTAACGGGCTAATATTATACACTGTTGGAGAGATTTATAAAGAATGAAGTTGTGTTGTGCATTATACAGACTGCAAGTGAATAATAATGAAAATAGCGACGACTCTCTTGTCTCCGTGAATACATTTAGAAAGACAATTTACAAATATCACTAAAAATATCATGATATCATGGATCATGTCAGTTATTATTGCTCCATCTGCCATTTTTCGCTATTGTTCTTGCTTGCTTACCTAGTCTGATGATTCAGCTGTGCACAGATCCAGATGTTAATACTGGCTGCCCTTGTGTAATGCCTTGATCATGAGCTGGCATATGCAAATATTGGGGTCATACATATTAATGATCCCGACTGTTACGTAACAGTCAGTGTTATGTTGAGATTCGCCTGTTCTTCTGAGGTCTTTTAAACAAATGAGATTTACATAAGAAGGAGGAAACAATGGTGTTTGAGACTCACTGTATGTCATTTCCATGTACTGAACTCTTGTTATTCAACTATGCCGAGGTCAATTAAATTTTTGATTCTAGGGCACCTTTAATCATTTATTATTTCTATATTTAAAACTTTATATTTAAAACATTAATCTCATAACATTGTTATCACAAGTGCTCCTAAAAAGAAATGTAAGTGTAGAGCCCTGCCTAGCAAATGTTTAGCACAATATCTTCTGCTTCATAACGGACTGATGTGTGTTTGTTTGTAGTCTCTGACAGCCCTGGTATCTTCAGAGGCGTGACAGTGATGTAAACCATCAGCGGATTCTGTTGGTGTTTCTGGAGAGCCGCAGTGGAAAACTGCAGGAATTGTGCGACTGCATTCTGTCAGACTGATTCTGTGAACTTTAATGGCCTGGTGCAGAAATGTAGGTCAAACTGAAGCGAGCGAACGGCCCTCCAGATCTGCTCAACATCAGCGAAGAGATGCTTATTCCTCTATCCTATTCTCTGAGAGGCAGATAAAACACATCTTCATTAATAATAACGCGGATGTACAGTAGCTGTGCTGCGATTATGACAGCAATTATAATGAACATCACTCTGGAACTCCAGTTCTTGAGCATTTGTGGCTAAAAATAGCTGCACAGCTGAAGAAAAACATTAATGAGCCCCATACAGACGAATGCTGACTTAAAAATGAATGGATTTCACTAACTAAAGGAGCTGACTGAATTAAAGGGTCGAAAATAAACAGCAACACTAACATAATTAGAAAGTTCTTATTCATCTTGACTTATTTGGTTCACATTCTGTTGTGTATTTTCACACACTCCTTGTTTCTTCATTGCTCTCACATCTAAATGAGAGATGTATCAGCTGATAAAGCAATTATTTTCAGTCATCAGTCAAACAGCCAATGATCAGAGCCGATTATATCCTGTCAATCAAAAGGGGGCGGAAAAACATGCCAGACTGCAACTCGTACTGTGTGTGTTGAATTTAACCAGAACACTTAATCAGTGTTTGTGATGCAGGAAACATCAATAAAACAGTGTGAACAATGTCACTTAACCTTTCATTTCCTCAGGAAAGTTATCCAATGTTCACAGTTCGTTAGTTAGCTATAATAAACACTAGAGAGGAGCTTATTTATGGTTAGATATATATGCATGTTTGAATAAATTTGCCATGAAGACAAGTGTTTATAAAAACTACCTTTTCACAAACATTTCAGTTTTTATTTGAGTGTAATTATTATATCTGAAAATAAACAACAGTTGAATATAATAGTTTGGGCTCCGTTGTAAATTTTAACCTATAAATATGTAGATATCATTTTGAATAATTGGCTATCGGAATATCAGCAAAGAAATTAGTATCGGTGCATCTCTAGTCTAAACAATATAAGACCATTCTAATATAACTGATAACCGCTTTCTCTCTTCCTATTTAAAAGGGAAATACATTCATAACTGCTCATACATTAAGTCAGACATTGCAATTGACATCAATTATTTAACAATTACTGCATTTAAAAAAAACAACAACATTGTGTTCAAACAATTTTGACTCAGAAATTGCTTGTAAATTTCACAAATAATTGAAAAAGCATTTTCTTGTAAAACTTACTCCAACAATCTTTGTTACATTTTACAGTGCACTATTGCTCTTGTAATAAAACCCCATCAGTGTTCACTTTCTGGAATATTTCAGGAATTTCCCTTCAGGGATCAATAAACTACGTCCATCTATCCAATGACAGAATCTCATGCTGCATGTGCATCAGAAACACCTTCGGCTTTATACTCAATCCTGTCGCTCTTAACAAGTCTGAGTAAAACAAGCACCTGGAGACATACGAGCCGCCCTGACCTGACAATCAGTCCATTAACTCCAGCACAGATGGGTTAAACCCTCTTAAAGGCTTAAACATCCTCCCCATCAAAAACGCAATGGAGACGCAGTCTGAGCCGTCTGTGACCAGATAATGCCGAGTTCATCAAGGTTAAGTTTGTATTAATCCCTTTATTATTCAATTTCACATACAGCTTCATAAGAAAAAACCAACTATATGCACTCAGTCACAGACAATTAATCGCTTTATATCACTTAAAATAAACGCATAATCATTCTAACCTACAGAAACTATCCTATATGAGGTTACCATGGCCTAGTAGTTAAAGGTCAGTGCTGGTAATTAAAAAGTCAATTTATGAATTACCATCGTTAAGTGGGACATAAACCAATGTACTGAAAATCAACAAACTTCCTGTCCACATTCACACACACATTCCAGTCGAGGACAATGTTTCTCGATCAATACAGAATATTGATTTACAATCAGCTACATTCTACAAGTGACTCTTGGAATGTAAGAAACACGGTTCTTCTAAACATTGTAACATCAAATCAACAAAGCCATCTGAGAATCAGCGGAACAGTGTGATAAATTTGTTCGATGTTTCGTATAACGCACTTTGAATGAACAAAACGCTATTGTTAGTTGGTGTGGATGCTAATATAGTTATCATTTTAGCGATTTTAGTATTAAGATGTCTCAAAACTGATGCATCCATTGACCAATGAGATTTCAGAAGGGGCGGGTCAAATATTTTTATATATACTACTTTTACATATAAGCATAACTAAAAGTGGTATGGCAGTGTCAATCCGAATTCAGTGCAAGTTTGCTTCATTTCAATCCGACCCGCCTTGTTCTACATCAAAACGGATCATACGCGTTCCGAGTATGTAAACGCAAAAACGCGTGAAAAATGCGCGCAGAAATGACTGACGCGTCAAAAAATAACAACAAATATATACATAAGAGCTCGGGTTTGCAGCAGTTTTGGGGTAAATCACTAGTGTTTTGACAGCGCAGAAATCAGGATATGAGTAAGTGTCCTCATACAACATCCATAATATAAAACGATCGCTACGATAATCAAACGTTAACGAATGTATTTTATATTTAACACGCAGATGTTTCGCTGCTGTATTCTTCTAAACATAAACGCCAATGAAGCACAAACACAGATTTATTTCATCCAGAACGTTCTTACTCCTGCATCTGTAGGAAAACATGTCAATCAAACGCGTTTGTAAACAACACAAGCGCAGGAAGGTTACCGTAGGTGCCGCGGCGTTCCTCTCCTCGGGATTTGCGCTCCTCTCTAGCCGCCAGCGGAGCGTCTGACAGCGGTCAAGGCAGGCTGGAGTCTCCGCTCTCATCAGCGGGAATAGCGGGACTGGAACCGGGAGGAGCGCGGGGCGGGACGCGCAGTGAACTGGGAATTCAAATTCACGTCACTGTACGTACGCAACTGCTGAGAGCGCGAGATCAGATGAACAGCTATGACGCAGGAGGAATGTTGTGGAAGTGTAAACTGTCAGTGTACAGTAACAGTAATAACAATTTTATATTAAACTATTTTTTTCTACTGACTGTTGTACTGCAGCCTACTGATAGATGGAAGTTAGATGTGTTTTATTCATTTAAATCAATATGCATTTATTTATTTTTTATTTGCTTAGTATTTTTTTTTTACAATGCTTTTAAATTTTATTCATTTAATTTTATATATATATATATTTAAATTTAAATAAAATGTTTTTATGTAGTTTTTTTATTTAAATTTACTTATTTATTGTTTAAATTGTATTTATTTTAAATAGATTTTAAATAGTTTATTTTAATGTAATATGTTAATTTATTATTTAATAATTTAAATTATTTTTTTATTTTAATCAAATTTTTTTTTTTTATTTTGTATTTAGATTATTAAACTAAACCAAATAAACTTGATTAAAATAAAAATAATTAATCAAATAAATCTGATTAAAATAAAAAATAAACAATTTTTTATTAAATAAATAATAATTAACAGTTTAAAATAAATGGCATGATATAAATAAATTTAAATTTTACATTTCTACATTTAAATGATTTAATCCTATATTATTTGCATTTTTTTCTAAACTTTTCTACGGACCCCCTCGTGGCCCCTGAGGGTCGCGGGACCCCAGTTTGGAAACCCCAGCACACACAAATGTCTATATCTGTGTGTTTTTACACACCCTGTGGTCTCTGTATACATGCAACAACACTAATTTCAGATCTATAACTTTTAACGCACATGCAGACTCTCTCTCTCTCTCTCACACACACACACACACACACACACCACACACACACACATAAAGTGGCTGTTTTAAAGTGGTGGTCGATGCGAGGTCTGCAGGCTTTAAGCTTCTTCTGTAAGCGTGCACACAAACCCCAGCTGGTGTTCGGCCCCTGTAGAGACGGACGCGTGTGCCGTAATGACAGAGCGCCTGTGGTCCACTTCTTCAACAGATGGAGGAACTCTGGGTGGAGCTGCTTCAACATGCTTTACAAGGCATTAAACTAAATCTACTAAAGATTTTGGCAAGTATTAAAATGCTAAACTTGAAGACGCCAACGCATTTGCAACTGTGGTTTTCACAAGTACAGTATGAACAATACTTAAGAAAAACATTTTAAGAGAAATAAATGATGATGGAAGCTTGTTTGGTATTTGTATTTGTATTTGTTAACATACTGCAACAAACTAATATGAACAAACAACAATTGCATTTTTATAAACAAACATTAAGAAAGGTTAATAAATGCTGTAAAAACATATTGCTCATAGTTAGTTTTTATTTAGTTAAATTATACAATTCACTTTTAAGTAAATAAATAAAATAATATATAATTAATCTTATTTTTACTTTTTATACACTAAGTTTACATCTAAATTCGCAGATACGAGAAAAAGTCATAATTGCAAGTTTATATTTTATTAATTTATTTAAATCAAATTTAATTTAATAAATTTTTTTAATCATTTAATATATTTATTTATTTTTTATTTAAATCAAATTGTATTTATTTAAATTTTTATTTTAATCAAATTTAGTTAGTTCAATCATATTTTATTTATTTTATTTTTATAAATTGTATTTATTTTAATCAATTTATTTTAATCTAATATTGTTATTTAATTAATTAAATAAAATTGTTTTATTTTAATTAAATTGATTTATTAAGTTAAGTTTTATATCTCTCAATGACTTTATATTTTTTTACATTTTTATGACTTTTTTCAGAATTAAGAAATATAAACTTCTATATAAACAATTCTGAGGGGAAAAAAGGGTCAGAATAGTGAGATATAAATCAGAAACACTTCCATGATAAACCGCTGGAGGTTTATGGAGTGAGGAACGGCGTGAGCGTCATGCGCGTTTCTCCTGCAGCGAGTTATTACTGTAGTTCAGGGGCGGTTCTAGGATTTGATCTTCAGCGAGTTATTACTGTAGTTCCTGAATGTCTCAAACACCAGGAGGCTTTTAAATAGTGTCTGAAAGCAGAAGATCCCAGAGCTGCTTCAGATCGCTCACCGTTTAAAAAACTGTGTTAATATCTGCATGAAATCAGAGCGACATGCTCCTGCTCTAACTGTGAATGATTCATCCGTCTATGTTCAACCTGAAGCACCTCATATAGCGACACTGTCACTGTCCAATCACGTCCGCTCACATTGTGTTTCTTGGAAAACCAGAAGTAAAATGTTTCATAAACACAAAGATCGCCACAAACTAGATTATAATCCAGACAAATCTGTGCTTTCTGTTTAAAATTATGTTTAAAATCCGTTTACTTTTAAGAATGAAACCGCTCGTAAACATACTTTATCACTAGAAAAAATAAAGTAAGCAATGCAATCATTTAAGAGTTTTCTCCTTATATAGAACCTTTTTGGCATAAAACATTCTTTAAAATAGAGTGAAGAACTCTAGATTTCTATACTGAACCTTTTCTTCTAGTGTAGATTATAATCCAAACTAATCTGTGCTGCTCTTCTATGAATATCCACACAATACTGCTGAATGAAGAAGAGAAGTACAGAACAGAAGTTTAACTGCAGAAGAGTTAGAAAATAGAAGAACGCTATTTATAAACAGCCAAAAATCTCTCAGTAGCAGAAAATATCCTCCAGTAAATCTGACAACAGCTCAGAAACTACTGAATAATGACTCATAAAAGAGAAACAGAGAGAGAGAGGACTTCCACCAGAACATCTGCTGCTGACCTCCAGTGATTTACTGTCAGTGAGAGAGACTGAAAGCTTGTTTTAGTTGAATGACACACACACACACACACACACAGAGTAGGGAAATCAGTCTCTGTAACACAACATGCGGACGGCAGCGTGACACTAACAGAGAAAAGACAAGTTTCCACTGGCTGGAAAGCAGTTCCTCCCTCGCCCGGAGCCACACGACTGTCACTGCAGACTCGGTTTCTCTCTTTCATTTCTCTGGAAGTCAGCATGAAAGCCAAAACTGAGTGTTTACTTCATTACTTCACATTCCTGTGAGTGATTCTTCAGTGCACGTTATTCTTTATAACCAACATGTCGTTAGCCTCATAGCATAATTGCCCAGATCATATTTCAAAGGCAGATATCACAATTTGGCCAAAAAATGACTTAGGCAATCATGCTATGAGGCTAACGATGTAATAATTGATATTACAACACAAAAGCCCAATCCATTCAAATGAAACATTCATTCAGAGCATTCATGCAAATTAACCAATTAAAGAGAACCTCTTTTGTCTTCAGTGTGTAATGTTGATGTTTGAGCATGAAAAAGCTTATTATTCTCTATATCAGTGTCAGTGTTTCTGAACTCCATCTTCACAATATTCCTCATTTAAATAATTAATGCACAGAATAAAGGGGCGGGGCCTGCTTGAGTTAGTTAGTAGTGTGTTGAAACTGGTGGACATTTCCCAAACACCAATCACAACACACCGCTCCAGCCGACCAATCAGAGCACATTGTGCTTTTCAGAAGGAGGGGCTTCAGAGACAGGAACTAAACAGAGCGTTACTGACAGACTGGGAAGAGAGGAGCTGAACAATGGAGAATATGAGGAGAATAATCAACCTGTTCTAGTAGAGCCCAAAACAACATCAAGACTTTGAAAAAATGACGTTCCAGGGACTTTTTTGCCGTAGCTCCAATTAAATTAAAATAAATGATATGATCTAATTAAAGTTTTAAAAATATCCCGACTGCTTCAGTGTGATTCTGTCCGTCAGCAGCTTGTAAAGGCAAACGAGATTCAAAGCAGCGTCTCGAACACTGATGTATGAATGTGCTCCATTCAATCTCCGCTCTAAAGCATGACATTAACATTAGGACTGGTGAATCTGCATAACGAGCACACGTCACATGACACATTATATCTGCTGACATTGACCTGTAGTGCTGTAGAGACGGCCGTACGTCATGAGTTTGAGTTATCTTTAAACCAGTTTTCAGCAGCTTTCTCTCACTCTACCAGCAATATGACCGCATGTGACCTTTGGATAGCAGAAATATCTGTGACGGCAAATTCTTCATATTGCATGACAAGGACAAAGGGGAAAAACACATACTGTACATAGTCCAACATGTAAAAATATCAAAAGGAAAATGTACAAATTTCAAATATTACATTAATGAGAATTTGGGAGATAATGTGATAATGTGTTTCTTATGCAAATATATTTTTAATTAATATTTTGAATTAGGCCTTTTTATTTTATATTTTTAGATATTTATATATTTCTAATTTCATAAGTTTAGTTTTTAAGATAATTTATATTTTATTTCAGCTTTATTTCAATTAGCAATGTTTTTTTTATAGTTTTGTTACAATATAATACTGACTAATATTACTTGCAGTCAGAAATGACAACCACAGAAATTAACAGGAATTTTAAAATTAAAAATAAAGTAATTTTTGGGGTGTACAATCTAAAAAACAGCCACGAGCAAAAAGCAAACAATGAGGGGGTATGAAAAAAAATAATGTAAAAATTAGAAGAGAATTGTGGATCCCAACCCACGCAAGTATGGACTTTTGAGGTGAGCGTTATTTGAAGGGTGTGACAAGGAGAATTCCAATTGTGAAGGAAGGAAGACGCTTAGAAAGTAAGAGAAGAACAAACGATGAAGAAGAGAAAAGGAACGAGAGGTTCCCTTTTTTTTTGGGGTTGGAGGAAAGTAGGAGAGCGGAATTCGGAGTTATCGAACCACCACAAAAGCGCACGAGCTTCGTGCTGGGAAGCTCCGGTGTGATGGTTTTTATTTTTTTTCTTTTCTTCTATTTTTTTGTTGGTTGTCGCTGGGGAAGCCCTGGTATTTGCGGCTGTTTTTTTACGATCGTTCTTGCGCGCCAAATATCTGGGGCGTCCACCCTGGCCATTATTTTTTGGGTGGCAAGTATGAGGGGTGGAGAGATGGTGACGCTCAAGGAGTGTTTTTTTTGATACTTGTGAGTGGACATCCTGAATTTTTTTTTTATGTTGTTTTTTTTTTTTTTTCGGTGCATGCCTAAATAGAACTCGTGTTCCTGCCCCCAGTGTGTTCTAGGGATTTCTCTTTCTGGTGTAAATTAAGTTTTACGTGCAGCCGTTTGCCTTCTGTATTTAGTTTGAGCTTTTTTGTTCTGTCCGCTTTGGCTTCCCCCCTCTGGGGCTTTCCGACGATCTTGCCCCTTTTTTCGTTTTCTTCCGTGTTTTTTTTTTTTTGTAAGATGCTTCTCTCCCGGCTTCGCCTGCCATGGTTCATGAGCCCGCCCCACTCTCCGCACTCCCTTTTACTGATTCCATTTTTTCTCCGTTTGGACACTCCGGCCTCATTTTGCCTTTTTTTTTCTGCTTGTTTAGTTCTGTTCAGCTTTGCGTCCACTTTCTTCTGGGGGTTTCTCATGCCGTGCCCCGCCCTTTTTTTTTCTTCCTATCTGTCTTCAACCTTGCGCCTGTCAGGTCGATAGATCCCTTTGTTATGGCTCCCTCCCTATCTAGCGTTTTTGTTTTTGATGGAAGCAGCCCGCGTTAGTTTCCGCCGGCCCAATTTATTTTTTGCTCTTGTTTTTTGTTGAGCCCCTCGCCTTCTTGTCCCCTTTTTGTTTTTTTTTTTTTTTTTTTTTTCTTTTTTTTTTTTTTCTTTTTTTAATTTTTTTTTTTATTTTTTTTTTTTTGTTTTTTTTTTTGTTTTTGTTCAGGAATGCGGTTAGGTTCTTGCGTCCAGTGTATTTTTTTTCCTCTTCTTTTTCTTGGAGAAAAAAAAAAAATTTAGATTGATTAAATTAATTGTATTTAAAATTGCAGAAACAAATGGATCATAATTACTGCATAATATTATGTATACCATAAAAATTCACTAAAAAACTAAATATTAAATAAAAAATATATTATTTAACAAATACATATATATTATTTTTAAGAAAGAAAAAAGTTAGGTGTCAGACTTTATAAAGTGTATCATAATTATTGCATAAATATTATGTATTATCATACAATTCCCTCAAAATACAAAATATGAAAAAAAAAAAAATTATTGAACAAATAATATCATTGATTTTACTAAAAGAAAAAAGTTACATTTGAAGTGTCAGACTTTATAAAGTGGATCAAAATTATTGATTAATACTACGTAGTACCATAAAATTCCCTCAAAATACTGTACAAAATATTATTGAACAAAAATATATAACACTGATTTTACTAAAAGAAAAAATAAAGTTACATTTGAGGTGTTTGGCCACTTCTGACAGGGGAATGAGGAGCAGCAGAGGGTTAAAGTGTTTTTAAGACGCATCATTTCGGTTGCTCAAACATCCCCACTATAAATACCCGCCGACAGGCTCTCGCCCACTGCGACGGCATGTCTTTATATGGGCAAAAGAAGCGTCATCCACGCGGGTGACAGGCCAATCTGAGGCGTCTTATCAGACCTTTGACTGAAGACAAGGTCTGAGCTGTTATCTGGACTTCTGCTGAGCTTCACATAACGCTCACGTGGAGCAGGACTCAGGAACTTGGAAAGAAAAAGTGCAAAATGAGCATGAATAAGTGCGAGCAAAGTCTATGAGGCCAGGCGGTGCCAACTCAGCTGAACGGTGAGGAAAACAGCCCCGAACGAGGGCATCTCCATACTATGAATGACTTGGACCTTTGAGCGGCTCCTTATCACCCGATAAACAGGCAGAAATGCGCCCACGTGACCTTTGACCTCGACGAACTTCATCATCCTGCAGTGGACTTACATGAGTTAGAAGAAGGCTGAAGAATGCTCTGTTTCCACCAAAGTTTTTACTGTTTTAGGAGGTCAATGTCAAGATCTCATTAGGGTCAAAGGTAAAAGTTCAACCCTCCTGTTGTGTTAAACTGTTGCGGGTTATTATTGTTAACTAAAGCTAAACTATTAAAAACATTTTTGATAACTGAAATAAAGTAGTTAAATATTAGTTGAAAAAATTGCACTGGTTTTATTGAGTTTGAGCGTAAAACTAATTCACAAAAGTAGTTTTTTTTAAATATTCGCAAATATTTAACGAATCATTTGATTGACAGCAGTGGTTCTTGAGTCAAAGTTGTTCAGAATGTGGAGATCAAACATATGATATGAATATTGTGTGTATGTGCAAAATGTTGCATGATATTTAATGTGTAAAACATGACAACGCCACCCAGTGGCTGATTTCTTTCAAATTTAGCACAGACCTCTAGAACCGTGAGTCAAACAGGCCCAACGAATTTCGTTCAAATCGGCCTCCGTTAACCTTGTCTGATACGTGCTCAAACTTCATTGGCCGATGGCGGCCATGTGTTTTAAGATATGCAAATGTCCTCATAAACAGTCATGGCACCTTGGAAAAAGACACTGCATGCCAATTCTTACGTCAATCAGACTAACGGTTGCGTAATTATTAGCCGTTTTTAAGGTTTTTTTCCTGTTATAGCGCCACCAAGAGGCCAATCGCTGCTGTTATTTCACATGACCACAGAAACATTTTGGCGCCCCGTAACAACGGTGAATCGAAAATTCTACTTTTTTTGTTAATTATCGATATTCACTCTCCAGAGCCTCTTTCTGTGCTGGATTGGTTCCGATCGGGCGAAAAAACTCGGACTAGTTTGCAAAAGTAGGTTTTGGACAAAATTCAATATGGTGAAAATTTTTTACCCTTTTGAATTTTTGACTGTGAAACTCAAATACTCAAAAATTATTTTCCAAAGTTGTGAATTTAAAAAAAAAAAATACTACTGGAGTACGTTTTACAAGAAACTTTCAGTCTTTCTACTTCAAATTTCACATTTAATTCAATGCATTCTTTGCAATTATTTGTAAAAATTTACTAGCAATTTCTGAGTGAAACTGTTTCATAAAACAATTAAACTTTGAATCTTAAATTTCAGTGGCCGATTTCTTTTAAATTCAGCACAGACATCTAGAGCCGGGAGTCAAACAGGCCCAGCGAATTTCATTCCGATTGGCCTCCGTTAACCTTGTCTGATACGTGCTCAAACTTCATTGGCTGATGGCAGCCATGTTTTTCAAGATATGCAAATGTCCTCAAACATTCATGACACATTGGACAAAGACACTGCATGACAATTTTCAAGTCAGTCAGACTAATGGTTGCGTAGTTAAAGCAGTTTTTTTCATGTTATAGCGCCACCAAGTGGCCAATCACAGCGATTTTTTTCACGTGACCACAGAATGAGTCCATACACGTGTGTACCAAGTTTGGTGAAAATCTCTCATTCCATTCAAGATTTATAACCATTTTAGTAAAAGCAGCCCCGCCCACTTCGAACATTTTGGCGCCCCGTAACGACGGTGAATCAAAAATTCTACTTTTTTTTTTTTTGTTAATTATTGATATTCCCTCTCCAGAATCTTTCTGCTTTGGTTTGGGTTTTGGGTTTAGTCTCTGACATGCTAAAATAAAGGTCTTCTTTTGTTTTTTTTTAATCAGACTCTTTGTCTTTTGTCAAAGAGTTGATTTTTGGTGAATTGCATGGAAATCAGTGGTGGGTCAATTTGAGCATCAATGCATCCAAAACTCATACAGCCTTTCCAAAACACACCTGTGTGTCAAAACTTTGCACACACATTCATGAGCCTAAATGAGAAAACTGCAAGAAGGAATAAATGGGTTAAGCAGTGTTTAAAAACCCAAATATCTAAAACGCACTGATCTCAAGTGTAACTGCTCCAAAAGCAAGTTCACAACTAGAAACTCACGGTAATTAACGGTTCGACTTCCCACCGAGATTCTTCACATCTTTCCCATTGCTGACTATCTGCACGTTTATCAGATGTGTGACAAAAACCTCCAACACAAACCTGCAGACGACTGAAATCAATATCCTCATCCAGACTTAAAGATCAGGTACAGAAAAGCAACAGGTAAACAAACGCTATCAGAGTCAGACAGTCACTATCAAGCACAGAACAGGATGAGAATGAGCTGTGGAGCAACTCTACAGTATTTAACCAGTCTGGAATGTTTTCTTATAGATTTCTCTGTCATGCGTTTCACGTAGGAAGCCAAAAATCCAAATGCACATCAGCAAAAAACAGCGGGAGGAAATGAAAACAAGCAAAGCAACAATCGTTTCCTCTTTCCAAAGCAATCTTCACTTAGTCTGCAGTCACACAGAAATGACTCAAACACACAACGTAAAAAAGACACCGTCAGCACACAGAACAGGATCGTCCAATATATGCAAATGATCCTCAGTGACGGCATCTTTTGCTGAACGTGACAGATGAGCAGTCTGGCTGATGAACTGACAGATTTAAAGACCATTCAATGCGAAATAAATCATGTTCCTCCTCAGTGTTTCTGAAGGACATTCCTAAACATTCTTAAATCAAGATACATTTACTGGAGAAGAGAAATGACTGAAAATATTACGTAAAAATGTATAAAAATCAAGTGAATTTGTGTTTAAAACAAGAACAAATATCTGCCAATGGAGTCAGAAAAATAAACTTCATTCAAAGAGAACACAAGATGATTTTTCTGACCTCATTGGCAGATATTTGTTCTTGTTTTAAACACAAACTCACTTCATTTTTATACATTTTTACATAATATCTTCAGTCATTTCTCTTCTCCAGTAAAAGTATATTGATTTAAGAATGTTTAGATATTTGTGCTGGAAAACAAGACAGAAACACTGAGTTTTTGCAGTATTTCAGCTTTGCTTGTACTTAACATTTGCTTCATTTCAATAATATTGCTTAATAACATAATCATGAGCCATCGGTCACTCTGCGGTCTACTGGTGAAAAATTATTATTATTATTAAATAAAAATACTGATATGTTATTATTGGTCGAGCACTAAAGTCATTCATAGCTGTGCTTTTCATGTTGAAGTGAATCTGAAAGGGTTCTCGCCGTGTTCCTGGAGTATAATTTAGCAATTTTGGGGGGTTTCCTGTTCTAGAAATACATCAAAGGAGGCTTTTTTTGGGAAAACCCCCAAATGTCAAAGATATCCGCTGACCGCAGGATGGAAAAGTGTGTTTCTTTTGGAAAGTGACTCACCGGACAGACAGAATCCAGATGCACACATCCACATCCACGGCACCAGGAGCCCATAATCCAGGGAAAAGAGGAAAGAGAAACATTCAACATCCATATTGAGTGATCAAGATCTCAAACAGATGAAGAATCAGATATCTGATGTGGAGAGATGACTTTTAAACTAGTGTATTCACGGGTAGTTGATACGATATACTTTTGGAAAGTGTGGCATGATACATTAAATATATATATATATATATATAAAATACTGATTTAAACAGCTTTTTGATGATTCTTTCATAACTCATGCACATAGCTTTTATGAGCTCATAATAATTGAGGCTACATGAAAAAGAAATAATATACTATTAAAATTCATTTGTCACACAACATGACCATATAAAATGAACTACTTAAGTCATGCATGTTAATAATATGTGTGTGTGTGTATTTAGATGCGATAAATCGATCTGACAGCACTAATTTTTACGTCTAAAACACTCCACTAGATTTGAAGAATCTAGTAATCTAAAACAATCAATATTTTCAATGTTGAACAGCAAAAATGCACTTTTTTTTGGATCAGCTACTGAGTTTCCAAAGTCACTTTGAACAGAAACTCACTCACTGACACATTAAAAGCAGAACTATATGGTTTCATATACCAAATTATTTATAAAATGCACACGTAAACATGTTACTAATCTAATCTGAACTAAAGAAACAACGTTAACACGCACTTAAAAACATTGAAAGTTAGTACACAAACACGTTAAACCTCACCTGACACAGAGTCGCTCTCAGAGGATCCTTTAAGAAATGTCAGTGAAGATCCAAACACTCACTGTCAGGACTCGAGCAGAAAGACTGTCTCACCTGACGAGCTTCCACTTCAATCACACGCGCGCGTTCACAAGTTTCCTTGGGCGGAGGCTGGTACGGGAAGGCCACGCCCCTGCGTCTGTGATTGGCTCGCTGTCGTATTAACCACGCCCTAAATCTAATCCCCTCCTTCCTGGAGTCTTATCTGGGAAGGGTGACTCCTCAGACACTCAGAGATTATGGGTTTATTTGATAAACTTTGATATGTGACTGTAATGCTTAGGTAATTTGATTCGGATGTCATTGGTTAATATTTTGTGTATTTTATGTAAATAAATCACTCAGAAGGTTTTCATTTTTAAGTTTGCAGCCTTTTAAATAATAAAAAGCCAAAGGTACAACAACCATAGGTGTGTTTCCCTATGGATATTAATTTTTATTATATTCTGTAGTAACATGGATGTGCAATTCTAGATAAAGGGATGATAGATAAAGAGATAATCTCAGATCTTCGTGTTGTTCACCTGATGTGACCTGAAGAATATCAGGAATAGTGAAGGTCAAACTCCATAAACTAAAGCCTTTAGAGCAGAAAAAACAACCTGTCAGTGTCAAACTCAATTATGCATTTATGTGTATTTGAATAACACGGTTCTGCCTCTAAAAGTGCATTTTCATTTAAATATATTTAACTAAAATTAATAAATGTTGTAGAAGAACCCTGACTAATTCTCCACTAGATGTCAGTATAAACCTGTTTATAACATCATAGAGAGGTTTGAGACAGCAGAAGATCAAAACAGGACAGAATCAACTCAAAGAACTTTATTTTGATGTAGCAGCTAAAACTATTGAACAGCTACAATCTCAACAAACTCCCGAAAATCACCAACAGTGTCTAAAAGACCTGAGTCCTCCTCGACTAAATCAGTTATTGCCCTTGTGTATACAATATCTGCTCACTAAAAATGAGTGAAAATACAAAAACAACAAGTGTAAAGTTGCATAATATGAGCTGTGTGTGTTTATAACATCTGAAACATGAACACTGATGTTAGTGCTGCTGTCCCACGTGGACACAATATTTTCAGTGATTACGCTATTTTATAATAAACATATAAAAACTGTGACAGATATACAGTGAAGTCTAAATATAACGACAGATACGAGTCGATCGAAGCTACACAAAACATCCTGTAACAGTTCGTCAAAAGGCACGACGCTTTTCTACATCAGAATCATGTTAATGACTCAAAACAACTTCATGTTCTTTTCTTACACTCATTTCTATCTGATACTGACACACAATACAGTACAAATAGAAAGTAAAAACACTGGAATGTCTTTAAAAGAACACAATATACGCTCTCATTAAGTTATGAAAACGTTATTTCTGAATGTTCTCTGAACGTCAGTTTTTATATTTGTTTCTGGTTATACGAATGTTAGGAAACATTCCATTTCATTGTTTATGAGAATGTTACTTTTGAATGTTCTCTGAACAATTAGTAACATTTAAAAATTGAACGTTCTATTAACGTTACTGTTCATAACATTGAGAGAACCTTGCCAGAACGTTCTGTTAGCTGGGGAAGAAAGAAATGGTGAAACATTTTAAGGTTGAACATCTTGATTTGCTACAGTAAATAAAGCTAAAAACTGCATAAAAACTTTTAGTTTAATTATAAACTAGTTGATTAGCGGCAGCGCCTACACCTGCTGTCAAATGACTCATCTGTGAGTAAATATAGACATATTCTTAAGCTTAATTACTTTTAATTTCATACAGAATCAGATGAGTTAATGTGCTCGCATCAGATGAATTATGAATGTTATGATGCTTTTTGTTCGTCGTGAGTCAAAACAATATTATCATCTTTCAAGATGTATTTTTATAAAAGTGACTTTTGTTCTTTGTCTGGTTAAATGAAGGTTTTGGAGTGACATGATGGTGAAATGATGACAGAAGTTTTCACTTTTAACTACAACAACAACGAAAAATTCAAAAAATTCCAGAAATGCTGAATAAGAATGTAGAGCAAAATCTAGAATTCATAAAGAGAATTCATATAGAAACATCATTAGACTGAACACGGATCTTTGCTACTAATATATAAAATGATGAACATCAACATATGATATTAAGGTCTTACACATTTACTAAATGGTTTTCATTTTTCATCCTGCTTTAAATGTTTCAGATGGGTGAGAATTTTTAATATTTTTGAGAGTCACCAAGGCTGCGTTTATTATTCCAGTGTAAATCAGCTGTTTTCTATGTGAATATATAGTAAAGTGTAATTTATTCCTGTGATCAAAGCTGAATTTTCAGCATCATTACTCCAGTCTTCAGTGTCACATGATCCTTCAGAAATCATTCTGATATGATGATTTGATGCTCAAGAAACTGCTCTGTCACTTTTGATCAATTTAATGTGTCCATAATGAATAAAAGTATTAATTTTAAACTGCAAACTTTTGAACAGTAGCGTACAGTGACCACAAAAAGTACACGGACACATAAAAATGTCTGAATGTCATTAGATACAAAATATCACTTTACAAACATTTGACATTTGATTTCTGTCTTGTTTTCCAGCACAAATATCTAAATATACTTAAATCAAGATACATTTACTGGAGAAGAGAAATGACTGAAGATATTAAGTCTTGTTATTATGATTTGACTTGTTTTAACTTTAGTTAGTGTGTAATGTTGCTGTTTGATCATAAACAACATCTGCAAAGTTACGACGCTCAAAGTCAATGCAAAGGAGATTTTCTTTTACAGAAATCGCTTTTTTAAACGGCTGGTAGGGACTACAACGAGCTTCTTCCCAGATTTGTGACATCACAAACCATAAAATTTAAATAAACCCCGCCCCCGAGAACACAAACAAAGGGGGCGGGGCCATGTTGGGCTGCTTTAGAGAAGAGGAAGAGTTGTTGTAGTAGAGTGTTGTTGTCATGCCGTCATTTTACGCCGGACTGCTTCACAAACGAGGGTCAATTCAACACAAAAGATGAACATGACGGCACATGCTAGTGGATGAGTTGAATCAACTCCACAGCAACTACATCAATTTATCCACTAACCATTCAGAAACGTCTAAAAGTTGTAACTTCTCCTGAGTCTCTCCATCAGTGTCGACTCCGGTTTGAACAATGTAAGGCTGAACACTTTCATCATTTGGCTGCGTGAGATTCTCCAGCTTTGTTGTTGTTGAGCTGTTAAAGCTCCGCCCTCTTCTGGAAAGGGGGCGGGAGCAGCAGCTCATTTGCATTTAAAGGGACACACACAAAACGGTGTGTTTTGCTCACACCCAAATTTGACAAGCTATAATAAATGATCTGTGGGGGATTTTGAGCTGAAACTTCAGACACATTCTGGAGACACCAGAGACTGATATTACATCTTGTGAAAGGGGCATTATAAGTCCACTTTAAAAACAAGAACAAATATCTGCCAATGGAGTCAGTAAAATAAAACACATTGTTTCTTTGAAATAAGTGTATTTTCTGACCCAATTCTCGTTTTAAAAAAGTAATTTTGCTTCTCCAGTAAATGTATCTGGATTCAAGAATATTTAGATATTTGAACTGTATCATTTTTTGCAGTGAATCTGTTCAGTCACACTTATAAATGTATGAATGTGATGTTTTTAGAGTCTTTATACTGTCTAGAAAGATGCACATGTTTGTTTAATCTGAACTGATAAACCAGCAGATGAAGACAGTCAGTATTGTGTGTGTGTGTTTTGTGGTTTGTTAGTTATGATGCATCATCATCAGACACAAGCATCATCCGCAGTGACATTCAGACATTTAAAGGTGTTTTTAGGGGCTGCAGTTTGGAAGTGTGTGTCTCTTTATCCTCACTTCCTCCGACACCTGCGAGCGAATCTCCCGTTTAATGTAGCCCTTACTGCCCGAGCGCTCCAGTCTGGGACAGCTGAACCTCCGCGAGCGTTCATCCCGAGAACCGGGATCCGACAGCGCGTTCAGGGACAGGCGCGACCCCGTGACCCGCCTCCCCGCAGCGCGCTCGGCGCGCTGTTCCAACTGGCTCGGGAGCGCCCGGCGAAGCGCGGAGCAGCTCCTGCGGCGCGAGATGTCGTGCTCCTGCATGTCGCAGTTGTTGAGTTTGATGACGGGTAAGGTGAACGCGTTAACGGACGACGTGACGATGGAGCCCGTCTCCCACTGCGTTTCCTCGGATCCTCGGGATATACTATAAATCGACGACTTGCGCTTTGCGCACTTTCTCACGCACGACGGACGCCTGTGGTTTCCCGCTTTTCCCTCGACGCTCCTGGACTGCATGTAACTGATGAGGCCGTTGAACGGGACGCAGTCTTTGGCGCGCAAACCGTGAATGTCTATGACTGTGGAGTAAATATCCCTCAGATTTATGATTTTAGTTTTCTTGTCACGATCCTCATGCAGAACGGCATTTGCGCAGATGAAGAGGAAAATCCCGATGCCCATCACTAGAGGCCCGAAGACTTTGAGATTATCCGAGTATAAGTAACCCGCAAACAGACTGTGGAAGAAGCCGAGTGAACGTGACGAAGAGTTTCTGTCGGCCACCACCATCATGTTATTGCTCGTGAGGTTAGCCTGTTTCGCTCGCCGCGCTGCCGCATCCGCGCGATCCGTGGGATCTCTAGGCCAGTATCCCAGTACGGCCATGGCAATGCCGACTAGTAGGATCAAAACGCCGAGCGCCGCCACCAGCCCCGAGACGGAGCACAGCTTCACTTTTCCTTTCACCACAACAACGTCGTTCTTTCGTTTTTTCTTGGCTTTCCTCTTCTTCTTGTTCTCCGCACGGTTCTTGGATCGCAGCGAATCCTGGCGCCGCGAAATTCTCAGCAGCCCACCTGTAGCGATCATCGTGCCTATTGGGTCGTGGGCCTGTCAATCATCCTGTGGGTGGGAAGGAAAGAAGAACAGGAAATTGAGAAACAAAATTACTTCAAATATTAAGTCTATTTACATAATTTTTTGCAGCATTAATATTTCAGTAGTTTCCCCAAGACAACAATGAAATTAAATGGAGAGGAAACTGAGATGAACGTGTGTCTCATCTAGAGTTTTTGAAGAGATCTCAACAGCATCTCAAACCTTTGCTAAGATACTTTGCAATCAAACCTTAGCCGACTTCAATCCAGCCATTGCTACTAAATCTACTCTCAATATCTTGGGCTTGACTGAGACCTGGATTCGTCCAGAGGACTCAGCAACTCCCGCTGCTCTCTCTCACAACTTCTCTTTCTCTCCCCTGGACAGTTCACAGGTCTTCTTTTCTCATACTCAACTCACTCTTCTCTATGCAATTGCAATTCGTTTGAGTTTCATGCTATTACAATTATAACCCCAGTCAAAATTCATATTATAGTAATTTATCGCCCAACTGGGTACTTTTGTAGAGGAACTAGACATGCTGCTGTCCTCATTCCCAGAGGATTGGAGTCCACTTGTACTCTTTGGTGATTTCAGTATCCATCTAGAGAAGCTTTATGCTTCAGACTTCCTCTCTCTTCTAGCCTCATTCAGTTTCATACGCCTCGTCACCATAAGTACCTCCTCTCTTTATTCTCTCCCCTCAATGAGGCAGAAGTATCTAAACTTCTACTCCCAATACCACCTGCCCTTTAGATCCCATTCTGTCACACCTTCTACAAGCACAACACACATTATCAACACATCTCTCCGCACTGGCATTTTCCCTATGGCATTCAAGCAGGCTCGGGTAACCCCACTGCTTAAAAAACCCACAATAAACACATCACTTGTAGACAGCTACAGACCGGTCTCTCTTCATAGCAAAAACTCTTGAACGAGTTGTTTTCAATCAAGTATCATCTTTCCTCTCACAGAATAACCAGCTGGACGTCAACCAGTCTGGTTTCAAGAGCGGCCATTCAACCGAGACTGCACTGCTGTGGGTCACTGAATCCCTGCGGATTGCGAAGGCTGATTCCAAATCATGCTGGCTCTATCTGCTGCCTTTGACTCCGTGAATCATCAGATCCTTCTGTCCACCCTCTCCTCACTGGGCATCACAGGAACTCCACTTCTCTGGTTTGAATCCTATCTCACAGGAAGGTCTTTCAGGGTTGCCTGGAGAGGGGAGGTATCCAAAGCTCATCAACTGATCAAGGGTGTTCCTCAGGGTTCAGTGCTTGGACCCCTCCTCTTCTCCATATACACTACATCACTGGGTCCCATCATTCAGGCACATGGTTTCTCCTACCATTGCTATGCTGATGATACACAGCTCTTCCTTTCATTCCATCCAGATGATCCCACAGTAGCTGCATGTATCTCAAGCTGTCTAGCAGACATGGATGAAAGAACATCACCTGCAGCTCAACCTGGCAAAAACTGAGCTTCTTTGTCTTCCCTGCCAATCCGACTCTACAGCTCGATTTCACCACCAGAAATCTTGGCGTAATCTTTGATGACCAACTGACCTTCAAAGAACACATTGCAAAGACAGCTCGGTCATGCAGATTTGCACTTTACAATATCAGGCCTTTTCTAACAGAACATGCAACACAACTTCTGGTCCAGACCCTGGTCATTTCTAGGCTTGATTACTGCAATGCTCTTCTGGCTGGACTGCCATCATGCACAATCAAGCCTCTACAAATGATTCAGAACGCTGCAGCATGTCTCGTCTTTAACGAGCCCAAAAGAGCCCACGTCACGCCTCTCTTCATCTCTCTGCACTGGCTACCACTAGCTGCTCGCATCAAATTCAAGGCGTTGACGCTTGCTTACAGATCTACCACAGGCTCAGCACCTCCTACTTCCACTCACTCTTACGAGTCTACACTCCTACCAGAAGCCTGCGATCACTATATGAGTTACCATCACAGAGAGGCACAAAATCAGTCTCCAGAACATTTTCATTCACTGTTCCTTGCTGGTGGAATGATCTCCCCACCTTCATCCGGAATGCAGAATCCCTGGAAATATTTAAAAAAACAGCTGAAAACTGTGAAGAAAACTTTCGTGAGCACTCAACCTCATTAAAAAAAAAGAAAATGCTTTCACTTCCTCTTCTAGCTCATGCTACTCTAAGCAATGTCTGAAACTAGTATTGTGAGCACTTCTTGTGTCTATTTGCCTCTTGCTCACAATGATTCGCTTGTTGTATTCCTCACTTGTAAGTCGCTTTGGATAAAAGCGTCTGCAAAAGGAATAAATGTAAATGTAATCAAAAGCTGAGCTTTTGAGCTGCTCCACATTTCATTTTTAGCTCTAGACTCTTAGTGGATGATAGCTATTACTCATTTGAGTCTTTTTATTATTATTATATTAATATTAACATCTTGGACAAAGTTGAACTTGAAAACTGAAACTCTGCAACCTCTGAGAAATAACATTTTCTTCTGAAGCAAAGCTGAGGTACTTTTGTTGCTTTTTTAATTGATCTTTTATTAATAATTATGCAGTTATTCACTTCTGTTTGTCATATTCACACGATTCCAGTCAATAATCATCAAATGACGGAAGCAGATGCTTCATGCAGAAATGGGTATGAAAAACACTCAACATCTGAAATTACAGATATAACAGTGAGTTCCTGACAGCCTGATCCTGTTTCTCTCTAATGTCCCGGCTGATAGCATTACCAGCAGCTCCCATTAATCTGCCCCATTTCAATTAAACATCATCTGTAAATTCGCTGATTTCACATGCGCCCCCTCACGAACCCGATTATACATTCCAATCAGATAATCAATTACAGAAGCAGATGACATTGCTTAATTGCACTGACTAATGTATAATTCACCTTTGCCAGCAGGTTTTCAATTTGCCTAATCCCTCAGAATTATGCGTGGCGTACAGTGATGTTTGTATGAATAATTCATGGAGTGAAAAGACTTCAGTAAACCCATCATGACACACGGCCGGTGGAAATGTCAGCGTCTACGAGTGACAGACGTGAGTCAGACCCCCTTCAGAGAACGTCAATGAGGGCAGAGGGGGTCATGACACTTCACAGACGCTTTCAACATCTCCACACTGAGTTTCACTGATGGACCATTACAAAACACAACCTGAGGGAAATGAACCCAAATCAGTTACAATAAATAAAAAGAGCTACATGATAAAAATGCAAAATTCATGTTAAATAGACTTGAGGGGGGACTCTTTTCATGCGAGACAGAAAAAAAAAATACACAGAAACCCTAGCAACTGCATAGCAATGCCCTGGCAACATCCTAGAGCATCCCAGCAACCAAATTCAGTAGCAACACTCAGAAAACTTTAGTAACTGCATAACAATGCCCTGGGAACCAATCAGAGCATCCCAGCAACCAAATACATAAGAAACACTCAAGAACACCCTTGCAACTGCATAGCAACGCCCTAGCAACCACCCGTAGCATCCTAGAAACCATATACAGAAGCAATACTCATAATATCTTAACAACTGCTTAGCAACACCATAGCAACCACCATAACAATCCCAGCACCCATATAGTCACAACACCTTAGCAACAACATAGCAACGCCCTGGCAACCACCCATAGCATCCCAGAAACCATATACAGCAACACCATAGTAAGCACCATAACAATCCCAGCACCCATATACAGTGGTAACACTCAGTCAGAACCCTTTAGCAACAACATGGCAACGCCCTGGCAACCACCCTGAACATCCCATCAACCAAACAGCAACACTCAAACACTTTAGCAACCACATAACAATGCCCTGGCAACCACCCAGAGCATCCCAGAAACCATATACAGAAGTAATACTCATAATATCTTAACAACTGCATAGCAACACCATAGCAACCACCATAACAATCCCAGCACCCATATAAAGTGGTAACACTGAGTCACAACACCTTAGCAACAACATAGCAACGCCCTGGCAACCACCCAGAACATCCCAGCAACCATACAGCAACACTCAAACACTATAGCAACCACATGGCAACGCCCTGGCAACCACCCAGAGCATCCCAGAAACCATACAGCAACACTCAAACACTATAGCAACCACATAGCAATGCCCTGGCAACCACTCAGAACATCCCAGAAACCATATACAGAAGCAATACTCATAATACCTTAGCAACTGCATAGCAACGCCATAGCAACCACCATAACAATCCCAACACCCATATACAGTAGAAACACTGAGTCACAACACCTTAGCAACAGCATGGCAACGCCCTGGCAACCACCCAGAACATCCCAGCAACCATACAGCAACACTTAAACACTTTAGCATCCACATAGCAACGCCCTGGCAACCACCCAGAAACCATATACAGAAGTAATACTCATAATACTTTAGCAACTGCATAGCAACCACCCAGAACATCCCAGCAACCACATACAGTAGCAACACTCAGAAAACCCTAGCAACACCCTTACAACCACCCAAAACTTCACAGCAACAGCACAGCAACATGCCTAAAAGCACTCAGAAACCATAGCAACCACCCAGGACATCTTAGCACCCACACAGCAACACCCTTGAGTTTTACAAGGACAAGCAGCACATGAATCACAAACTCTCTGCAGGTGAAGCAACAAACTCACACTCCAATGTCCGCTGGCATCGGATGTTCAGTGGATATCTGTGCATTTACACCTGTAAGTCCTTATAAGTCTTAAAATAATAAGAAGGTTGAATATATTGATCAACAAACACTTGTAAAGACTGGCAGCGGATCTGTGTCTTTCCTGGTCTCTGCAGCATCATCTCACTCTGTGTTCAGAGGTGGTAGAACAATAAGCACACACTCCCACACGCTGATCCATACGGCTTTAATGTCAGCGCCAAACAAACCAAACAATCCCGCATTTATAGATGCTACTTCGGTCCGCGCTCAAAGAAAATGTCAGACTTCAACACATGTACAGATATAGTTCACAAAACCTTATTATTCTTCATGCTTTAAACCTGATGAGGGAGAGTAAATAAAGACAGGATTTACATTTTTGTCTCAGGGTTTCTTAATCTAGCTTCCATGCGGCACCAAAAACCAGAGTATTAACAGACAAATAATTGACTGATGATGTCTTGATTTGATTTTTTTTTGCATATGGCAAGCTGGACACAGCATTAAACAGATACCTGTTAATCTAGTATGAGCTGACCTGTGTTAACTCCCAACTTTAAGGTCACCTTGACAGACTTCCCTTTCATTTTGCTGTTGTTTGTTAGTTAAACGCATTATAATAAACTTCACAACGTCATTCATTATTCAAAGAGGATTTAAGTCTTGTTTTGGACCAATTAATAGGTCTGAAATGTTCATATTGTAAAACTACTGAACTGATATTGCACTATACTGTATTTCACTCACAGAGTGTGTTTTAGTGATTTGCACTGACTTTCTATTGTGTTCGAAGAGTAAAACATGCACGCGCACAACATGAAACATGAAAAGCAACATGTGCATAACAATAAAACACATCAATAAAACATGCATCCAAATGATTAGATCTGACAGGTCGAGTTTACAATGAAATGTCAGTAATTATGTCACAATAACAATCACAGTCAGCGTTAAACCGACACAGTCATTTAGAACTGATGTTTCTCATTCACACAAAAGCCTCTAAACGCGATTATTCCCTCAGACAGCGACAGAAGAATGATGATTTAACAAGTGTTTAAGTGAAGTCAGAGACATGCATGTGTGTGGAAGGTCTGGATGTTCTCACCGAACCTGTGTCAGTCCATCACTCCGGATCTCCGTCATCTTCAGCAATGATTGTCATCCTGATGTTGCTGAAACAGGGATATGAGGAGGAGAGCAGCAGCTCCTGTTCACTGTGTGGCCCCGCCCATCGCCTCCAAACACTCGACCTGAGCAACATGGGTCGGATCAGAGTGGAGGACTCGCGCACTGCGTACTGCATACTGGAGACCGTCAGACCTCACTACAGTGTACTTATCATCTCAGAAAATAATATACAATATTTCAGTTCAGTTTTAAAATATGGAAACCCAAACACGTTTTAGCAAATCTTAATTATGACATTAAAAGTCATATCACATATCACAGGCATATTTATGAGATGCAAAATCCAAATTTTGACATACTACGGCATATTTATGAGACTAAAAATTCAAATTATGACATACTAAGGCATGTTTATCATACTAAGGCATATCATACTAAGGCATGAAAGTTCAAATTATGGCATACTAAGGCATATTTATAAAATGAAAAGTTCAAATTATGGCATACTAAGGCATATTTATAAAATGAAAAGTTCAAATTATGGCATACTAAAGCATATTTATGAGATGAAAAATGCAAATTATGGTATACTAGGCATATTTATGAGATGAAAAGTGCAAATTGCATACTAAGGCATATTTATAAAATGAAAAGTTCAAATTGGCATACTAAATATTTATGAGATGCAAATTTTGACATACTACAGCATATTTATGAGATGAAAAATGCAAATATGGCATACTAAGGCATATTTATGAGATGAAAATGCAAATTTGACATACTAAGGCATTTATGAGACTAAAAATTCAAATTATGACATACTAAGGCATATTTATAAAGATGAATACTAAGGCATAATTATGAGACTAAAAATTCTAATTATGACATACTAAAGCATATTTATAAAATGAAAAGTTCAAATATGACATACTAAGGCATATTTAGAGACTAAAAATTCAAATGCATACTAAAGCATATTTATGAGATGAAAAGTGCAAATTATGGCATACTAAAGCATATTTATGAGATGAAAAGTGCAAATTATGTAAGCATATAGATGATGCAAATTATGGCATACTAAGGCATACAAATTATGGCATACTAAGGCATATTTATGAGATGAAAAGTGCAAATTAGGCATACAAATATATATTTATGAGATGAAAAGTGCAAATTATGGCATACTAAGGCATATTTATGAGATGAAAAATGCAAATTATGACATACTAAGGCATATTATGAGACTAAAATTCAAATTATGACATACTAAGGCATATTATGAGACTAAAAATTCAAATTATGACATACTAAAGCATATTTATAAAATGAAAGTTCAAATTATGACATACTAAGGCATATTTATGAGACTAAAAATTCAAATTATGGCATACTAAAGCATATTTATGAGATGAAAAGTGCAAATTATGGCATACTAAGCATCAAATTATGGCATACTAAGGCATTTATGAGATGAAAAGTGCAAATTATGACATACTAAGGCATATTTATGAGACTAAAAATTCAAATTATGACATACTAAGGCATATTTATGAGACTAAAATTCAAATTATGACATACTAAAGCATATTTATAAATGACATTATGACATACTAAGGCATATTTATGAGACTAAAAATTCAAATTATGGCATACTAAAGCATATTTATGAGATGAAAAGTGCAAACTAAGGCATATTATGAGATGAAAGTGCAAATTATGACATACTAAGGCATATTTTGATTCAAATTATGACATACTAAATATTTATGACTAAAAATTCAAATTATGACATGCTATGAAAAGTTCACATTATGACATACTAAGGCTATTTATGAGACTAAAAATTCAAATTATGTCAATTATGGCATACTAAGGCATATTTATGAGATGAAAAGTGCAAATTATGACATACTAAAGCATATTTATGAGATGAAAAATCTAAATTATGTCTTATTCATGAAATGAAAAGTAAAAATTATGACATAAATAAGTTGATATTATGCAATACTAAGTCATAAAATTGACTTTTTAACCACATAATTAGCCCCTATCATATGAGATAAAAGTCATAATTATGACAGATGAAAAGTCAAAATTATGATATAAATTGAAAAATTATGACATACAAAGTTGAAATTATGACATACTATAATTTTGACTTCTTGTCATAGTGAACTAATTACTAAAGTAACAAAAAAAAAAGAAAAAAAATGACAGACCATTTAATACAGTTGCAAAATTCTGGATAAATTGAGAATCACGTTTATTTTTTTACTGAATAGCGAACATGATTTTGAAAATGATGTTTATTTCAATGATTTACAAAATCTGGATATTAGAGAACTAAAACAAAATAACGACTATGAGTTTACTTGAGGTTCTGTCAATCTTTGCTGTACCTTCACAAGTATTTTTTTAATGCAAGAGGTATGTGAATCAAAATATGTAAAAGTGTATGGAAATAGCCCACATAAGTCAAGATATAAATGAAAAGTTTACATAAAATGATTAGCTTACACAACTTTAAGTTTCCTAATATGCATCACATGAAAAGATGATTGAAACATTATTCACAGATATAAATTAGTTCTTACTGGTTCGTTTCTGAATAAATGAGCATTTTTGAACAAATCGGTTGAAAGTCTCAACAACAACAAAAACAACAACGTAACTTTCGCCACCTACTGACATAACAATGAAATCAATACATCTTTATTTGAAGTGCCAACCCAGATAACAACAATATGTTCTAAGAATGTTTTGTTAATGTTCCCATTTAGTTATGAAACCGTTATTTCTAAAGTTTCTCTGAAAGTTCAAAACGTCCATCTTTATAAATGTATTAAATAGTTTTTTTCTTGTTTATACAAACGTTAATGGAACACTCCATTTTGCAAACATTATGGGAACGTTACATTTGAATATTCTCTGAACGTTCTGAAACAAATAGTAACATTTAAAAAACATTAGATACAAATGAATGATACAAATGCTAATGTTTTGAGAACATTATTAAAGACCAGATAACTTTGAACAAACGTTCTATTAATGTTTCTGGAAGAACTTTTGTTCACCACTTTGCCAGAATGTTTGACAATGCTGCTTTATCTTGACTGACAGAATCCAGACTCTCTGATGTTCCTATAGGAGTTGAGCCGAATCAGCTAAATGTCTTCAGTTCATGAAAACCAGGCCTGTTGGTTTTGAATAAATATTTAAATAACTTTTACAAAAACTGAGCAGAGAGAAAGACAGCATGAGAATGAACGCCTAGATGTGCCGTGTCTCTGCTGGACGTCCCTCTTCTCATTTCAGGTTTTCCGCTCACTGGACGTGTCTCTGCTCATTAGCATAATCATATCCGTGTCTCTGTGACCTCCATCAGACGCAGAGATGCTGCCGCTGCCAAGACAATTAACAAAGCTGTAACGAGCCAAGAGAAGGAAAACTCAACTGAGCTGAAAACAAGCCCTCTTCATTTTTTTATGGAAAGAGAATGTAAAAACGCTACAGAAAAATTATATATTGGTATATTAACATTATATCAGACACAAATGTCATCCTGTCAAGCCTGAACTTAGTTTTTTTACATTTTAATTTACATTTTAAGTTAAACTAACTTGAAATGTGAAGTTATATTTAGTGACAACTTGAATCTTTGAGTTATCTCAACAAACTCAATCAGGTGAGTTATTCAAACTGTTCAAAAGTAACATTCCCATAATGTTTGCAAAATGGAATATTCCCGTAACGTTAGAATAACCAAGAAAAAAACTTTTTTAAAAATGACTTTCAAGAGAACATAAAGAAATAACACTTAGCAAAATGTTTTTAGTATATTTTTGTCAGCTGTACTTCTGAACGTGTGTGGGCACATAAAGCACCGTAAAGATCTGTGTGTTTTAAGGACACTACATGAATCTCGGCGGTTTCCTCTCAGACTCCAGGAAAGTCTAGACTCCGGTGGAAATGAGGTCTGGGACTCCAGCAGCGCTCCCACGCGTCCCTCACATGACATTTTGCAAATGCTTTTGGTGGGTACGAGAGCTCCACACCTGTTCCTCCTAATTAAGTTCACATATTGAAGCAGGCGGAAAAGTTAGATTTCATTATTCTTCGGTATCTGGGGCGATGTAGGATCAGCTGGTGATCTTGTACCACATTATGAAAGGTTCTGTGTGCTTTATCTGCTCAGACTCTGAGGCAAGACTTGAATAATTTACCTGCTTCTATATCAAACCGATTCTCCTTTACCCGAAGAATGATCACACAGCAAGAAATGATACATTTAGATATTTAGTCTTGTTTTCTGAAAAAAAAAAAAAAAATGTATAAAAATATCTGCCAATGGTGTCAGAAAAATAATCTTAATTCAAAGAGAAAAACAAGATCTTTTTTCTGACCCCATTGGCAGATATTACATAAACTTACTCTATTTTGATACTTTTTTTCAGAAAACAAGACTTAAATGGGACCTATTATGCAAAATTCACTTTCACATGGTGTTTGAACATAAATGTGTGTTGGCAGTGGCAGTGTGTGTACACAACCTCCTCACTCCTTTATTTATATTTCCCATAAATTATAAACAGAATGAGTCGCTCACGTTCCTTTTCGAATCGTTCTCTCGACATTGTGAGCTACACAACAGGGTGTATCCCCTCTCCTTCCCTTAATACTGAAGCCTAATCGCACTGCACCAGTAAACTTTACTGGCCAATAGAGTTTGAGAGTGAGCAAGGGGCGGAGCCATCCGCTATACAGCTCAGCACTCACAGCCATTGCCTCAGAATCTTTCATTGGCGACGCCTTATAAGGACGACGCTTCTACCGTTCCCTTCTGAGATGATGTCCATCAAGGAGTGTTGCACGTGTGGTGGACCTATCGAGCTCCCTGACGCGCATGATACGTGTGTCTGGGCTATTCCCAGCACTGGATAGGCCTTTCTGTGAAGAAATGACAGTCAGGACGGTCTGTACCAGGATTTCCACTGTCCTGAACAGCGCTCCACCTTTACCTCGAGCCGCGGAAGGAAAGCCACATGCTGTAGGCCCTTCTGACGACGGCACGCCCGGCGCAGCTCCGGCATGATCATTGCTCAATGGGGCCTCCTGTGTCTTATTCCGAGAGCAGTTTCCGTCCTTTGGATGAGGCCTGTGAACTGGTCACTTTTGGCGCCGCCAAAGAGGACGGAATTGACGACGACGTGTACGGCGGCCTCTGGATCAGGCAACTGGTCCTGTCAGGAGTCCGAGGCTCCCAGAGGCAAAGTGTGCAAGCCTCCGACGGCTTTTGAAGAGGAGCTGTTGAACATCCTCATGGAGGCTGTTAAGGATCTGGGCCTCGACTGGTCTCCGTCTCAGCAGCGGGTGAAGAACAAAAATGGACATGTGGTTTCTGCAGTCGGGTCACCGTGTTGTCGCCCCCAGAGACCTGCTCCGTTCTTCCCAGAGGTCTACGATGAGATCCCGCAGTCTTGGCACTCCCTCTATTTGGCCCGAGCCCAAGCAATGGGATCTCTTCTGCTTTCCTCTGTCGATGGTGCCGACCACTTGGGATACTCCAAACCTCTGCCCGTCGAAGAGGCCGTTGCAGCCCACCTCTGCCCAGCTGCACATGGATGAAAAACTACGACATTGCTTCCCTCGAAGCCGTGCTGTACTACCGCCCATATCGCTGACAAAGCATATATTGCAGCCGGCCAGGCAGCATCGGCCATTCCCACAAAGGCAGTGCTCCAAGTTTTTCAAGCCAACATGCTGCAGGTCTTGGATGAACAGGGTTCGGATCCTGAGTCCTTCAGGAAGTTGTGCTCAGCCACAGACCTGGCGCTCAGGGTAACTAAGAAAGCAGCTCAAGGTATTGGACGCAGCATGAGCAGTCTTGCTCATCACTTATGGCTTACACTGACAGACATGCGTGATTCGGAGAAAGCGCAGCTGTTGGATGCACCCATAAGCCCTAATGGCCTCTTTGGGGATGCTATGGGATCTTTTTCAGCGAAGTTTTTGGAGGCGAAATGGGCTGCAGCTCCTCCACCACGTTCCAGTTCTTCCTCAGCACAGCGCTCATCTCGGCGGCAAGCTGTATGCTGCATCTTCTTCGGGCATGAAGAAGGACCCCGGAGCCTGCCGTGAAGCCCAAGTCCAGGTTCTTCAAGCAGCAGAGGAGGCAGGAACCCCGTCAATCGAAACCTGCAACTGAGCCCCAACCTCGATCCTGATGGGAGTGTTCTGAGGAGGAACTGCTATGTTGCACCCATCTGTTCCCTCGCTGGTTGCAGGTGACAGGGGTGGGGGTTTGAATGTTGTTTTGCCAATGAAGTTTGCAATAATAATAAAAACAAACATGTCTCAGAAAAAGTTTTGTATGTACAAAGAAATGCCAGCTGATTTTCTATTGGTTGTTTGTGCACCTGACCACACCCTTCACTCTGAACTGCATGGTTTCAACTAGGTCTGTTGCTGAGCTCTTGTAACGGAGGCCAGCTAGTAAGAGCTGTGCAGGTAAACCTCACTCCCCTGATCTCAAGAGGCGTGCTAGTGTGACACTAGAGGCTACAGTCTTTAGCGTCCTTGTTAGCACACCCTCCTCCCATGCCGGAGACTCCGGTTTGAATCCCGCTAGGAGCACGTTGAGTAGGACCGGTTACATTTGGTGCCGTGACCCGGTTGGGAGTGAGGTTTAGGGGATTGAGTGTAACGGAAGCAAGCTAGTAAGAGCTATGTGTGTAAACCTCACTCCCCTGGCTTCAAGAGGCACGTTAGAGGCTACAGTCTTTGGTGTCCTTGTTAGCATGCCCGACTCCCATGCAGGAGACTCTGGTTCGAATCCCGCTTGGAGCGGGTCAAGTAGGACCAGTTACATTTGGTGCCGTGACCCGGATGGGAGTGAGGTTTGGGGGGTGTGAGTGTAATGGAAGCAAGCTAGTAAGAACTGTGCATGTAACCTCTAGAGGCTGCAGTCTTTAGAGTCCTTGTTAGCCTGAAAAGTTTTCTGGCGCAGTGCGATTTGGCTTCAGTATTAAGGGAAGAAGGAGATACACACCATAGCGTAGCTCACAGTGTCTTGTTCCCTCTTCTCAGAAAGACCAAGGTTACAAAAGTAACGAGAGATGCTTTTCTTTACATCGTGACGTCACAATGTAACTGTGACTTAGCTTAGCTCCTCTGAGTGAGCTGTACACAATCCGCCATGTACTTACTGTAGAGTTAACGAAAGTTATTACGAGCATTGTAATGTTTGAAGTGGATGTCATGACAAATGTCAGCAGACTGGGAAGATTTAAAAACAAGCGGTTCATTCACAAATCCGCAAGATCTTACCTTCGTGCTGTGGAAATACAAACCAGAAGACAGAACACAACGAGTGCAGCGCTGGAAAGGGGCGGGGCTTCATAAGGTATATAGTTCCGGTCCTTGTTTCTGATTGGTTGAGGTGAGTTTGAAGTCATTAAATTACTCTACAAACATACACCTGTGCCAGTGCATCTGTGTCTTGCGGCTTCTATTAAAATAAATATTTTCAGCTAAGGGGGGCATTCTGTTCTAAATTCACTGTAAACCACAGCCTCTTGGGGCTTATTGCTTTAATAACTTTTTAAAAATGCGTTTCGACACCTTGCGTTTTCCACCGCCCACGTCTAACGCAGATAAGCAGTGTAACGCGTTCTGTGGAAACAGCCACATACTGTTTCTACTGATTTGTTGTTGCCGGAGTATCCAAGGCATGCGCTGTAAAGGCTCTGCCCTCTTCTGGAAAAGGGGGCGGGGAGCAGCAGCTCATTAGCATTTAAAGACACACACATGAACATGTTTTTGCTTCCACCCAAAAGGGGGCATATTGGGCATTGTATAATGAATGATCTTTTGAGCTGAAACTTCACAGACACATTCTGGGGACCCCAGAGACTTACATCTTGTTAATAATAGGTAGTTTCCTTCCATCACTGGAAGCGGCTGTGATATTCCCATCATTCTGGATCGGTCATGATTTGAGCAGGTGTATCTGGCAAATCTCAGTGCAGCATCGTCTCCATCCAGAGCCTGCGGGTCCATGGAGAAGCATCAATTAAACAGATTTAAATAGAGTTCAGCCGCTCTTAATTATTTACCTGTTCTGCATCTGTGTGAAGCCTATATTTAGAGTTTCTAGGACACAAGAATGAGCTAAATGAACACACACACAGACACACAGCTCCAAAATAATTATTGCATCTTCACAGGATTTGTCCAGACACATTATCTTACCCAGCAAAAATCAAACGAAATTCAGAAATGAATAAACACCATGACTGATATACAAACTGATGGTTGTTTGGGTCCTTCCATTATTGTGACATTTTCCCCCTTTTTTATGATCTGTCAGGTGAAGATCAGCATGTAAAGCAGCAGATGATTAATATCTGTGAGAATAATAAACCACATCTAGAAGACATTTGCACTCATTCACAGCAGGTGCTTTTATCCATAAATCAGTACATCACAAGAGCATCACCTTACAGTATGTCTGTTATTTTGTATAATGAGTATAATTCGAATATAATTAGTCTTTCCACAAACCTAGAAGGCTGAATTCAGCATTACTGGACATTCATAAACTAGCTGTAATGACAGTGTATTTTAAAAACCCCAGTGTCAAATACGCAAGTGTTCTCCCAGCTGACGGGGAACATTCTCAGAAGTATTATGTAATTGCTGAAGGTTTCCAGCGCCAGCGCTTTCAGCAATCCCACAGATTCCCCAGAGATCCGTGAACAAATGAGCAAGACTTCAGGTCAGACTAGAGACGCGCCAGAGCTCGAACAGACTCAGACTGTGTCCAGAACTAGAGCGGGAGGATGGATGAGACGAAGATGAGATACGGAGAGATGAATGGAGCATCACAGCGGGTGTTCTGGGTCACAAGCGTTTGTTCTGGCTTCAGTTCATGATGGTTTCAGAGGTTGAAGGTGATTAAATGAGCTGGAGTCTCCGTCTTACATCACTAATGAGAATTAATGAAAGACATGAAAAGGTTGAGCGCCTTACAAATCCTCCACGGCGTCACATGAGCGTGTCACACTGTGGTAATCTGTTATTATTGGCATCAGATGAACTGCTGCAGATTGTCATCAAAACAAAAAAACAACAAAAAAAACATTTTTAGCACTTGAAATAAAAAACAAGTACTAAAATAACTAAAACTAAATAAACTAAAAGTTAAAAACTATTTAAAAATGACAAAAACACAACAAAATTATTAAAACTTTTCTCTCCTGCAAAATTAAAAACAAAACTAAATGAAAAGTTATTGTTAACTGAAATAAATATAATCAGAAAACAAACTTAAATAAAAATGCATTTTCATGACTGAAGTCTCTTCTGCTCGCCAAAACTGTGAACAGAAAAATACAGTAAAATAGTGAAAATATTATTCCAGTGTAAATCAGCTGTTTTTTATGTGAATATATAGTAAAGTGTAATTTATTCCTGTGAATTTTCAGCATCATTACTACAGTCTTCAGTGTCACATGATCCTTCAGAAATCATTCTAATATGATGATTTGCTGCTCAAGAAACATTTATGATTATTATCAGTGTTGAAAACAGCTTCATATTTTTATGGAAACTGTGATACATTTTATTTTTCAGGATTCTTTGATGACTAGAGAGTAAAAAAACAAAACATACACTTACGGCAGTTATATGATGCTTCCATTTCAATTTCTTTTTCCCTAAATTAAATGTTTCTAATATTTGCTACTCTATTTTATTTCAGATGTGTGTGTGTGTGTGTGTGTGTGTGATCTGTCCTGAAGCATCACATCAAGACTTCAGATTCATTTCATCGTCGACATGGAGCGGATAAAGAGATGCATCTGATGAAAACCTGCATGAAGGTGTTTCATGATGCATTATGAAGCGGTTGCCATGGAGACGTGGCGCTCTGAACAGCCAGTGAGCATTATGAACCAAATCTGAGATGACAGGCTCGATATTTGCTCATGTTCCTCTGGGCCTGACGGATCCGCGGCTCCATTTGCCCTTGAGCACACAGAGTTTCACAGACCTGCTGAATCCTGCAGCAGAAGCAACTGCTTTTTTAAAGGGTTAGTAAATCTGTCATGCTTTATTCTCGTGTCATTTACACACGTTTGACCCGCTTTGTCTCAAAAGATGATGTGGAGTTCCCGTTTTTTTACTGTCTGAAGTTGAAAAAGGGGTTTTAGCCTATAGTTCTGAATGAACCCATACATTTGGTTTACCAAAGTGTGACACTGATTGAGAAAATCCTTTAATTTAAAAAGTTGGAACAATAATAAATTAAGAATAAAGTCTCTTCTGCTCATTAAGGCTGCATTTATTTGATCAAAAATACACTAAAAAATGTGAAATATTATTCCAATCTAAATCAGCTGTTTTCTATGTGAATATATAGTAAAGTGTAATTTATTCCTGTGATCAAAGCTGAAAATCATGCTTTGGTAAATCTTAATTATGACATAAAAAGTCAAAGTTGTTACTTAAAAAGACATAATTATGACATAAAAAGTTGAAGTTATGATATACTAAGTCTTAATTATGAGATTAAATGTCAAAATGATGAGATAAAAATGAATTATAACAATAACTTTGACTTCTTATGTCATAATTTTGATTTAGTGCGTCATAATTTCAACTTTTTGTCATAATTTTGACTTTTCATCTCACAAATATGACTTAGTATGCATAATAATTATATTTAATAAATAATAAAAAAATAATAATTTTGACTTTTTATGACATAGTTTTTACTTTTTACATAACACCATTGACTTTAAGTCATAACTGACTTTTTGTCATAATTTTTACTTATTACTTCATAACTTTGACTTTTTATATCATTTCGACAGTATGTGATAACTTCAACTTTTTGTCCATTTCAACTTTTCATCTCATAAATATGACTTAGTATGTTTTAACTTATGTCATAATTTTGACTAAGTCATTTTCCTTTTAACATCATAACATTTGATTTTTTGTCATAATTTCAACATTTTAATGCCATAATTTTTACTTATGTCATAACTTTTGCTTTTTATGTCATAATTTCAACTTTTTAATGTCATAATTGACATTTTTTCAGTTTTGACTCAGTGTCATAGTTTAAACTTTTTGCCACAATTTCGACTTTTCATCTCATAAATTACTTAGTTTGTCTTAATTTTAACTTTTTATGTCATAATTTTTTACTTTTTAATGTCATAATTTCGACTTTTCATCCAGTAATTGACGTAGAATGTCATAACTTTGACTTTTCAGCTCATAAATGTGACTTAAAACATCATAATTTAGACTCTTTGTGTGATAACTAAGATTTACAAAAGCATGATTTTTTGTGGCAGAAATGGGTTTCATAAATGATGTAAAAAGGAGCAGTTCCAGATCATCAGGTAATGTGGTTTCCACACGTTTCTGTTTCTACAGTCAGTCCTGCAGTGATGGAGATTCACGACATCTGAGAGCGAGCAGCGGCTCATGATCACACTGCTTCTGACTAAAGCACAATGTTCAGATAAATGTAAATGATATATGTGAGCAATCACAGTTTCACTTCGGCTCAATCTCACACACTCAACATGAGTGAACACACACACTGCGCTCAAGTACATACTTCAGCAGCTAATATTACCCACAATCCCTTGCAGCGCAGGAGTTTTGGTGCATTCAAGTCATGTCGGACGGATCATATTTATGAGTTGAAAGCACACGGACGTCGTTATTATTAGTGGGAAACTCCCAGTTTCCGAGTTTCTGATGTGTCAGTAAGAAAACATGACGGACACAATAGATACAGATGATAAAATCATCTAAAACATCCGTTAGAATCCACATCAATCCTCAGAGTGACTGATGCGTCTTCACTAATGCTGCTGTAACTGCAGAAGAAATGAAGCCGAATTCACGAGTTAACAAACATTAAAGCACTTTGTGAAAGTAGGTTGCTATGACAACATAAAATTCACAGTGCAAACAGAATCTGCATAATCAGGCAATCACAGGACTACCGTATGCCACTGTAAATGAATATAAAATCAATAATAAAAAAAAGACTTTAGTCATTCTGACTTAGTATAATTTTGACTTTTTACAGCAAGTTACAACTTTTACTTTTTATGACTTAAGTCATAATTTTGATTTAGTATGTCAATTTACATTTTTATTTTCATTTTTTGACTTTTGTCATAATTTTGACTTTTTATGCCATAACTGACATAATTTCGTTTTTTTAATGTCATAATTATTTAGTTTTTAAGTCATAACTTTGACTTTTTTATGTCAAAACTATGGCTTTTTACAGTAAGTCATAACTGACTCTTTATCTCAAAATTATGGCTTTTTTACATTTCGTCAAAATTATGAATTTAATTAATTTGACTTTATGTCATAATTATGACACTTTACAGTGTAGTAACATTTACTTAGTGACTTTCCTACATAATTTCAACTTTACATCATAATTATGACTTTTTATGCCATAACTGACATCGTTTAGTTTTTTTCTAATGTCTTAATTATGATTTTTCAAGTCATAATTTTGACTTTTTAATGTCATAATGGACTAAAGTCATAATTTCGAATCAGTATGTCATAATTTCAACTTAAATATGAGTTAGTATGTCATAACTTTGACTTATTTTTAATGCAAACAGAATCTGCATAATCCGTCAATCAAACGACTACTTTATGCCACTGTAAATGTGATGTAACATAAACTCAATAAAAAGTACGAGACACAAAGGGAACACAAACTAGTTCAAAGGAATGACTGTAGAATTGATAATTCTATTGTGGTTAAAGCACTAAGAGCAGAACTGGTTCATGAGCTCTTAAAATGATCGTACTATTTATATGCAAATGTGTTCATCATGTTCTCTGAACGAGTCGATGCACTGAGCTGCCAAACTCATTTACTTTATCTGCTGCTTCCCACCTCACAAACAAACCCGCCTGCTCTCAAACAGGTCCGCTTCTGCTCTATTTCCAGCACATTTATATCCGGTGAAGTCTGCAGTTTAACACGATAAACGTGTGCCTGTGGAAACACTAAAATCCAATTAATTAAACTAAAATCAAATGTCTTATGAACCAAGAGGAAAAATCATAATCCAGATGGAAACAACATTAATTCAACTGTAAAAAAGTTCAGTTGCCACCTCAAATTTTTTAAGTATAATCGAATTGGCTGTACAAGTCATTTCAACTCATTTTTTAAAGTGAGTATTAAGTGAGTAATATTTTGAAGAGTTAATAATGGAAAAACATACATTGTCAGGACTTTTTCAACCATATTTTACAGTGAATATTACATTAAACCAAAATGTAACATTCCATTATTAAATACTACAATAGTAAATAAAAATATTAAATATAATATACAATTCTCAATTAAATCCAAACCAGTGTTATTGTAGTACCATCGATACACTGTACATTTTTTTTTTGTTGTTGTTTGAACTTAAGTAAGTGTTTAAAATTTTAAGTTTTGTCAACGCAAATATTCACTTCGTACAACTTCACATTTCAAGTTAACTAAAATTAAAATTTTAAGGCAGCACAAACACTTACTTATTTTTAGGTTGAAGCATTATTTGAATTAATATTTTTTTGTTAATTTTAGTTAATGTTTAAGTAATTTTGTTGTATGTTGTATTTGAAAATATGTATATATAGTTTTAAGTTTTAGTTTTTAGTTAGTACAACTTAATTTTTAGTTAGTACAACTTAAACTAAACACAAATAAGAAATGTCGCCTAAGTTTTAGAGTTTTTCACACTAAAAAAAATGCTGTGTTGTTTTAACCCATGGTTGGGTCAAATATGCACAAATCCAACCCATATTTGACCCAACCAAAAAAAACATTTTTTTAGAGTGTATATTTTATTTTATTCCAGTTGATCTTGTTTAAAGTAATGAAATTTAGTTTTATTAAAGTGATAATAAACCTTCTGACCCATGTTTTAATAGATATTTTTCTCTCAGATGAAATAGTTCACATTTAATCATTTTTACTTGTAAGTGCCATTAAAGTGCCAGACAGCGAGTTCCTTCCATGTTTTGCTCCTGACGCTCCGTTCTGATGACATTTCTCCCGGAGTGCTGCAGATCTTTTAACCTGAAAAGCAGGTCAGAGCAGCGGATGATTCTGATGAGACGTGCAGAACGCTTCATGCTGAACGTATGATTGACAGATGAACAAAAGCCTTCATCGAGGTGTGACGCCGCTACACTCACGCTGGGCTCCATGGTAACAGATACAGACGAGCTCTCGCTGGGGTCGCCGGATGCTGAGCTCCTCGTGGCTGCTATGGCAACAGTCTGATGGGATGCAAAGAGGACTGTAGCTTCCAAGGCGACGTGAGGCCGAACCATCATCAGAGTCTCTGAAAATCAAACGGACTGTGATGAGAAGAAGAACGTCTCTCTGAAACAACCGTCTTCCGTCAGCTGATGCACTGCAAAACATGAAGAGTTTCTGTCTCGTTTTCCAGCACAAAAACGTTCTTAAATCAAGATACATTTACTGGAGAAGAGAAATGACTGAAGATATTATGAAAAATGCATTAAAATAGAACTTAAAGGGTTAATGGATCTACTTCAAACCAATTTTTTACATGCATTATCTAGTTCAGATTTAAATATGTAAAGCCTGACATGTGAAATAATCATTTAAAATAAAAATTAACAGTTTATTGAACCTTTAGACAAAATCTATTCTGTTTTATCACATTTAATGCATCAGGCTTATAGTGCGAATATGAAGCTCAATTTTATTCAGAGGCCCAAACTGAGCAGAAATATGGTGCACTTGTGAGGTAAATAAATCTTTATAGCATAAAATGCATATAAATATCAATATCTGCCAATAATATCAAGTTTTAAAACATATAATTCAATGCAATACAATGATGATTAAGAGATGAACAAATAAACCTTCCTCAAACGCCTGATGATCATATCTGATGCTTCATAATAAATGATGTCTGGATAATCAAGTCCAGCTGAAATATTACTGAAAATATCAAAGATATTCTTACATTTACTTGATAAAAGAGTCTAAATGGTCAATCAGACGACAGAAGAACAGTATGTGACAGTTTTAATCATTTAGAGGTCTTTGTGTATATGACACATCAGGCTTTATAGGGTTAAAGAAAACTTAAAGTCAGAACAATGTGAGTTTGGCAGACATATTTCTGTCTGAACTCTCTCTAAACTCCAGCGCTGAGGTTTCCCAGAGTTCATGAAGTTATTCTGATCCCTACGAACTTCAGACTCTCCAGACTGAAGGAAAATCACGTCGAGAGATGAAGCGCTGAATGATGAAGTCCAGAAACATGTGTTCAGACTCGACCGTCTACATGTTCATCATACGCTGTTCAGCTCAGAGCTCAGTCCAGAGAACGTTCTCTCAAAGTTATGATCAGTGTTGGGGAAAGTCACTTTTAAAAGTAATGAGAGACAGGAGAGCTGTCAGTCAATACATATGAAAAAGTAACTTATATTTTATTGTAAATTGAAAAAGTAATGTGTTACTTAACTAGTTATTTTAAAAAGTAATCTGATTACGTAACTTAAGTTATGAACATGTTGTTCCAGTAACGTTAATAGAACATTAGTTATCTGGTCTTAAATAATGTTCTCAGAGAGTTAGCACAAATGTAACACTTTTTAAATGTTACCACTTGTTTCGGAACTTTCAGAGAACATTCAAAAGTAACAATCCCATAATGTTTGCAGAATGGAATGTTCCTTTAATAGGGTGTTTTGAACATTCAGAAACAATGTTTTCATAACTTAACAGCTCAGGAACATCAGCAAAACGTTCTTAAAACATTTTTGCTGAGAACCTGTTAAAAAGAATAGGCTAAAACAAGATAAAATTCAACATTTTAAATATAAACATTCACACTCGAAAATAAGTTGACATGTCGTGCTGTTTTGCCATCATCTTCACTATAATGCGTGCTTAACATTGTCATTTCTGCATGTGTGTTTGATGTGAACTGTATTTCATTGGCTCTGTAAGATGAATGCAGTCTAATCTAATCTGATCTGATCTGTCTGTTCTCTTCTTGTTCTCTAGTTAAATCATTGAACCGGTTTGTTTCACCACGAGCAGCTGATTAATGACTGATGAAGAGAGGAAGAGAGAGAGAAACTACTTTTCCACGCCAGCTTGACCACAATCCTCAGAGCAAAGAGAAGATTCATCAATCAGACCGACATCTAAAGCCGACAAACAGGAGGAAATTAAACGTGTAAAATGAGCGTTACATTCATTCATTCCAGCTAACAGAATGTTCTGGCAAGGTTCTCTCAAAGTTATGAACAAACGTTCTTCCGTTGATCTGGCCTTTAATAATGTTCTCAAAACATTAGTTTTCATACATAACCAATATCTGATGAAACACACTGAACTCATGAACAGAAACATGAGTGTTCACATACAGCGCCTCATAATCATTTACTCCATCAGTAATTTTTATTAAGAGAATGATTTTCTGCAGTGCATTCGGACACTGAAGCCACTCACACTCAGATCGACTTTAGTGGCCAAAAACAGAAAAAAACGTGAAAGGAAGAAATAAAGAAAGTGAACTACGGAGAGACTGAGATGAGCTTCTGATCTGTTCTTCAGACTGAATGAACTGATAAATGTTGAGGTGCTGCCCTCTAGTGTGCTGACAGTGGTGATGCACCTCTGACCACTGAACTGAAAGAAACCACTGAAATAAAATGTTATGGCTGCTTCTGCAACTATGGGCACTTTTAAGTTCCAGCAGTGAAATTTAAGGTTTGTTTTAAAATTTGTCATCTAAAGCTTCATAATTAGAAACACAGTTTCATTACACACATTGACCTAAAAAATAATGAATGAATAAAATGATTTAATTAAAAATTATGAAGTATTTATAGGTCCAAACACCATTTTTGCTCATCTCCCACACCTGTGGTTTCAACGCTGAGATGTGTAAAATTAGCTAATTCTTTTACAATATGAGATTATTTCAAATGAATTTTAATATAAATGTTACTTTACACCATCTTAAAGTTCTTTTTTTGTTTACTAATCATTTATATGATTTTTTTCATCTAAATACACCTGTCCCACACTTTTGAGTGTATTAGCAAAAACGTCATTTCCGCAACACATCTTTACCGCAGCATTTTTAGGTGTTGCGGTAAAGACCTTGCATTACGGTAGAGACAAATTAAAGTTTTATACTGTAATCTAAATATAAACATGTCATTTTTGCAACCCTAGATGATACCAAATTCATCTAGTAAGATGACAGAAATGCAGAGACGTAATGAGAAAAGACCCTGACAGATATGAATAGTTATGGGAAAAGAGCATTAAAAAAAAGCAGATAAACTGACAAATCAGGAAAAAAGGCAGTGGAGGATAAACAAAAGAAACCAGAGGACAAAACAAAATACTGAAGGCCTCAAATTAGCTTGTTGTTATAATATAAGTTCATAAAAGTATTAGCTTTTGAAACAAGAAAATCAGTTTAACCCAGTCTTTCCTGCAATACCTCTTTGACAAAATACCTTCTGTTTTTGTCTGTTACTGTTTGTCTCTACAGTAACCTATTGTTAAGGTTACATTATTAACATGCGTCATTAATATTGTGTCCTTACCGACACACACTGTCATTACCGCAGCAATGATTTTTTAAAATTATTAATCAGACTGTTGTTTGCAAAAATTATTTTAACCCTTCCGTAGAGATGATTTACACATTAAAATGACAGTATTTGTCATAAAAAGTGAAATATTTTATCTTAGGCGTGTATTAAAACAGCATCAAAATGTTGCATGGCATAAAGAATATCATAAAATCCCCTATTTTTAAATTATTTTTTAAAATCTGTATTCACAAAAATGGACAAATCTTGAAAGTAACTATGTAAATGTATTACATTTTTATAGAAATTAAAAAAGAAAAGTGTATAAAATTACCGTTATTGTAATGTTGCGGTAGCCTAAGGACATTTTGTAAGAAGAAGAGATGAAAACCATAAAAAATAAACATGTTCCAGATTAAAATCTTAACGTCTACATTCAATTTTGTGTACATTTTCATATTACAGAATGTGATGGTTAAAATTGAAATTCATAGAGGTTAATTTTTGGAAATTGGGAGTGTCAACAGTGCCCGTAGTTGCAGAAACACCCATCTATACCTCTTATTAAAAATGACAAAAACAACAAAATTAGGCTACTAAAATTGTTAACTGAAATGAAAATGAAAAATATAAACATGAAATCTAATTCAAAATATTTATAAAAACTATAATAGTATCTCAATGATACTAAAGAAAGAGTGAAACTACACTGAACAAAATGGGTGAACAAACAATTTTATCTCAGAAATTGCTGTTGAAAGTAACACTGAATTAAACCTCAACTTTTTAAGTAGAAAAACTGAAAAAAAATGAAATTTGTAAAACCTTCTCCAATAATCTTTGTAGCGCTTTATACAGTACAGATCGTTTCAAAGCAGCTTCACAGTGATAAACATGAAAATAACAGAATATCATTCAAACTTCATCAAATATGAGACAATCAAATTCAGTAAAGCAGCTCTAAAAAGACAACAGAGTCATTATTCAGTGTTGATTCAGTTCAATAAAGTTCATCAGTTATGAAATTTGATTCAGCTTCACACAGTTTTGAGAGAGTTTCTGAGAGAGTCTCTTCTGCTCACCAAGGCTGAATTTATTTGATCAAAAATACAGTAAAAATAGTGAAATATTAGAATATATAGTAAAGTGTAATTTATTCCTGTGATCAAAGCTGAATTTTCAGCATCATTACTCCAGTCTTCAGAGCTCAGTAGAGTCCTATAAAGAAACACAGATGCAGGTTTAGTCAAAGTTGAGCTCATGAATCATGTGATGAAAACTCTGCACAAAACCAAACTATTGTTGAAGGCCTTAACCTGCGCCGTAGAAACACACGCTGCTGTCGTCATGATGAGGTACAGAAAACGGCAAATAAATACACGTGAATCTAAACATTACAAGAGTCTGTAATGCAACACGAGTGGCGGTGTTAATAGTTTGTGTGAAGCACGTCAAGCAGTGAGTTTAATCACCCACGCGAATCTGAATCATTACAGGCAACTGAATAAATGGTCAATGAATTAGTTTCAGTGTCACTTGAACTCTTTACATACAGCTGTAACTCTATCATGATACATGGAACAACAGTGTTAGACCCCCAGCTGCAGTGCCCAGGATAACCCCCAGAGGGCGCTCCTTTTCACTCACCCGTTGCGAAGTCTTGTATGTGTTACACTGCATTTCAGTGTCAGGGTTTTGATCTTCTGCCTGTCTCCCTGTGTCTTTGACATTGTTTTATGTTTGCCGGCCCTAATAAAGCTGATCTTCAATCAAAGTCTCGTAGCAGTTCATAACAGACGGAGAGATCTGTTCAACAGAGTCATAGAGCAATTCTTTATTTAAAAAATAAACACGCATCTTGAGAAAATGTGTGGTTATTACTTCTAAAACATACATGCATACAAATAATTATCCAGTAATTTATCTGCAAAATTATTAAAATAAATAAATATATAATAATGGTGATTGAGTTATTTATTTTTTATTGCTCAACCCTCTGGTGCTCTTCACGTGTTGGTCAAAAATGACCTTTTATTTTTTATTTCAATGAAATGAATGTACTATATTTTAGTTTGATAATGTTTTTATTTAATATTTTGTATTTTTAGGGGATTTTATGGTACAAAATTATATTTACGCGGTAGTTATAATCCATTTATTGACTTTTTGAGCATAAATCTGAAAATGAAATTTCCAACTTAAACAGTTGTTGCTTTAGAACACAGACTTAATTTTGGTCTCTTTTCAAAGACAACACTTGGCAAATTATTGCTGAAGTGAAAAACGTTTGAATGTTAACTTAAAAAAAGTTACAGAATTTTACATTTGTTGTTTTGAAAAATGCACAAAAATACTATTTTAAATTTTTATATGAAATATTTTTAAATAAACATGTTTTACTGTAAAACTGTAAGAAATCAAAGCTATAATCTAATCAAGTTGTGTTCCAAATTTGAGGTTGATATCTCAAAAAATGAGCTTTCAGTAAGATTTAGTTTGAGCGCAGTACCGAACGCTTCCACTAGATGAGATTCATCTCCCATTCATTTCCACTGCGCTCATTTCTGACAAGTGTGACTATTTTTTCAGGACCTTTCTGAATCATGTCCATGATTGTGTGTGTGTGTGTGTGTGTGTGTGTGTGTTCAAATAGCAAGTGCCAAAACCTTCTAAAAAATTCTAAAAACAAACAAAACTAAATTTTTCAGTCAAAAATGACCAGAGAGCACCAGAGGGTTAAAAAAAAATCACTAGTTTAGTATAAAAATGTAACAATAAATTTTATAAATCAAACATGAGAAGGCAGCACACACACACACACACACACACACACTCCCTCCACATCAGTTGAGTGTGGGCGAGAACCAGATCTTCCAGCCAAAAAACTCCCAAAACACATCCAGATCCGTGTTCCAGGAACAGTGAGACATCAGCCAGGGGCAGAAAGAGAGACGCACCTCAGAGACAAACCAGAGTAGTTCACACACTCCTGATCTGTGTGTGTGTGTGTGTGTGTGTCACTCTCCTCACTGGTTCTTGGCCGTCTATCAGAGCTGGAGGCGTTTCATACAGATGGAACACACACTGATTTCATGCTTGTGCTTCAAGCGACACACACACACACACACACACACACACACACAGGTGTGTGTGTGTGTGTGTGTGTGATCAGGCTTCTCTCTATGAAGTAATGTTGATGCTGCAGGCATTAAAAACTTCATGAGGCAGATGGAGATTTACTACCTATGAAAGATTCGCAGAAACGAGAGACTCAAAACTTCATAAAATTTTTTAAATACTTACATTTGTATCATACAATGTGCTTAATGGTTGAGTTTTACTAGTTTAAGCTTTTCTATCATAGAAACTTACATGAATTAACCAGCAGAGGGCGACAAAGACTGTCTATCTGAGATGATTTACAGGACAGAAATCATGATGAAGAATATGATTTTACAGTACAGATGCTCTGCAGCATGATATTTACAACTAAAACTGCAGAGAATACCATGGTACCACATTATCTGTAGTAAAAAAACATGGTAACTTTAATACCATGGTATTATATGATTATATGATTATAATACCATGGTATTAAATTATTATATGATTATAATACCATGGTACCATAGTATCATAGTAAATACCATATACTATAATTTTTACTTGGTACATCTATGTACTGTAAAGAATACCATGGTAAAGAATACCACAGTATTACTAAAGTAAAAATCATGGTCATATTATAGTACTTTGATAAATACCACGGCACTGAATGAATATTGTATTCATATACAATGATACTCCAAGTAACTATAAAGAATACCATGGTACCGCAGTATTACTATAGTAAAAACATGGTAATACTATGGTACTTTGATGAATAGTACTGAATGAATACCGTATTCATATAATATAATATTTACATGGTGCATCAAGGTACTGTAAAATTACCATAGTATCACAGTATTACCGCATACTACTATAGTAATTTAAGAAAATACCACGGTACTGAATGAATACCGTATTCATATGCAATGATACTCCAACTAACTATAAAGAATACCGTGGTACCGCAGTATTACTATAGTAAAAACATGGTAATACTATTGTACTTTGATAAATACCATATGATTAGCATATTCATATTTACACACTGAATGAATACTTCCAATCATACCATGTTAAAACCACAATCCCTATCCAGTAGAGTATAATTTACCATGGTATGAGAGGAGTAAGTGTTTTGCAGTGAGTCTGTGACCTCAATCAGATCCACAACCGCAGATTTACCACCAAAATCACGGGATTATCACTCGATACATCTGCTCAAACAGGGTGGTAAATGTCACCGACTTTTCAATTAATTTCAATTAATCACCCGTGGGACTAACGAGCGCCGGGATCACAGTGGGCTCTAACGAGGGCGCTGTGATTAATTAAGGTCTTCTTTTCCCACCCCTGCCTGCGAATGTTAAATGCCACAGAGAATATGATCCATTGTTTCACTAGACAACATGAAGATCTCGTTAGAATTTAACCCTTGAAGAATACTCTACATCATCTATACTAGAATTACAGACGTTCGTTCATCTTCGGAACGCAAATGAAGATCTTTTTGATGAAATCTGAGTGCTGTCCCACACAACTACCACCTTCAAGCCCCAGAAAGGCAGTGAAGACTTCATTAAAGTAATCCAGCGGTTTAACCTCAACTTTGCGAAGTGATGCGAGTGCTTTGTTCCACTTTATTTATTTTATTTATTTCCTAAATTATAGTATCATCTTCTAACAACTTTTACTTCATGGAAAGCCAGTTTATCCAGGTTGTTTTTGGTCTCCAGAACCAAAATACGAGAAATAAAAACACCAGGATTTCATGTCAACAGGTATTTTTTAGAGCTTGACCTCACAATAAGTGATAAAATGCTTGTTGGGATGCAACATTATTCAACACAGAAGATCCAGCAGTGAGCAGGAGTCTTGTGAACATCCTTAAAACAATGAAAAAAGACGTTTCCATAATAACAAGCCACCTGTGAGCCGTTCGGCAGGTTTTATTGATGCGCTCCGGCTGATCAGAGCAACATTATTCCAGCCGCTCTTCCCTCCTCTGGGAAATATGGAAATCAACAGCCATTGCTGACGAATAGCAAAATTTAATTTGTGTCTGACGGCACTGAGCAGAAATGTTAAACTGTTATTTGCCCAGGAACGGGTAATATGATTCTACGCTCGTCCCACGAGCCCCAAACAAAAGAACTGGTGTGTAATTAGGTAGAAGATATTGACACGCTGTTTCTCGCCGCTAGTTCAACATACTGAAATGTGGAAAGTGCCGTAATGAGGTTTAACACTTGAAAATTTGCAAACCTGATTAGGTGTGCTGGAGCTCGGATTCGGAAAACACTCAATACATCTGTATTCTGAGCTGTTGGCTGCATTGATCACAGCATTTCATATCATATCGTTGGGAGTGCATCAGGCTCAGCGCGCGAGCTTTGACCAGACACCGAAAGCAAACGCTTGGAGGGTGATTAGCTCTGCCTGAGAGGAGTTTGTTAGAGAGATCAGCCATCAAACACAACATGCATGCTGAAACACATGTATGCATTCATGCTCATCTGTTTCAGTGACTACACAGACCAATAAAGAGGAGACTAACTGCAAGAAAACAGCAAAAACATATTTAAATCAGTTCATGTGAGTACAGTGGTTCAATATTAATATTATAAAGCGACGAGAATATCTTTGGTGCGCCAAAAAAACAAATAATGACTTATATAGTGATGGCCGATTTCAAAACACTGCTTCAGGAAGCTTCGGAGCGTTATGAATCAGTGTGTCGAATCATGATTCGGAGCGCCAAAGTCACGTGATTTCAGCAGTTTGGCGGTTTGACACGCGATCCGAATAATGATTCGACATGCTGATTCATAACGCTCCGAATCTTCATGAAGCAGTGTTTTGAAATCGGCCATCACTATATAAGTCGTTATTTTGTTTTTTTGGCGCTCCAAAAATATTCTCGTGGCTTTATAATATTAATATTGAACCACTGTACTCACATGAACTGATTTAAATATGTTTTTAGTACATTAATGGATCTTGAGAGAGGAAATGTCATTGCTGGCTATGCAGGCCTCATTGAGCCATCGGATTTCATCAAAAATATCTTAATTTGTGTTCCACGGGTGTGGAACGACATGAGGGTGAGTAATTAATTAATTAATTACATTATTTTCATTTTTGGGTGAACTAACCCTTTAAAGGGTCTATATGTAGAATTCAGAAACCCTTGTTATTAGTGACACCTGTGGCCGTTAAGTGAACTGCAGCAGCAGAACAAGAGACTGAACTTGATTCAATGCCCTGATATACTCACAGCGAAGTTCTTTTTTGTTCTTTGCTTCGAGTTGGAAATACCCTTTCAGCAATATACTGTACTGTTAGCAAACATCATGACACCGTCCGCGCTGCTGAGAGCGACGTTTAGATGAATATGTAAATATGTGCCGCGCACTTTCGTCTCAATAACAACATAAACACAATAAAAATGACAGCGGTGAGAAAACAGCAGTTATCGTAGCGATGTGGATATGTTTGCACCATGTTTAACATTACACTGTTATGATCGTTTGATTATAAAGTATATTTGAGGCTCTAGACTATATAGATCTGGATATGTGAGATTATAGTTTGAATTGATCCGTTTTCTTTGCATGGCTCATTGAAATATACAGTATAGAATGGCTCTTTCTGCATTATCCTGACCTGAACCTTGTATAAGCATTAATTTCATGTGCCATTGAACGGAAGAGAGGCTCTTGGGAGTGTAAACGTCACATAAAAATCAGTCTACAGGCTTTCATAGAGGACCTAGGAAGTCTGTAAAGATTTGTTCTGGTACCCACAAGGTTTCATTTTGAATTCACTTTTTTTTTTTCTTGTTGAATATCCTTTATCACACAGAAATCAGTTCTGAAGTTAAATGGTGCATGGACGCGAACAGTGAAATTAACCAAATGAAATGACTTTGTTTCAGGTCAACAGACTGAGCCATTTCCACTGTCCTCCACACTGAACTGCTTCTGGAGTCTTTTGTTGCTCTATTGACTCTGTAAAGCATCATAAAAGAATCATTCTCTGATGACGAGGGCGGGGCAACCTGTCACTCACCTGAGATCCACCAATAGCAAACCACAACCATCCAATCAATTCCCCACAGACAAAATCAAGCCCCGCCCTACATTTGTTCTTGTTTGAGAAGCGTTTCACTCGGATATACTGTACAACAGAGAAGAAAAGACCAGTGCAACTTCCCTTTCATGCCGATTTTAGCTTGCCACCATGCATTTATTTAAGTTGTGCTTATAGGAGCTCTAAATTTCTTTTTAGAGCACAGGCTGCATAAGATGCTGTGCGACTGCAGTATTTATTCAGTAGTCAATGACTGTAGTTGATTTTGATTTATGTGAACACCTCCTCTAGCCCTTGGGCACTGAACGATGTTCAAAACCCCATATCCCATGATGCAGTATTCCTGTGCCCACGCCAGCAGCTGGCAACACTTTCACAGTCCTGAGGTGGGAATGAGATCCATGTGCCAAAGTCTCTCTGTCTCTCGGCTCTGTTATTGGCCTATACGTGTTCCAGCTCGAGCCGGGCATCACCCCAAACTGGCACCTGGGTTCTGTTGCCCGCTGGGTGACGGGTGGCACTACTGAGCGTGTCAGGAAGAAGCTAGTACTAGTGCTTTACTAGGTGATCAGACTTACAGTTTTCACCTAAAACAGGTGTTATCACCTCACAGAACTGAGCCATATCTACAGATCACAAGATCACTGAGACTCTTTTCACATGCACCAGAAGACAGAAAGAAAACACCTAGAAACCACACATGACACCATAGCAACTGCATAGCAACACCCTGGCAACCATTCCCATTTATATATATATATATATATATATATATATATAATATAAAGTCACAATTGCATGATATAAAGTTGCAACTGCGAGATATAAAGTCAAATTGCGTGATATAAATTTGCAATTGTGATATAACGTCACACGCAATTCTGACTTTATACTCGCAAATGTGACTTTATATCACGCAATTGTGACTTTATATCACGCAATTGTGACTTTATAACTCGCAATGTGACTTTATATCACGCAAATGTGACTTATATCACGCAATGTGACTTTAATCATGTGACTTTCATCGCGCAAATGTGACTTTATATCACGCAAATGTGACTTTATATCGCGCAATTGTGACTTTATATCACGCAATTGACTGCACTTATATCACCAATGTGACTTTATATCACGCAATGTGACTTTACTGTGACTTCTTTATCACGCAATTGTGACTTATATCACCAAATGTGACTTTATATCACGCAATTGTGACTTTATATCACGCAATGTGACTTTATATCACGCAAATGTGACTTTATATCACGCAATTGTGACTTTATATCACGCAATTGTGACTTTATATCATATCACGCAGTTGTGACTTTATTATCACGCAGTTTGTGACTTTATATCACGCACGCACTATCACCAGTTGTGACTTTCACGCACGTGACTTATCACGCATTGTGACTTTATCAACGCAGTTGTGACTTTTATATCGCATTGTGGCATTTGACTTTATATCACGCTGACTTTATGTGTGACTTTATATCACGCAATTGTGACTTTATATCACGCAAATGTGACTTTATATCACGCAATGTGACGACTTTATATCACTCATTGACTTTTCACCATCACGCAAATGTGACTTTATATCACCAGTTGTGACTTTTATTCTCACGCAATTGACTTTATATCACGCAATGTGACTTTATATCACGCAATGTGACTTTATAACTCGCAAATGACTTTATATCACGCAGTTGTGACTATTAATAATCAGTCCAATGTGACTTTATATCAAGCATCTTTGACTTTATATCACGCATTTTTGACTTTTATATACACTCAATTTGTTGACATTTTACACGCAATTGTGACTTTACATGTACTTTATCACGCACGCAGTGTGACTTTATATTGTTTTAATCACGCAATTGTGACTTATATCACCGCAAATGTGACTTTAATCACGTGGTGTGATTTTATTTTATACTCAACGCAGATTTGTGACTTTATATATACGCAATTTGACTTTTATATCACTTGCAATGTGACTTTATATCTTATATCCACTGCAAATGTGACTTTATATCACCAATTGGTGACTTATATCACACAATTGTGACTTTATATCACGCAAATGTTGACTTTATCTCACGGCAAATGTGACTTTATAAACCCAATTTTGTGAGTTAGTGCTATCGCAATGTGACTTATATCACGCAAATGTGACTTATAACACGCAAATGTGACCTTTATATCACGCATTGTGACTTTGACTGTATCTCACGCAATTGTGACTTTTATATCACGCACTTGTGACTTTATCATCACGCAAATGTGACTTTATATCACGCAATTGTGACTTTATATCACAATTGTGACTTTATATCACGCAACATTTGACTGTTTATATCACACAATGTGGACTTTATATCACGCAGTTGTTTGACTTTAATATCAGCATTTGTGACTTTATATCACGCAATTTGTGACTATTCACTGCACTGTTAATCACGCAATTGTGACTTTATCAGCACTTTTGTGCTTTATATAACAATCACACGCAGTTTGGTGACTTTTATACGCAAATGTGACTTTATATCACGCAAATGTGACTTTTATAACTCGCAAATGTGACTTTATATCACGCAATTGTGACTTTATATCACGCAATTGTGACTTTATATCACGCAATTGTGACTTTATATCACGCAAATTGTGACTTTTTAATATCACGCAGTTCACTTTATATCACGCAAATGTGACTTTATATCACGCAATGGGACTTATAATCGCAAATGTGACTTTATTATCACGCAATTGTGACTTTATCACGCAATTGAACTTTATATCACGCAATTGTTGGACTTTATATCACGCAAATGTGACTTTATATCACGCAATTTGTGACTATAATCACGCATGTGATACTGCTTATCACGCATTGTGACTTTTATACACGCACGCAATTTGTGACTTTATATCACGCAATGTGACTATTCCGCAAATGTGACTTATCACGCAATTGTGACTCGCAAACTATATCACGCAATGTGACTTTATATCACGCAGTTGTGACTTTATATCACGCAATGTGACTTTATATCATGTGACTTTATAATCACCAATTGTGACTTTATATCACGCAATTGTGACTTTATATCACGCAAATGTGACTTTATATCACGCAGTTTATGACTTTATCATTGTGACTTTATATCACGCAATTGTGACTTTATTCACACGCAATTGTGAACATATTCGCAACTTTATATCACGCAATTTGACTTTCACGCAATGTGACTTTAAATCACTCACCATGCAATGTGACTTTATAACTCGCAATGTGACTTATATCACCGGCAATTGTGACTTTTTTATATCACTGCCAATTATGTGGACTTAATAATCAACGGGGCGCAATTGGGACTGTTATATCACGGCAATTGTGACTTATATGCACGCAAATGTGACTTTAATCACGCAAGTTTGTTAACTTTATCTATCCACGCTTGGACCTTATATCACGCAATTTGTGGACCTTTTACTATCAGCAATGTTGACTTTAGATCACGCAGGTTCTGTGACTTTATCTCACGCAAATGTGGACTTTATGTCCCACTGCAATGTGTGACTTTATAGTCAAACGCAAATGTTTTGACTGTTAATAACTCGCAAATGTGACCTTTAATATCACCCGCAATTGTCTGTGTGACTATTATATCCACGCAATTGTGTGACTTTATATCACGCAGTTGTGACCCATTTTACTATCACGCAAATTGGCAAACTTTTATGTCCCGCAATTGTGACTTTTTTATGACGACCTCGCAAGTGAAGTGTGACTCTATACTCGCCCAAATGTGGAAACCCTTTTTTATATCACGCAGTTGTGACTTTATATACGCAATTTTGTGACTTTTATATCACGCAATGGGTGCACCGTTATATATCACGCAGTATTTGTGACTTTATAGTCACCGGCACCAGTTGTTTGTGACCCCCCTTTTTTTAGTTCACGGCAATTGTGACTTTATATCACGCAAATGTTGAACTTTTATAACCTCGCAAATGTGACTTTCATAAAATACGCAAATTTTGTTGACCTTTTTCTTCACGCAATTGTGTACTTATATCACGCATTGTGGGGTGCTGCTCTTTGATTATCAACCACCCAACACTGCTGGTGGGGGGGACCTTTATATCACGTCCCCCAATTGGGTGGGGAACTATAATCCCACGTTAATGGATGGACTGATACTCACGACACATGTTTGAACTATATCACGGCCCAATTGTGGTGGGACTTTATTACTCAAAAAAACCCGCAAAAAATTGTTGGTGACTTTATATCACGCAATTGGTTGGAAACTTTTTTTTGTAATATATCACCGCAATTTGTGACTATCCTCACGCAATTGTGACTATATCACGGGCAAATGTGACTTTATTCACGCAAATGTGACCTTGTAATCTCACGCACATTGTTTTGACTTTTTATTATCACGTCCAGTTTGTGACTTTATATCGAACCTACATGTGGACTTTATACACGCAAATTGACTCTTGTATACACAAGCAGTTGTGACTTAATCACGCATTGTGACTCTGTATATTCACTGCAAACTTGTGACTTTATATTCATCATCGCATGTGACTTTTTATAAACCCCATCGCAAAATGTGAACTTTTAATAATGCACCGCAATTTGGGTGACTTTAATATCACGCATCCTCCCTGACTTTATATCACGCAAATCATGTGTGACTTTATATCACGCAGTTGTGACCTTTATACACGCCAGTTGTGACTTTATGTCACGCCATGGACCTAGTGTGACTTAAAATAATCAAACCCCGCCAAAAATGTGACCTTTATAACTCCGCAATTGGTTGACTTATATATCAGCGCAATTGTGGACTTTATATCACGCAAGTTGTGACTTTTTTATCCCGCATTGTGACTTTTAATCACGCACTTGTGCCTTTATATCACGCAGTTTTGTGACTTTATATCACGCAGATGTGACTCTTTATATCACGCAATTTGTGGACTTTAATATCACGCCATTTTTGCGTTGACTTTATATCGACGCATTGTTGACTTATATCAGCAGTTTTTGTGACTTTTATCTCACGCACTTGTGACTTATGGCCAACAGCATTGTGACTTTATGTCACGAACCCGCAATGTGTACTTTATAACTCGCAAATGTGGACTTTCTATCACGCAATTTGTGGACGTTCTTCACGCATTGTGACTTTATATCACAGCAGTTGTGACTTTATATCACGCAATTGTGACTTTTTATGGTCACGCACGTTGTGGACCCTTTTAATGACTGTCGCCATCATGGTGAACCCCTTTTAACATACTCGCAAACCATGTGATACTTTTTTTAATATGCACAGCGCAGATTTGTGACTTTAATATCACCGCAATGTTGTGTGGAAATCTTTTTTTTGTATAATATCTCACCGCAATTTGTGTGATACCTTGTATAATCAAAAGCCCAATTGGTGGACTTTATCTATACCAACGGCAAATTGTGTGAACTTTATAAAATCATTCACGAGTTGGTGACTTTTAATTCTCAACAAATTCCCCGTGAAGTTTTATAATAACTCACAATTTTTCCCAAAAAAATTTTACATCAAATCATTGCCCCAACAGTTTGCCTATTATATCCACGGTTTCATTATTATCTACATTTTTTAAATGCCTGGGAAACATCTAATGAATGGTTAATTATGTTTTTGTCCCCCCCCCACAAACCATCCTTTATACTATGATTTTTTTTAAGATGTTGTCTTTGTGGGGGGCCCCCCCTGACTAAGGACATCAAATTCCATCTATCTTTAACTTCATCATTTAGTGGGGGTATATTGGGATCCACAAAATAGTATACACAAAGTAGTGGGTGTGTAGGTGTGTGTGTGTGGGTGTTGTTCAGTGGTTTGCTCCATCAAGGCCCAAGCCTGAAGAATGTCAGCAAACACAATTTTGGTTTAATATTCAGTTTCTGCTGGATCAGGCAACATACAGACCTGGTTTTTAGAAAACAAACCACAAGCTCTCCATACCACCCAAGCCCCTTCTCTTCTCCCCTCTCTCCTTCTCCACAACACACACACACACACATCAACATCACTTCTCTCTCTCCTCCGCCTTTCCCTCTCCTCTCCTCCCTCCTCCAATTTTGTTTTCCCCTGATTCATTTATAAGGTGCCTGCTTGGTCCTCTTTTGCGTCGTGGGTGGTGCTAACCTTGATTAGGGTTTCCCTCTCTTGTGGGTCCACCGCTGGTTTTTTGTTTCATTTTATCTATGGTTTGTTGTTTCCTGTTTATCAGTTTTACAGTGATTTTATGTCTCTGTAAAAACATACTTAAGCCTGTTTTTTTCAAAGCACACAACGATTTTCTAGTTTTTTCAGATCGAGAAATTAATGTGTTAGGGGCCTGATTTTCTTCCCTCTCATCCAGATCGTTGCCGCTGGCGAGTTTTTCGTCTGACAATTGAAACACCAGTATGAACCAGGAATGCAAGATTTTTCTCTAGAATCTCATGGTGTTAAGAAGATTCACTTGCGGAAAAAATCACAAAAAATTGGACATTTACACCACATCAAAAAAAACAAACCCTCCTTGTTTTTTCCAGCACAAAATATCTAAAACAAATCCTTAAATCACGAAATACATTTACTGGAAAAAGAGAAAACTATGACTGAAAAAATGCCTGACCTTGCATAAAAACGATTTCAAAATTCTCCCCATCCGTAAAGAAACGGTAATGAATGTAATGTTTAAACTTTATGGACTAATTAGACCCTCCTAAAAACCATCTCCCAACCCCCTTTTATTCTTGAAATCCTCACATACATATTAGTGTATAAAATATTTGTAAAAAGCAATCTTCCTCAAGGAAACATCATCAAGTACCCCACCCGCAGGCAAGTGCCAAGTTTATTTTTAGTATAGCATGTTGTCCCCTACACAAATGTCGGTAAATTCAAAGTGCCCATAACGTGAAAAAAAGGAAACCAAAATCCATAATGAAAAATAAAAATGGAATGAAAAAAACCAAGACACTAAATAAATATTATGAAGTCCCTAATTGCCTGAATCACTAACAATTTTGTGTCTTTGTATTGGAGTGTGTTTTTTTTCTTCGTCTCTCATTAGGAAATGATGAGTCTGATGTATAAAGTTAGACGAGACGAGACTGGGGATCATTGATGAGATTATGATGGAAAATATGATGACCTGTTGGCTTAACTGTACTTTCAGTCATGATGAACACAAGGCTGCACATCGATATATATAGACAAATATATGAGCATCTTGACTCTGAGTTTCTCATGCCAGTGTTATTTCAGGATCATTGATATACTATTATAGTTTTTGTGTATATTTTGAATATTTATTTTGTTTTCAGTTTAATTTTAGTGAAATTTTAGTAACTTTGTTATTTTATATGTCTATACAGTATTTAATCATTTGCATTTATTAGTCTTAGTATATTTCGTTTTAGTTATTTTAGTACTTCAACTTAAATGAAATGAAATTGAAAAATGTTGCTTTGGGAACTATAGCTGAAATAAAATAAGTTTAAGTTTTTTCATATTTTATTTTATTTTCTTTCAAATATATTTTTGCTTTATTTCAACAATCATTTTAAATTTAGTTTTAGTAATTTAACAATAACTTTGACATGCACGTCTGCTAATGCAGTGTATTATTATTATTTTAAATGTTTTTATTTATTTTAGTTTGTGTCTAGTTATTTATGTCTAGCTATTTCAACAAATAAAATGAAGAGGAGAAATGTTACATTGGCAACATTAGTTGAAAAAAGTATTTAATTGTATTTAATAGTTGCATTGAATTGAATTTATTTTAATTTAATGCTTTTGTATTTCAAGTAACAAAAATGTTTTTTTATGGATTTAATTTTAGTTAATAATAATAACCCTGGCATGCACGTCTGCTAATGGAGGTGTATATAAATACACTCGAGTGTGTGTAGAAAAGGGTTTAATGACTTTGCATTGCTTATCTGCATTAAAGGGCTTCAGTTCAGCTGTAGTGACAATGACAGCTGCTCATGCAAACGTCACTCTGAACGCTCGTATTCTCATCCTCAACCAGCCCGCACAAAGATTCAGACCTCAAAACTGGACCTAAAGTGAACAAACAAGAGCATGGGATGAAACTTTGAGAACTTACAGTACGTGCAAATGCTTCATGTTGGCACACTTATCAGACTTCTATCAGAAAGAGATGTTTCTCTTGAGGCAAAACATCTCAAAGCAGCACACGAGCAGCAGCGACGTCGCAAGATCCGCTGGACGGAAGTCCAACTCCGAGGACTCAAAGAGGCCGTTGCGTCGGAAGACCAGTTTTGTGGAAAATTTATCCTCGGTCGACCGGATCCGCAAACATGCCACCAGACATTTGGGCTACAGCACGCTCAGCCTGGCCATGCGAGGTCTGGAGGAGATGCCCGATGAACTATGGGAGCTCCAAGAGCTCCAGAAACTTAATATCTCCTTAAACGCTCTGTCTCTTCTGCCGTCAGGCCTGGGGAATCTGGAGAACCTTGTGATCCTCAACTTGTGGGGGAACGAACTAGTCGAGCTCCCGCCAGAGATCGGACGGCTCAGCAATCTCCGCGTGCTTTTCGCGCACAGGAACTGCTTGAGCGACGTTCCAGAGGAGCTCGGAAGCTGCGCCAACCTGGAGGTCCTGAGTTTGGCCAACAACAAGATCAGCACGCTTCCCAACAGCCTGTCCAACATGCGCAAGCTCACCAAGCTCAACCTCAGCCACAACCGCATCCAGCACATCCCGGCCTGCGTCTACAGCATGAGGAGCCTCGTCTTCCTGCATCTCTGGCCAACAATCGTCTGGAGAACCTCGCCGACAAGATCCAGGAGCTGGTGAGCCTGAAGATCCTGATCGTGGAGCAGAACTCGCTGCACACGCTTCCCAGGACGCTGTGCCGTCTGACGGGCCTGGAGCTCCTGAACGTGGACTTCAATGACCTGCAGAGCGTGCCTGATGAGATGTACATGCTCAGGCGGCTGGAGAAGCTCGCTTGCCATCCTCTGGATAAGGGGCTGCATATAGTCCACAATCCGCTGGTCAAGCCCATTAAGGAGGTTCTGCAAGGAGGTCTGAAAGGCCTTTATAACTACCTCAAACCTGCATGAAGATATCTGTTAGTCGAAGCATCGCACGCTGTGAAAAAAGTAAAGATTATTGGGGAACGTTTTACAAGAAAATACAGTCACACTTTAGATTAGGGTCCAATTCTCACTATTAACTACAACCTTTGCCTCAATAAACTCCTAATTACTGCTTATTAATAGTTGTTAAGTTTAGGATTATGGGATGTAGAATACGGTCATGCAGAATAAGGCATTAAAATGTGCTAATAAACATGCAATATCCTAGTAATAAGCATGCTAATAAGCAACTAGTTAATAGTGAAAATTGGACCCTAAACTAAAGTGTGACCGAAAATACCTTTTCAGTCTTTCTATAGTGATGTTCTTCCTCAGTGTTTCTGTCTTGTTTTCCAGCGCAAATATTTAAACATTCTTAAATCAAGATACATTTACTGGAGAAGAGAAATGAGTCTTGCTTATGTAAAAAAAAAAAAAAAAAAAATATATATATATATATATATAAAAATTAATTTTTGCTTAAAACAAGAGAAGATATTAGAAAAACAAGCTTAATTTAAAGGAAAACAAGATTTTATTGTAAGATTTTGTGTGTAGGCACCTGTTGTATTCATATTGTTCTTCCTTTCTTGAGACCATATGTTAAAAAGTTAAATCGTACAACGTCATTTTCCATCATAAATTCTTTTCCACCATTTGAGTTTTCCCAAAAACTTTTTCTAACTCCTTCTAGACCGTTTGTCCGATTTTCACGAAATTGGTGTCTAGGCACCTGTTGTATTCATTATGTTCTTCATCCTTCCTTGAGAACCATAGGTTAAAAAGTTATGAAATTTGGCACACAGATAGAGGACAGTCCGAACATTAACCACACCAAATTTGGAGTCTCTAACTCAATCTCTCTAGCGCCACCAACTGTCCAAATTTACACTCACGTTTATGCTAGTAAATTTTTAAACCGTAAGGGCTGGAAACTAAATTATTTTTTCCTCTGATTTTTTTTGGCTCAAGTTTGTACGATTAAATCGTACAACGTCATTTTCCGTCATAAAAATTTTGAATTTTGAACATCATTTTGAATTTTCCCAAAAACCTACTTTTTCTAACTCCTCCTCCAGTTCTCTAATTCAATCCCTCTAGCGCCACCAACTGTCCAAATTTGCACTCATGTTTATGCTAGTAACTTTTGAACCGTAAGGGCTAGAAACTAAATTATTTGTCATTTTCCATCATAAGTTTTTTTTCCACCATTTTGAGTTTTCCCAAAAACCTACTTTTTCTAACTCCTTCTAGACCGTTTGTCCGATTTTCACGAAATTGGTGTCTAGGCACCTCTTGTATTCATTACTGTTCTTCTTCCTTTCTTGAGAACCATGGGTTAAAAAGTTATGAAATTTGGCACACAGATAGAGGACAGTCCGAACATTAACCACACCAAATTTGGAGTCTCTAACTCAATCTCTTTAGCCAAATTTGCACTCACATTTATGCTAGTAACTTTTGAACTAAATTATTTTTTCCTCTGATTTTTTTGGCTCAAGTTTGTACGATTAAATTGTACAAACTCATTTTCCATCATGAATTTTCCCAAAAACATACTTTTTCTAACTCCACCTTCAATTCTCTAACTCAATCCCTCTAGCGCCACCATATGTCCAAAGTTGCACTCACGTTTATGCTAGTAACTTTTGAACCGTAAGGGCTAGAAACTAAATTATGGCTCAAGACGATTCAAATAAATCGTATGACGTCATTTTTCATCATGAGATTTTTTCCATCATTTTGAATTTTCCCAAAAACATACTTTTTCTAGCTAATCCTAGACCGCTTGTCAGATTTTCACCAAATTCGAGTCAGATCATCTTCAGACGATGCCGGCAAAATATTATGGATTTCGTGTCGATAGACGAAACCGTTTTTGTATACCACATCAACGAATTTGATGGCATAGTGCCAAACTGCATCTGAGGCTGTATCTCTGGAAGTTACGCGTGTAACTGTCACCCAACACTGTCCACACCATTTCAATTTGGTGTCAGCGCCACCTATTGGTCAAAAGTAATAAGAAATTATGTCACATTACAAGAGATTGTATTCATAGGCTGTCAACCATTTTGCTTAAGATCGTCTCCAAATGTCTTTACTCTTATGGCAGCTGGTCTGATGCTCCATGCCGTGCAGCTATATTTGTTCTTGTTTTCAGGAAAAACTCATTTAATTTTGAGACTTTTTTTCATAAGGCAAGTCTTAATATCTTCACTCATTTCTCTTCTCCAGTAAATGTATCTTGATTTAAGAATATTTAGATATTTGTGCTGGAAAACAAGACAGAAACACTGAGTTGGAAACTATTTTTATTTTTATTTTTTTTATTTTTATTTTCTTTGTTATTATTTGTGAAATTTACTAGCAATTTCTGAGTGAAAATTGTTTCAAAGTAAATCCTACACCAATCTTTTTTCAGTGCTCTGTAAAAAAAAAGATTTTTTGAAGATGTAAAAAAAACATGATTATTGAAGTATGTTTTACAAGAAAATGCTATTTCAGTTTTTCTACTTCAAAATTTCATATTTAATAGTGTGTTACTTGCCGTTTCTTTGTTTGTGAAAATTGTTTGTGAAATTTACTAGCAATTTTTGAGTGAAAATTGTTTCATAATAAAAACTACACCATTTTTTTAGTGTATGAAGTGTCTGACAGTGTAATCTGGTGTCATATTATATGTGTAAATGTTTTCATTGTTGTTGAAAATGACATTAAAAAGACTTTTAAATTTACTGTACAAAGGTTGCATTTATTTGTCATGCAAATCACTAGTAGTTTTGCTGTTTAAAATAATAATAATGATGATGATGATGATGCACAAGACATATTAATGGTGTAAAATATCTGCCAGTGGAGTCAGAAAAATAATCTTGTTTTCTCTTTGAATTAGGATTATTTTTCTGACTCCATATTTGTATTCTTGTTTTAAGCACAAACTCACTTCATTTTGATCATTTTTCAGAGAACAAGTCTTAATATCTTCAGTCTTCTCCAGTAAATGTATCTTGATTTAAGAATGTTTAGATATTTGTGCTGGAAAACAAGACAGAAACACTGAGGAAGAACATCATTTACTGACGAGACCATAAAAAAGACAATTGTAAATAGTTTTAATTGCGCTCTTGATTCAAGCAGGTTATGATGAGATCTCAATCAGCACGAGGAGAGCCGCACATACGGTCACACATCCACACAGACGAGCAGCTATAGCAGGTCAGCGCTATTTCTGACGTCTTTAAGCTTTGAGTCTTAGTCGCTGTGTTTGCTGACCTCACCTGTCACACACACACATTATGAAACACACCGTCCAGTCAAATAAGTCGAGATGTGTAAGTTTACTCTACAGTTGTTGCATTAAGGGATTGAATTACTGTTCTTTAAAATAAACCACACTTGCTTTGACCATTTGTTGTTTGATCCAATAATGTTTAGATATTTTTAAGTATGATTTATGTGTCCAAATAACTTTATTTGGTTGTATACTGTATTCTTGAACTGGAAAATGAATTTTGCAGTATAAAATTAGAGATGTAAATATAAATTCCTCTAAAAAGTAAAGTCACTTTGCCATGAACACACACAGACACACAGCAAAGGCATCAAAAAAAAAAAAAAAAAAAAAAAAAAATATATATATATATATATAATATATAAATGCATTATTAACAAAATGCACAGTTATCATGGACTGTAAATTCAGCTGTCACGCTGAAAACAACCAAATCAAAATAAAGAAACGCCTCAAAGTCACTACAAACATCCAGACCTACATCTGACACGCAGTGGTTATGTGTGATATATCACAGGTTATTACTGACGAACTCTTCTCTTATGGCTCTTCATCACTCTTATGCTGACAGATGCCACTGTAAATATGATCTGGACTGAGCCACGGTTATTAAAAGCATGCTTGTCTACATTGTTTCCACAACCGCTGATTGTTGTTCCTGTCACAGAGATTGACTCGTCTCTAGAGGCATTTTAATAGTCAAAACACTTTAATTAAACAATAAACACTTTGTTTTGATTGAAAAACATCCAGCGCTCAGTGAATGTGGTTGTGGTTATGATTAAAATAGCTACTGAGAAAACTTCAGCTGACAAAGTTCTGATAGAGATAAAACGTTTACAGTGGGCCTAAAAAGTTTTTTGGACACTTAAATCACACTTGAAATCATCTGAATGTCATTGCATTCTTGCTCTTTTTTCTACCTTTTTATTTTGACAATATCTACAGCAACTGGAAATAAAACAAATAAATATTAAAAAAAGACCAGCAAAACAAATGAACAAACAACAAGAAACATAAAAAAAATACACAAACAGAAATATATATGTGCAATATGTTAATTATGGAGGAAAAACAATAAATGTCTAATACATATTTACATACAAATATATAAAAACATCTACATATATATCTTAAAATGTCCGAAGTCATTGCATTCTTGCTCTCCCCCCCCCCCCCCTTTTTTATTTTAACAATGTCTACAACAACTGGAAAAATGAAATGAAATGAAATAAAATAAATAAAATAAATAAAATAAAAATAAAATAAAATAAAATAAAATAAATAAAATAAAATAAAATAAAAAATGTACAAAATAAATATATAAAATTATACAAAATTATTTTATTCAAAAATAATTTACATGCAAATATATAAAAACATCTACATATATCTCAAAAAATGTCTGAATGTCATTGCATTCTTGCTCTTTTTTCTACCTTTTTATTTTGACAATCTATAGCAACTGGAATAAATAAAATAAAATAAAAAAAAAAAAAGACCAGCAAAACAAAATGAACAAACAACAAAAAACATAAAAAAAATACATAAACAGAAATATATATGTGCAATATGTTAATTATGGAGGAAAAACAATAAATGTCTAATGCATATTTACATACAAATATATAAAAACATCTACATATATATCTTAAAATGTCTGAATGTCATTTGCATCTTGCTCCCCCCCCCCCTTTTTTATTTTAACAATGTCTACAACAACTGGAAAAATAAATAAAAATAAATAAATAAAATAAATAAAATAAAATAAAATAAAATAAAATAAAATAAAATAAAATAAAATAAAATAAAATAAAATAAAATAAAAAAATATTTACAAAATACAAAATATATAAAATTATACAAAATTATTTTATTCAAAAATTATTTACATGCAAATATATAAAAACATCTAGCTCTTGCTCTTTTTTCTACATGTTTTATTTTAATATCTACAGCAACTGGAAATAAACAAATAAATAAATAAATAAATAAAAATATATAATAAAAATTGTATATAATATATATATATATATATATATATATATATATATATATATATATAGTGTGTTTGTTTTAAAAATATAAGTAAAGAATAAAAAAAGTAAAATAAAAATATAAAAATGAAATAAAATAAACTAAATAAAACTAATAAAAAATAAAAAATAAAATAAAAAAACAAGACCACAAAACAAACAAACAAATAACAACAGCAACAAACAAATCAAAAGAAATACATATGTGCAATGTCTTAATTATGGAGGAAAACAATACATGTCTAATACATAATTGCATACATACATCTTTATATAACTAATACATAAAGTCAAATAAGTCGAGATGTGTAAGTTTACTCTACAGTTGTTGCATTAAGGGATTGTATTACTGTTCTTTAAAATAAACCACACTTGCTTTGACCATTTGTTGTTTGATCCAATAATATTTAGATATTTTTAAGTGTGATTTTATGCGTCCAAATAACTTCTTGGGACGGCTGTACACTGTATTCACACACTGAAAAAATAATTAAAATGTTTTTGCATTACAAAACTACACGAGATGTAAATATAAATCAAATTTACCTTGCAAAAAAAAAACATTTAGATATTTTTAAGTGTGACTTGCGTGTCCAGATAACCTTCTGTGTGACCGGCTGTATATTCACACACTGGAATTAAATTATTTTTTAAGTATAAAACTACACAATATCAAATTCCTTACAAAAGTAATTTCACCTTGCCAATAAAATTGATTTGAATTGCAACTCTGATGTGTCTGTGTTTGAGGAACAGCGGCTCCCTCTATGGGTGTAACCTCAAAAATACATCATCTCTAACAGCTTCAGTTTCTTCTGGTGGTTCTAGTTTGAAGGAGAAGCGAGGCTCTGTCCTTTAACAGGAGTCTCACCTTGCTCCGTCTCCGTCCGTTTCTCTAATATTGGGCTCAAGGGCTCCATCACAGCCACGGTCAGCGTGGCATATTTAATCAGCGCGACACGATAACAAAATATTAAACACGGCCACCAATCAGCTAATCAAGTAATGATGCTGAGACCTTTGAGGAAGGTCAGTGGAGGAGAGTGTTGAGTTAGCCTCGGGAAAGCTAATTATCAGGACACGTTTTAAGAATTCAATCAAGTTAATGTATGTGGCGTGAAAACAGATGTGAGTGACATTCACTTCCACTTCATTTTGGGAACCATTTTGGGTCAACAGTTCTTAAAAGAACCATTTTTTTAATAGTGTGAAGACCTTTTTTCACTATAAAGAAGCTTTTGTGCAATTGAAAGTTTCTATGGAACCATCATTGCCAATAAAGAACCTTTATTTTTTATGATTCTGTGTTTTTAAAATCCTCTATATCAGTGTTTCCATTGTAGTCTTGAGTTTTCTTCACAATATTCCTCATTTTAATAATTTATGCGCAGAATAAAGGGGCGGGGCCTGCTTGAGTTAGTTAGTAGTGTGTTGAAACTGGCGGTTATGGTAAGGGGCGGGACATTTCCCAATCACAACACACCGCTCCAGCCGACCAATCAGAGCACATTGTGCTTTTCAGAAGGAGGGGCTTCATAGAGACAGGAACTAAACAGAGCGTTACTGACAGACTGGGAAGAGAGGAGCTGAACAATGGAGAATATGAGGAGAATAATCAACCTGTTCTAGTAGAGCCCAAAAACAACATCAAGGCATAATACGGGCTTTTTAAAACATTTCTGGGTTGTTATGAGTGATTCGAGTGTCTCTTGAACAGCTTTACGGCGCAGCAGTTACTATGTCAGTGACGAATGTGTGACATTTTGCGAAACAGAGCGTTTCTCCGCAGGAGTCCGCGGGAGGTCTTACAAATTATTCGTCGTTATGACGCCTCGTCAACCGGCCAGGAAAGCTGCCAATCACAAGCAGCCATTTCACCGCAACACTTTTTTGTGTGGTTTTGTTTCTTTGTTGTCTTGTTTTGCTGAACGACGATGCAACAAAGAATAATGGCTGTAATCGCTTCTGAGTCTTTATCATGGAGTGCCGCCTGTTTGTGAATTTTACATGAAAGTCTTCAGATTGCGCTGATCCTGTCACGGTAACTTGGGAGTATTATCTTAATAACGTCTCAGGATTATTGTAGCTTAATCTCATAAAAGAAAATGCCATTACAGTCACTGCTGGATCCGAAAGAAGATTGCATTTTTATTTCCTATATCAGTCATACCATATTTGAGGCTATTCTCAGTTGAATAGGCTTCATGATTGCACATTAGTTTCCTGTGTTTGGCTGTTTTGTGTTAGTAGTTTTTATTGGCTTGTTTTATGGCAGTAAAATCCCATCATTTCCTCTTTTTTTTCCGCCCATATCTCTATTGTTGACTGACTTTATAGAGTGACATTGTTTGTTTACGCCACAAGACATGATCTGATTTCAGTCCAACCAACATTTTGTTTGTCCCTGACACCAATTATGTGCCGGAACCTACAAACCCTCATGCTGTCTGAAAACAGGATTCTTTAACACAAGATGACGGAGAGTTGTGTGTGTGTGTGTGTGTAACTCAGCAGGTACTGTACGTACAGTATGTACACAGCATGCATATATTCATGGTTCAGGCAAATATTTAGTTATATGACTTGTACTGAACTTATAATCTAGCACTGACACTATATTCAGCCAGAAAAGAACAGGCAAATACATTTAAAGCAAAAGCAAATAATTTCTTTCACTGAATTGTAAATGCCGGACTTCTGACAATACTGCAACGCTTCTGTAAATCTGTTATCTATGCAAACAGACATTGAAAGACAGAAAAGACAGACGGACAGGACCATACAGACGGAGAAGATGGATAGACACGAAGAAGGTAGACGTAATAGACAGACAGGATAGACGGTATAGACAGACAGATAGATGGATTTATAATTAGTCACTGATAGGAACAATCGACAGACCACGATGGATAGACATACAGACTAGCCGGATAACCGACAGTGTGATGCGATAGACAGACAGATAGCTGTATAGATAGACAGAGACTGACAGACAGACCCAGACAGAATGGATAGACCAGACAGATAGGTGGGATTAGACGGGTATAGACCAGATTTTTGGATTAGACAGTACAGATGTGGATAAGACAACAGAATAGACGGATAGACAGTACAGATAGAATGGATAGATGTGATAGATATGCGGATCAGACAACAGACAGATGGAATTAGACCTGACGCAGATAGACGGATAGACCGGATAGAATTGACGGATAGACAGACAGGGGGGGGTGGGGGGGGGGGGGGATGATAGACAGAACAGCATAGATTGGGATAGATAGAACAGACTAGACAGACAGATTGATAGACAGACAGATAGACTGATAGACCAGACGATGGAAGACAGACAGTGATAGATGGAAGATAACAGACACGACAGACAGACAGACAGATGATTAGACAGACAGATAGGTGGGAGAGACCGGAATAGATAGACAGACATGATAGACAGATGGTAGACAGACAGACAGCCGATGGATAAGACACGAACACAGACAGATAGGATGGATAGACGATAGATTAGATTAGACGGATTATAGAATAGACCAAGACCAGACCGCAACACTGACAGCACAGACGAGATGGATCGTCAGACAGATATACGGACAGACAGGGGGGGGGGGATGCTGGACCCACATATGAATAAGTAGACAGACACAGACAGACAGACATGGTTATACGTGAATAGTGATAGATAGATGATAGAACCAACAGACAGACAGGATGATAACAGATAGATAGATAGATAGATTAAAGTCGACAGACAGACAGACAGATGATAGATAGAATAACAAACCGAACAGATAGACAGATACTATAGATAGTCATAATAGATAGTAGCCCATAACAGACAGACAGACAGGACAGATAGATAGATAGATAGATCAGATAGATAGACAGATAGATAGATAGATAGACAGACAGACAAACCCGACAGATAGATATAGTAGATAGATAGATAGACAAACGACTCAATAGACAGATACATAGATAGATAGATAGACAGAACAGACATATAGATTAATAGATAGATAGACAAACAACAGACAGACAGACCAGGACAGAACACAAGACCAGTAGATCGATAGATTAGACTTAGATAGACATAGACCCAAACACAAGACAGAACAGATCAAGCAGACCATAGATTCGATCGATAGATAGATAGATACTGATTTGAACATGGACAGACAAACAGACACCATACAGATAGATAGATAGGATAGATAGTGTGGAATAGACCAAACCGACACGATAGACAGATTATAGTCAGGATAGGTATAGATAGATAGACAAACAGAACAGACAGACCAGACAGATAGACATAGATAATGATAGACTTAGATAGACTGAGATTAGATAAGATAGATAGATAAGAATAGATATATCGATAGACAACAAACAGACAGACGATAGACAAACAGACAGATAGATAGATAGATAGATAGAATAGACAAACAACAGACAGACAGATAGATAGATAGATGATAGACCAAACAGACAGAACAGACAGACAGACCAGACAGATTGATAGATAGATAGACAGGTACAGACGACAGATAGATTAGATAGATAGATAAGATGATAGATTCGATAGAATAGATAGATAGATAGATAATAATAGATAGATAGACAACCAAACAGACAGACGAATATCTATATTTATATAGTATTAGATAGATAAGATAGATAGTATAGATACGAAGATTAGATAGACAAACAGACAGACAGACAGAACAGAACAGACAGGGGGGGGAACGACAGAAGAATTCGATAGATGATAGACAGGGAGACAGGCAGACGATAGGATGATTAGATAGATAGATAGATAGATAGATAGATTAGATAGATTAGATAGATAGATTAGATCGACCGATGTTTTAGATAGATAGATAGATAGATAGATAATATGATAGAATAGATAGACAAAGAGATAACAAGATAGACAAGACAGAAGATAGATAGATACGATAGATAGATAGATAGATAGTAACAAAAAACAGACAGACAGACAGACAGACCAGACAGATATAGTTTGATAGATAGATAGATAGATAGATAGATAGATAGATAGATAGATAGATAGACCAACAGAAACAGACCAGACAGACAGACATAGATCGTATAATAGAAATAGAATATCGACCGAGATAGATAGATAGATTAGTGATAGATGACAGACAGACAAAACAGATCGATAGATAGATAGTGATTAGATAGATCGAGCAACCCAAGACAGATAGAAGCAGATATAATAGAATAGATAGATAGAGTAGACAAACAGACAGACAGACCAGACAGATAGATAGATGATTAATTAGAATAGATAGATAGACAAACAAACAGAACCTGACAGATAGACAACAACCAGATAGTATGAGATAGAATAGATAGATAGATGATAGATTAGCTTATATAAACTCAAACAGACAGACAGAATAGATTAGATCGATAGAATCAGAATGATTAGATATGATAGATTTAAGACAAACGACATAACAGACCAGCCACTAGACCACAGGGGGGGGGAACAGGACAGAATATGACAGATAGATAGATAGCATTAGACAGTTATGACAGAAGCAGACAGATTAGATAGATAGATAGATAGATAGATAGATATGGCTAGATAGATTCGATAGAGAGATAGATAGTATATAAGATAGATAGATAGATAGAATTAGATAGATAGACCAACATACAGACCAGACAGATAGATAGATAGATAGATAGATAGATAATAGATAGCCAACAGCCCAGACAGACAGGACAGACAAGACAGACAGATAGATAGATAGATAGATTAGATAGACAGGTAGACAGACAGACAGATAGATCGATTCGATGATAGAATAGATCGATAGTATAGATAGATTAGATAGAATAGATAGATCCGATAGATAGATAGATAGATAGAATAGACCACCAGACAGACAGATGATAGAGAGATAGATAGATTAGACATAGACTTAGACAAACGAACAGTGATGATATATTAGAGATAACAGATTCGTATTAAAGTCATAGATTCGATAGACAAACAGACCGAGACAGACACAGACAGATACATAGATCAAGACCAATCAGACAGCAGACAGGACAGACAGACAGTGCCCAGAACCAGATAGATAGTGATCAGATAGATTAGAATCGGATAAGACAGATCGACAGATAGACCACATGGGGATATAGACAGACAGATGATAGACGGATAGATAGACAGACGATAGACAGATGGATAGACCGACAGACAGACAGGATGATAGACAGACAGATAGACAGATGATAGACGGATAGATAGAATAGATGATGGAATAGAACAGACAGTACAGATAGACAGATGATAGAACAGACAGAGGGATCGACCCGGATACATAGACAGACAGATAGACAGAATGGATAGAACAGACAGATGGTATAGACCTGATAGATTAACCAGACAGATAGACATATGATAGACAGACAGACAGACAGAATGGATAGACGGACAGAATAGCTGATAGACGGATTTCTGATAGATAGAAGATAGACAGACAGATAGACAGATGGATAGACCGACAGTATGGATTACATCGGAATGATAGACAGACAGAATAAACAGATTGGTAGACAGACAGACCAGACCGATGATAGACAGACAGATAGAATGGATAGACATATAGATAGATGACGGATATGAAGATTGACAGACAGACGGCAGACACGACAGAGGGCCTCGACAGAACAGATAGACGGTCACCAGTGTGACATGAAGTAGACAGATGGCCAGATTTAGACAGTGACGACAGGTATACAGAAAGAGTAGATAGATAGATAGATAATAGATAGATAAGATAGATTATGATAGAAAGATCGAAAGAATAGACCAGACCAGACCGACCAGACAGTGACAGACAGTGACTAGATCGATAGAATCCGATAGATTATAAACGACAGTACACGTCGACGAGACAGACAGACATAGAACAGATAGATAGATTGATTCGACCAAACCGACAGATAGATAGATAGGATTATCTAGATAGAGAGAACCAAGACAGACAGACAGACAGACAGCATAGTAGACACACAGACCT